>JBBMOC010000257.1:152749-206534 GCA_037975185.1 Centropyge bicolor | reverse complement strand
GAGCAACAAAACAGTGCTGACAGGAAAAGGAGTGTGGTGGGTAGATGCATCACATTATGAAAATCAAGTGAAAACAAGTGGTCACATTTATGTCAGAGCAGCCAGGGTGAGAGAGGCAAATATGAATGGACATCTCTCCTCTTCACTCCACTTAGTGTCCTCCTGCACTATTTTATTTAAAAATCTAAAAGTAAGCTGTTGTATTGCTGCAGCTCTTTGGTTTGTACATCAATATGTCTAATACCTCAGTGGACTGCTGATTATATCAGCTCTGATAGCGTGACGCATCAGAACGGCCACAGAAAAAAATTGTTTTTTGAAGTGAGACGGGAAAAGCAAACTGTGACTTTGCAGCAAAAATGAAACGTTGCACTACTCTTTTTCAACCACACTTAAATTGCCCCTTAGGGATAAATAAAGTTTTTTTGAATTGAATTGAATTGAACAGTTGCNAAAGGGGCCGAAATGGCTCTTTTGTTGTTGACGATTGCAGACCCCTGCTTTAGTTAATCTCACTACATGTATAACTTATGCATTTGCAATGCCAATGTAATGTGGGCTTCAAAGTTGTATGTCTGAAATGAATAAGCATGCTTCTGTGTATCTCAAAATTAGGGATGAGCCGTTACGGATAAAGCATTTTTGACGAATACGATTATGATACTAGTAAAATCCGTCAATATCTGTGCTCATGCTGAGGGAAAATCCTCATTGTGTAACTGACTGTGTTCTCGCTCTGTGATTGGCCAGTCACACACAGCGCCCGCCCCTCCCTACACAGACACGTCTCTGCACATCTCTGGTAACGTACGTGGTCCATTTAATAAGACAGAGCTGAAAACGGCTCGCGTCGCGTCGGTCAGTGGCTCCGCTCCGGTCAGATTTTTTTTTTTTTTTTACCGTCTGCTTGCTCTTAGTTTGGCTGGTGATATGAAGTCAGTTGAAAAACTTTGCTCGTTCTGAACGCGGTGCTTTTGAGAAGAACACAGTGAACAAGGCGGACATATTATTTCCCTGTTTGCCATCACTGGATGTTTGCATGAATCATGAAGTTCACACAGATCATTAAAAAATAAACAGTCTCACAGACCACTTACACACATACACACATATAGCTGAACACACAAAGTAGCCTATATTATTTTTATTGTATGTGGCTGCATGCAGTATCTGACACTTTCTCTCTGCAGTTCATGAAAATAATATTATAAATATTATGGAAATATACTGTATATAGGCTTTGAATACAGTAGATTAGCAACTGCTGATCAATCCATATCAATTTCAGACTTAAAATAATGTACCGTTTTAAGCCCAACCCATTTCTGCACTCACTTCCGGTTTAGGCACCTCCCACCAGTGTTGGGAAAGTTCACTTTCTATATGAACTAGTTCAAAGTTCAGTTCAAACCTTTTAAAATGAACTAGTTCAGTTCATCGTTCATAATTCAAAATTGTGAACTAAAGTTCATGCTTCCCCAAAATGAACTATTTCGTTCTTTTTTAGTTCTTTTTTTTTTTTTTTTTTTTACATTGCCACGAGCTACGAGCTAATTCCCGACTGTATGGGAATTAGTTTCTCAGTAAACGCATCCTCCTTCCTTGCACACATGTGAATTGTGACGAGACTGACGACCGCTGATGACGAAGTTGGTAGAGCGACAGGCAGGACTTGCGGTTGCCAGATCGGGTGGTTATCCGCGACATTTTAATGGTCGTTTACCATGTGTTTTTACTGTTTTAGCTTGGTTTTTCGCCGAGGGCTCTTGAAATCTGGCACGAACGTAATCTGAACGAAATCAGAGTGCCGTTCAAGAAACAGCAGAATGAGTGCGTTCACAATTTAACGTTCATCAAGCAAAAATGAACGGGACGTTCACGTTCACCCAAAATATGAGTTTGTTCATGAACGAACGTTCTTTGAACGCGTTCGGGTACAACACTGCCTCCCACTCCGAACACGGATCCAGATAATGTAGATGGTTAAACAGATACAGATAGTGGTGTACTCGCTCATCCCTAATGTTGACGTCCCGGTTTCCAGAATGTTTGATTGACTTCAATGATGACACAACATTAAAACTCCTCTGCTCTCCACAGGTTCGTATTTCTGTCCACTCCTCACCTTGCCACGCAGACAGTCTCCACCTGGAGGTCGTCAGCAACAAGCCACACCGCAGCGCGGAGCCTCAGCCGCCGCGCTCGCAGGGCCGCAGCCAGCTGGTGCAGGAGGTGGTGCGTCTGGCCGAGGAGGCCCAGGAGAGGGCGGCCCGGCGGCCCAAGCTCTCCAAGGAGGAGCGCGAGTTCAGCCAGAGCAAAACCCCCAACCTGTACTCGCTCCTGGAGGAGGTGAGAGAGCTGGCTCTGCTGGACCTGGAGGGGGCGACGCAGGGCTGCGCCACGACCGCGTAGAGCCGCTGCAACATGGAGCCTGATGGAGAAGAAGCACCGAGGAGTCTGACGGCGTTTTAAAGATCCTGAACCAGGACAGTGAACACGTCACATGATCCTACATCAGAACAGCAACACGCAGAGGACGCTCCTCTCTTTTCCACATGAACATTGACAGGATTTTTAAATTGTGAGACATTTTCATGATGTTCAAAAGATAAAAAACTCAGACTTTGGTTAGGACGTCTTTAAAAGAACTGAAGTCACTGATGAGACTGTTTGGTGAAAATAGTGAACACTGAGACACTGAATGACCTGTAGCACTGATGTTTGAAACTCGGAGACACTTTAACAGCTTCTGATACAAATAAGCATAAGACATGAATCAGGACGAACTAATGTTTAACATCTAGAATTAGTTCAAGTGCTTCTGCAGCTCATGCTTATTTGTATGAAAGTTAAGTGTCACCTCAGAGTCTATTTTTGTAACATGGTTGATTTTGAGCCTTTGTGCTTCCTGATTAAACCCGTTTGGATGAAAACTCAACTCTTGTCTAAGTTTGGTTTTTGTATATAGTTATAACATATAAACCCAAATCAAAGTGATGAAAAACTAAAAAGGGACAAAAACAGATTTCATATAACCACACTGTCAATTTATGGTAAAAGTACATCTGACTTTAACTGTGTAAAGATGAGATCACAGAGGTGTCCTCGTACTGAACACATTCGATTAACAGTCAAATGTTTATTATTGTTTGGCATTTTAAAAAGAGAACTTGAGCTGTGCTCTGGTTCATCAAAGATGAAACGACTGAGGAACAAAAGGTTTAAACACGTTCCTGCAGTGAAGGTTCACGCTGAACTGATTCTAAAGGAACGATAACAAGGAACCAAACTTGTCTGTGCTTATTGACATCGAGGTGAATCCTGCCAGTTGTAGCATCTGAAAAAGGAAAGATCCAGAACACGGCAGCAGATGTGGGGTCAGTGCTTCATTGTCAGTACATTATTGCTGCTCCTCAGCTCAAACAGTGAGCTGCACTCCAGCATTAATCTCGGTCCTCACAGCCGCTGCTGGCCTGATCCCTGAGGCCGGTCTCCTCCGTCTCAGAGTCTGTGTGTGGAGGCTGGCTGGGCTGCTGTGTGCTGCTGGCTGGCTCCAGGTCTGAAGCCTCCACCTCCTCCTGATCTTCACAGTTGTGGAGGACAGTCACAGAGGAGACAGATGTGGGTTCATGGGCTGATGAGGAGTCAGCAGTCTGGGAGTCTGAAGGATCTGGTGGAGCAGGAGGAGTTGAACACAGTGATGTTAACTGTCGTCCAAACAGTGAAACTTCAGCTTTAAGGAACAGACTAATGTGATGAACTGGAGTATTTTCTAGACATCTGACTGAGAGGATCTGATGTTCCTGAAGTATTTAAAAAATGCACTGACAGGCCTGATGGGGAAGCTGCAATTAAAGACTGCTGGAAGCTTCACCATTGATGAGGAGGAGGAGGAGAACCGGAGCCTGGGGAGGGACTTTGCTGTATGGTGCCACAACAATAACCTGCAGCTCAACACCTCCAAAACAAAGGAGCTGCTCATTGACTTCGGGAGGGACAGACCCAGTC
Source organism: Centropyge bicolor (assembly GCA_037975185.1). Classification (NCBI taxonomy): domain Eukaryota; kingdom Metazoa; phylum Chordata; class Actinopteri; family Pomacanthidae; genus Centropyge; species Centropyge bicolor. The sequence goes on along the minus strand of JBBMOC010000257.1, from coordinate 202,526 downwards.
CTAGACCAGTTCTGCTGGGAGCGGAGGAGGTGGAGGTGGTGCAGGAGTACAAATACCTTGGGTTGTGGCTGGACAACAAGCTGGACTGGTCTGTACAAGAAGGCTCAGAGCAGGATGTACTTCCTGAGGAGGCTGAGGGCTTTTAACATCTGTAAGAAGCTCCTGTGGATGTTTTACCAGTCTGTGGTGGCTAGTGTTCTGTCTTATGTTGTGGTGTGCTGGGGAGGGAGCACAACAAAAGCAGACCTCTCCAGGCTGGAGAAGCTGATCAGGCGGGCCAGCTCAGTGGTGGGGATGAAGCTGGACCCTCTGAACAAACTGCTGGTCATCCTGAACAATGCCAGCCACCCTCTGCACACTGTCACCAGCAGCCAGAGAAGCCTGTTCAGCGAGAGGCTGCTCCTCCCCAGGTGCAGGACCAAGCGGCAACCTCCGCCGCTGAAAAATGAAGCCAATGCGAAAGTGCAAAAAAGCTGCAGTTCCTCGAATAACCGCTAGAGCAGGCTGCAGAAGGGAGTCAATTACATTTGAGCCCCATGTTAAAATGTCCGATTTTACGACAGAAAAAAACATATTTACAGCCTGGTTCAAAACATGGCTCTAGTCTCATAAGCTGTTTCTACTCCACGACAACTCTGGGGGGGGGCGAAATTTTTTATAAGGCGTTCGTTTAAAATATACAGCATACATCATTATGCACAATTCATAGCTGTCAATCTGAGTGGCGCCACTCTGACGGTCTAAAGGGCGTCACCCCGGCTAATTCTAGTCACTGAGTTTGGGAAAGAGATCGTCGTGGGGTTAGCCAGCTAGCAACAATATTTAGCATTTAACCTAGCTGGTTAGCCGTAGCTAGTTTGATTATTTCGAATAAAGCGGCTTTTTTCAGCGGCTTTTTTCAGCCAATAGCGTTCATTCGACCCGCCTCAGCTCCGCCCTCGCTCCACCTCTTTGTCCATATTTGGAGTAACCGGAGGTAGGCTACCAAGATGGCTACGCACTACGATTTGCTTCATTTTTGCTCTTCAGAAACCTATGGGTGACGTCACGGACACTACGTCCATATTTTATACAGTCTATGTGCAGGACCAACAGACTGAAGAACTTTTGTCCCCTGCACCATCAAACTGTTCACACATACACATATGCATACTTTCTTTTGTTCTTTTACAAGCGCCTGTTTTTGATTCAAACTTCTGTTAGCTCTATTGCTTAATTTATTGTGTCTATTTTTTTGGATTTATATTTTCTATTTTCTATTTGTATTCTATATTTAAATCGTGCAATATGTGAAGTGATGGAGATGTCAGTTTCCCTGAGGGAACCTCCCAAAGGGATTAATAAGGTACTCTGTCTGTCTGTCATCTATTGATTCTTCTGAATGCACCTTGTTAGTGACTGACTGAGGTTTGCAGGGGATGACATAATTTGATTATTTTAGTATTTTACTGTCTCAAATGTCTTGGAGGAATCAGGACGAGTGTTGTTTTTCACCTGTTTGCTGCTGCTGGCGGGCGAGCTTCCTCTCCAGAGCTCGCTGCCTGTTCAGCTCCATGCGTTTACGCTGCTCCTCGGTCAGGGAAGGGGCAGCCGGGGAGGGGGAGGATGGAGAGGGAGCCGGTGGGGCAGCCGGAGCTGGGGTGGAGTGGACCGGCCCCGGCAGCTCGTCAGGGAAGTTTGCCCCGGAAAACGGATCCAGATCCCCAAAGACATTCGGTTCAGGAGCTGCATCTTCTTCACCTAAACCCAGACAGTGTTTGACAGAGCCGCAGATTTAGAGTGAAACTCTACACGCAATTATCATTTTCTGTGTGGCCTCATATGCATGAAAGTGTTTTTCTCTCTCACCGTCTCTGCCTGTATAATCCTCGTGTGTCAGTGGCATGTCCAGTCGTATCCGTTTGAGACAGGTCTGCAGCAGGAAAAAGGCAAATCATTACAAATACTGCACTGCAGAACATCATTTCACTGACATTCTCAGCATCAACATCTCCCACCTGCACTTCCTTCTTCTTGCCCAGCTTCTCCACCTTGTCGATAAAATCTTCAAACTGCAGTTTGGGGAACAACCTGTGGGCCCAGTTCTCCATCTTCTGCATCAGCAGCCGCAGGTCTTCAGCCTGATTCGACAGAACACACACAAACAGCCTGAGACGCTGAGAGCCTGGCTGATACCATGAAGCCAGCAGGAGCTCCTCCACAGTGAACTCAGCTCTTACCTCATGTCCTTTGCCTTTAAAACGGACATTATCAAACAGCGTTCTCAGAGCTGGAAGTCCTTTCTCTGAGGTCAGCCTGAAGAGAAAATGTTCACACTGTGACCTTAATCACCAACTTATCAAAAATGAAATCAGCATTTACTGATATTTTTGGTTGGTTGAAAAGATGTGAAAAAAAGCATCTAACATGTTATCAGACACGAGAGACACAAGAGACGTGATGACTGAAGTCCAATATTCACTCTTTTAGCTCTGGTTTGGTGTCGGTGCTGAGCAGGTAGTGAACAATCTGCTGTGAACCACGAGAATGAATCGAAACAGTAAACAAGGAGCTGAAAGAGTCTGAAAACGCTGCAGAGCTGAAGGAAGTGCAGAGTCCGGTGATAATTATTCAGTATGAACGTCCTCTTCCTCATTACTCTCAGTCATTTGGCCCATTGTTCATATAAAAATATTTATCAGGGCAGTTTTAAGGTTAGATATTATGGGAGGAAATAAAACCAGCTCCACCAGGATCTTGGCCTTTTTGAAATTAATGCAGCCTAAAATTACTTAAAGTGTGGCTGTTTCTGAAAAATGCAAAGTCACTTGCAGCCTCAATATTCATGTTTCTTTGCAATAAACTGGAGTAATGTTTAAAACTTGCAAGTCAGCAGGAAACTTTGTGGCAGTTAAATAATTCACAGATTCTCACAATTAAGAGTAAAAATGATCCTCAAACTTTGTGTGGAGCTCAGATAAACAATGGAAGAATAATAAATCACAATATTGTGCAATAGATCTCGCACTGCTCAGGCCTCAACATTAGAACTGTATGATCTCATTACAGTCCTGGTTTCCAGACTTCCTGTCATCAGCTGACAACCCAATGCACTGTTTTAATTCTGCAGTTTCATTCTGAGGCACCTGTTGGAGTCGAGCTTGGGCTGCGGCCTCTTCACTCCTTTCCTTTTAGCAGCAGGAACCTCAGCCAGCTTGGACACGTTGCCATCCTCCTCTCCTGCATTGACCACAACACATGACAGCAGGACAGCTGGTCAACACACCTCTGCCGATAGTTACACAACAGACAAGCCTCAGCAGGACAGATTAGGAGCAGGATCACCTGCTCTTTTCTGATGTCAGTCGTCACTCCTCCAAAGACAAAGCATTACTCCATAATTTCTGATTATAAACTGGCTGAAACAGTTGAACATTCTCTTACTGTTAGATTTGTATATAAGCCTACATGCAGCTTCTCACCATTTGCAAAAAGTTCTCCCTCGTCTCGTTCCCCCTGGCCGGGGGAGTGAGGCGGTGGCAGGGGAGGAAAAGCTTCATCCTCTGTTCCATCATAGTCTGGAATGCTATCCAGGCTGTTATCCAGCGGGTCGAGCATGTTGTCAATGTCCTGGAGGAAAGATAAGACCTGGATCAGCCAATATCATCATAATATACTACTGAAAGTATATTTACATGAACTTGACTACATTGGCTGATTGCAGGACTGGTTCCAGGAAAATATTACTAACTGTAGTACTATGTGTGTAAGTATGAAAAATGACTTAACTTAGTACTTACACTATACATACTTAATACTTTAATACTTATACCAAACTCAAATTCAAATTTAATTAACATCAATTGAAGGAAACACTAAAGAAAACAAATATAGCTCAGTTGATATTAATATATTTTACATGATAATACAACATAAAATATGTTGCATCTTCATATGTATAACTATTCAACAGTATATAAAAAGTTAATAATAGCTTCAGCCAACCACAACATTAAAATGTTCCTTATATGTTAATGAGTATTTTAAAACTGTCATGTTTCTTTTACTTCAATAAATGATCTAAATACTTTTACATGCATTTCCATACTTCAGTAATTTTTAGTTTTACTATGAAATTTGTCTTCCAGCGCTTAGTATTAATTGAGAATATCGGCGTGATATAAGTGATAACGCCCCCTGCTGGCTCATTATCGGTATCGGTCAGAGGTGATATCAGATATCGGCCGATGATACCTTCAACCACAGGAAGGCGGTAAAACTCAAACACGGAGGAAAAAACACAGAATGAAGACTGTTAATCTTCTTTGTTCCTCCTCACAGACAGACGGAGACAAACTGGGACAAACAGCACATTCACGTCTTTGTCTGAATTTTACTTCATGTCTGAGGAAAGTTTGTAGAAAAGAGTGAAAACGCCGCGATGCTAACTGAGCTAACTACTAACAGCTGATGTGACTCTACGGTGAGTTAGCGAACATGTTAGCTAGTTAACGAGCTACTGCATGAAAACAGACAAGTTAAAGCACAAACCAGCAACAACAGCAGCTTATAAATACACTACATTATAGTTAAAAAGAAAGGTTTTATTGTCAAACCTTCACGAGCCGCCAGGTGCAGAAACAACTAGCAGAACAAAGTCAGCGACAATAACTTCCGGTACGAAGCCTTGATTTTCAAAATAAAGTCCACCAGAAATTAGAACTCAAACTTGTTTTAATCACAGACTATGTAGACATACATATAAGACAAATACCAATCCAGTTTTATACTTCGAAAGAGAGAAAACAAATGGTCAGGCTGACATGTTTGTATTAATATGGAAGGAAAAGTATAAAAATAAGTGACATGTAAAACTATCAAATGACCTCTATGACCTTTTGTTATAGATTCAGAAATATTGAACAGTTGTGATGGAGCTAGACTGTTATTTACATTTTCTTTGGATGATTCACTTCAATAAATAAATAAATTGGAGTATTTCCCCCAAAATAAGCAGCAGTCTATGATATCATTTGTAACAAACGTTAACCAAGGTCAAACACATTGTAAGTGGTTTATTTAAACCCAGTGTTCACATCTGTCTGTGCTGAGGTTTGTTTCACTGGGTTTTTACACAAAGGTAGCACATAAAGCACACAAGGTGAATTTTTAAGGTTAATTCAGCTCAGAATACTTGAATTTGACCAAAATATTATTTCCTTTTTCACCACAAACTTGTCGTGACATTGTCCTTGTGGAGGCTGCAAGATGAAATTTACAGAAAATATAATTTACAGTTAAATGAATATATAAAATATAACTTTTTTTTGCGGGTTTGGTTGCATTTGAAGTACTGGAGTGGGTATTTCTAAAATCCTAGCCACATTGTTAAAGTACTTTTGACTGATTTTAGGTTTGTTTTGTGTGTTTGATCAGTCAAAAAGAATAATTTGTAATAAACAAGGATTCACTACAATAGTTCCAAGGGTTTTAATTTGAAGGTTAAAACTCTGCACAGGAAAAGCAGTTCCCATAAATTGTGTCTGACTTGTTGAAGCTGCCTAAAAGTCCACCTTGTGGCAGCTTTAATATAAAAGCAAATTTATCAGAACAAAAAAAAGTCAGTCAATAACAACCAACATTTCAGTCTTACAAATGTATTGAATTGAAGTTTATTATCCACAGAGAGAACAACACTTTCCATCACAGATCTTTTCCATCACTCTTTTTTCTTAATGTTACAAACTTATCGACAATAAACCATCTCCTCTCTGCAGTTTAACTTGAGTAGCCATTAAAACTCAGCTACTTGGAAAAACCACACAAGACCAGTTTGTTAAAAAAGATTAAAGTAATATACCAAGCTTGAATTCATTCTTCCAGAGTTGTGACTATTATTGACTCAATAATGACAACCTGAAAAACAGAACAGTTAAATCAACAAAGTGCTCTGGACAGGATCAAGTTTTACAGCTTTGAAGTCACTCTCAGATTCATCTCTTCAGCTGCAGGTTCACTGACAGTGTGTGTGTGTGTGTGTGTGTTCTCAGAGGCGTCCACGCAGCAGGAACATGAGGAAGACTGCGCTGAGGAGGATGCAGAGTGTGCACACGGTGGGAACTACGATCTCTGTCACCATCTCCATGTGGCCTATCAACGGGTCTGAAACACATCCGTGGAAATGTAAGTGCATTTGTGTGAATGTCTCCATTTACAGTTCACATGACTGGAAAAATCTGCAATGATCCTTGAAAGAAAATCAGTATCTTTAGATTCATTTCAGTTTCTTTGTGCACATCTCATGGTTGAGTATTGGAAATGCCTTCAAACCTTAATAATAAAGCCATTTGTTATAGTTCTTAAACAATCTAAATTATTATTATAGTAATTCAATTTAATAAAATATAATTGCAGAAATTGTTGCCATCAGTCAAAATGGAGCTACTTTGGAATTTTACTCATTGTTGAGATAAAATAGTGTCTCATATTTTTGTTTTGAATCTTAATCTGCAAAGTCACCATCAGTGAAACATAGTGCAGTGAGACAGAATATTTGCCTCTGACATGAAGTAAAGTAAAGTATAAAGTAGAATAGCGTGAACACTCTGCTGGGGAAATAAAGCTGACCTCACTCAGAAATGGATCAACTTCTGTACCTAAACTTCATCATGCACTGGCCAAGCCTTTTGCATGCCTGCATGTTCCTGACTTCCCTGGGCCTTTCTTCTAGCTGAGGGGCAAAACAAAGAAAAACCCTGTTAGATAGTGGAAGAACAAGCTTGAGAGAGAATTTTCCTTTGTTTGGCCCCACCTAGCTTCTCACAGCATGTTATAGCGCTGAAGTACTGACCTGCAGCCAGGAGCTGGTTACTGGAGGAGCAGGTCTCCACGGCTTTCCTCTTCCAACTTTCCACCTGGAAACATCCGACAAACTCAGTTACACAAGAAATTCTGAGGGATTTTAAGGTGGAATGTGTCGTTAGAGTTTACCTCTCTCTGATTGGGGAAGCCATTAGAGCTGATGATGCGCTTGTAGAACTGGACAGAAGCCTTCGGGTAGCGTGGTTTGTTTTTGTTCCTGAAGTCCACATAGTAGAGTCCGAACCTCTCGGAGTATCCTTCGTCCCACTCAAAGTTGTCGAGGAGAGACCAGGCTGTGTAACCCTTCACGTTCACCCCGTCCTTAATCGCTGTCAAATGAACCACAGATGGAACAGGTGTGTTTGATTTTATCTCAGGAACATGGCAGCTTTGTCAGTCAAACAATATGAAATCTGAAAACACACTGTCGTTCAGCAGAGTTGTTATTTCACCTTTGAGCATTTCGTTGATGTAGTCTTTGAAGTACTTCATCCTCCAGTCGTCACAGAGGTCGGTGCAGAGCATTTTCTCCGACACACCGTTTTCTGTCACGTATATCATGGGGTTTCCGTACTGAGTCTGTTGTAGAGAGGTGAAATTCAGGTTGGTGGTATACATGCTGATATGTTCATATCATTATGTCATTAAATGTACTTGTACAATATATTTCATCTTGTATTAGTTTTCCCAACAAAAGCTAAACTCTTGCACCTTGACAAAGTTCAACAAGCGCCGGAAGCCCCAGGGAACAGAATAGAGCCACTCAGAACCAGGATCAGGCCATTGTGGATCGACCAGCTCAGCAAGGTCACGATCTGCAAAGTAGCTGTCTCCAAGGCCTGATGGGTAATTCTTCAGGGTGACGTAGCGAGTGGTGAAGTGGCCGAGGCCCAAGAAGTCACAGGTTCCTTTGATGTAACTCTTCTCCTGAGGCGAGAAGACGGGCAGCCGTGAAGCCCCCAGGCCCTGCTGGCCGCTCTTCCTGCCTAAAGGGGAGAGTTCAATGAATTTTGTTCACTACCTGACAATCCAACAAGTACTTTTTTTCAGCCCAGTGACAGATGCTGACATTTTTCTGTCTCAATGTCGTCAATGATTGCATTTGACTGCAACGTACCGATGTAGTCTTTCATAACCTGGGGGTAGTCTCCGTTAAAGATGGGAGTAGCAAACCATCCCATGTAGAACTGGATGTATCTCTCTGCCGCTTCAATGTCCCTCTGGTTGGTGATGTCCACTGGTTCCCCCCAGTCGGCCGTTAGCGAGATCCCAACCAGGCCTGAACACACGCAGCAACGTTTTGTCCAGCACGGTGGAAATTTAGCAAAAAACAAAAAACAAAATAAAAAACAGACTGTGCCGTCAGTTTTTCTTCTTACCTTTTTGTTTGCTTCTCCACTGCATGTCATACGTGTGCCACACTTTGGCGTGTGCCTGTTTCAAAGACAGAACGACTGCGTCACCTTGTTGCTTCTTTTACTTCTGTCCTATGACTAATGACTGCTACGCTGATGACACCCACCTGTATCTCTCAATAAAACATTTTTAGCCTTGGCAAGCAGGTTCATTAAAACACTTTCCTAATGTAGATGCAAATAATAGTCAGGCAGCACTACTTTCCTCCCAAAACTTTTTGCTTTTGCAGATTAGTAGTTCTGGATTGAGTCTGCGGATTCTCTTCCAAATCTTATGAGGACTCAATTCTTCTTTATTTAATGAATATACTTTTTCTGCTAAACACACAGTGACGACGGAACATCAACTGGACACAACCCGTCTTCTCTTGAGTCTCACCTTGATGATGTGGTGGGCAGCTTTGTAAGCTCCTGTTCCCTTCAGCTTCAGTCCGGGTGCATGTTCCCCTGTTTCATATCCTTCCACAGCGATGGACTGAAAAACACAAGACAGCACAAACATTAGATCTGTTCAGGTGACAGTGAACGCACCATTCCTGTGTAACCCGACATACCCACGGATTGTTGAAGGTGATCCAGTATTTCACTCTGTTTCCAAATCTTTCAAAGCACAAGTTGGCAAAGTCATTGAAGTAGTTGACCATGGTGCCGTTCTGCCAGCCGCCGTACTTCTCCTGCAAGACCTGGGCAGTCAAACAGCTTCATTATCCACACTGCAGCTTTGAGTGGACAAAGTGAAAAACAAAGGTCGAGTGAGTTTGAAGTTCACCTGCGGTAAATCCCAGTGGTACAACGTGACAATGGGTGTGATCTTGTTGTCCAGCAGCATGTTGATCAGGTCGTCGTAATACTTGATTCCTTTCTCGTTGATGTGTTCACCTGAAAGAGTTGAAGGATGGAATCAGTTTCAATATTTACTATCATGGAATATAACATAACGATTAGAGCTGCATATAATCATTATTGTTAGGTTTTGGATTATTTGGTCATTTAAAATCTCTAAAGAAGTGAAAAAACTGCCCATTCTTAAAGCCCAATGTGACACCTTCACGTTGCTTGTTTTTGTCCGACCAACAGTCCAAAAACCAAAAGTATTTCATTCACAATGAAGGAGAAGAGAAAAAGCAGCAAGTCCTCACATTTATAAACCCTGAAGCAGCAAATTAAAGTGAATGTTGATTCATTTTTTGGTGACTAATTTTTACTTCAGCACTGATTTCAATGAACAGTGAAAATTGAAAATACAGAAAAAAGAATAAAAAAAAAAAAGATGTGGTTACTTTTCAGTCCGCTTGGTAAAATCCTCGGCCACGAGATGGAGAAACGATAATGATTCAGCTTCATGTCCTTCATCAAGGTAATGTCGTCCTTCAGAACAAAAGAGCAAAGAACATGTTGAGAATCACTGAAACATTTCGAAAACAGAAAAGATCTCAGCATCATTAGTTCTGCTTTTTAAATCTGGATTTTCCTGCTCTTCCGTAAACTGAAACTCTCATTAACAGCAACAGTGACCATGTGATCAAATGGATGGATCAGCTTTTTACCCAGAACCAACTGATCGGCTGATATTTCAGTGACATTAACGTGTTTACTTTTCATTACTGGACAGTGAAGGTCAGATGTTTCTCCTGTTTCCAGTCTTCATGCCGAGCTAAGCTAAACGTTTCCTGCCTGGAGCTTCATATTTTTATGATAAAGACACCAGAGTGGTATCAGCCTCCTCATCTGAGTGAGACAGATCTATAGTATTTCCTTTTGATGTAAAGGTGCAGCCATTAAAAACATGGATTTGAGTCTTTGAATCTTGGACTTGAACGTTTCACAGTGCAACATCACATAGGTTCAATGAAACGCTGGACTGTCAGTCAGTCTGGAACCAGAGGAGTTTCTTCATGTTACTTAACTGGACAAAGAGATATAAACAATTTAATCCTAATTGAACTGAGTAAATGTTGTCTTTGGGTGAAACATTCATTTCCAGACGTGATCAGCTTCTTGTTTTCACCTTGAATTTGTAGTAGCCGTCACACGAAGAGTCTCCGGTGTCGTTTAAGAAGATTTTGCCCTTTGTGTGGGCGAACGCGTCCCAGATGCTCATCCCTTTGCCGTCGATGTTCCAGGCTCCTTCCGTCTGATAGGCAGAGCTGCCGGCCCCCCAGGAGAATCCTGCCGAGGAGGACGGAGCAGACGCAGGTCAGCGCTCTGCAGACTTCATGGTGTTTGCTTTGGTCATGACTCAGCGGTTTGTGGACTGTTCTGTGGGTCTTACCCGTTGGGAAGGTGCCGTAGTAGAAGGACGTCCTCTCATTCTTGGTCCAGTCGAAGTCGTCGCTGGCTGACACACACAGCACCAGTGCCAGCACATGGTACGGCCTCAGGATGAACCACTGCAGCATGGCGGTCTGTGGCAGGGAGCTCGCTGTCTTCAGTTACACCTGAGGGACAACGACCACACAGTTTGAGCTCTGATTCACCAACTCCAGGACCTGATGTCCCAAACCTAACACAGCTGCTCCTGAGCTCGTCGAGGACACATCACAGAATAGAGACAGATGAAGTCAAACAAAGGTTGAGAAACTCACACACAGGTGTCAGGTGTCCACAGGTTCGGAGTAAAACCATCCTAACTCAGCCCCCAAACCTCAGGGTCACTTGTTAAATATCCAGTGAGAAAGCAGCGGGTCATTATCGGACCTCATGGACATAAAGGAAGAATCTAGTTTCATTTCAGCCAGCTGTAAGACACGCTGACACAGAACGCCACCAGAGACAGGAAGTAGGCCAGCTTGTCCAGCACCGTGAGGATGAGCGACATGTCAGGCTGCTGTGTCTTCAGTAGTGCAAAAGATAACCAAGACTAAAAAACCCGAGTGGTGAAAACTGAGAGTCCTGCTGCTTCTCTCCCTACATCTGCCCCTCGGCTCCGTGTCTGTCCCACTCACAACCACATATACATGTCTGACCTGCTGCACGTCCTGCATTTGTCTCCACTGGAAACTGCTCCAAAACGCAGGAAACGTCCCCGAGCTTCTGGACCTGGCTGCTGCTCCCGGTGTCACCGGCAGGTTCGGCGCCGGCGTTACAGAAACAAAACCGAGTGAAGCATCCAGGACATTTTCTGCTATTCATCAGCCCACAAACAGCAGCAGCCGGCCCCCCCACACACACTCGCTCTGAATGCCTCCATTTGAAACCAGTGAAGTGTGAATGTAAATTTGCTGCGGCCGACAGATCTTTTGGAAAAAGGAGGGAGTTTGTCCCTGTAAGCAAAGTTAATGTTAGTGAGTCGGATCCATTTGCAGCTCGGTCTCATGGTTTATACTGTTTTTAGACCACAACAGAAAATATTACACCGATGTTTGTAGTCGTCAATAAAAGACTGAACCACTCGAGACAAACAAACAAATTCTCATTTTATCCGTCTGTATTTGTGCCAAACTAAGTCGCAGCCGTCACAGACATGGGGTGGACACAATAACAGAAACAGTCACATGATGCACAAACAACAAAGCAAAGATGAAATTCGTTTGTCAAGTTTAAAATGTGGATTGTTTTTCTCCAGTTAATGAACATGTCAGGGAGGAGTTTTGTGCCTCAGCATGTTGAAATACTCTGTGATTGATTCTTTTGGACTAAACTTTTTCTGAAAAAAACAACAACACACTGGATGTAAATTACTCTCTAAACACAAAGACAATAATTTGACAGAATCTAATATAGTGATCTAAAGTATTTATTGTCATATTTCTTAAAATACTGTCAGTGAATTTACCAACACGTACTATGCATGTACATGTACACACACTACATTGAAAACAATGAATGACTTGAGTAAACAGGACGTGGGTTCGTTTCATTGCTCTACATGTTGGAAATTACACCTGACAGTGTTTGATAATGGTCCTGTATGATGTTTTATTTACTAACATAAATATTCTCTTTTCTTTTTATTACTGTTCACGATCACGAACGATCTCAATAACTTTTAATCTGATATTCTGTTTATAGAGCCTTTGTGTCCAGGGACAACAGAAGAGAAACAGTCTCTTCTCTGACTCAGTGTTTGTTCATGGTCCCTGTTAAATTCACCCATAAACAGAGCAATAAATAAAGACAGTTACACTCTCACTGCCTGCAGATCAAAGCTGCCATTAAAACGAGGTCTGTTTGTCTTGATGCTATAATACTCACCAGCAGAGAATATTATGGGCTGGATGAGCCTCTGACAACGACCTCTACTCATTTCATCATTGAGCTCATCCAGGTGTGGCTGTTCGTTCGAGGTCAGGTTACTGAACCAACGCGCACCAGTACAAACTAACCAACGTTAGTTAGTTAAGATACAACAAACTTCTTCAGGCGTCTGAGTAAAAGTTCAGTTTACAGTCGCTGTTTAAAACTGAATCAACAGATCAGAGGTGACTGAAGCGTCTGCTCCTGTTCTTCCAACATTAATCATCACAGACAGACAGACAGACAGACAGAGTACTTTATTAATCCCTTTGGGAGGTTCCCTCAGGGAAATTGACATCTCCATCGTTTCTCCTATATTGCACTGTTTGGAATACAAAATATAAAGTAGAATATAAAGTAGAAAAAAAAAAAAAAATCTTAGAGTAGACACAATAAATTAGGCAGTAGAGATAACAGAAGTTTGAATGTGTATACCTGAGTGTGTACAAGGTACAATAGCAGCAGTGGTAATACTAATACTATAGTGCATTATGATAAATATAATCTAGTAATATGGTACTGCAGTACTACAGTACTATAATATTAACACAACATAAAATAATACAATATAGCAAATAGTAATAGTATAATATAATATAGCATATACATTGTATGACATACATGTACATGTATGATATAATGATATAGTAATGTAATGTGTTGCAGCCACATAACTTCACCTAATTTAAACAGATTGTTATGAAGCTACACATCAGTAGATGAAGGCGAAGGAAGCCCTGCAGGGCTGCACTGACAGCGGTGTCCCTCAGGGTCGTGACCTCTGCCTCAATACAGTGAGCTGGAGCTGCACAAAGCATGAATGCACCATTATCATAAGGTGCATTGTTTACAGGGCATTGTAGTAAAAATGCTGAATTGTTCAAAGCTAAAACTGTTGGCACTGCACTCTCACAGTTACATGTCAGTGTGTGTGTGTGTGTGTGTGTGTGTGTGTGTGTGTGTGTGTACAGAAACGCTGCCCTCTCTGCTCGTTCCTATATCTGCATGCTCACATCTATTTCAATTGCATGTGTGTGTTTGTATGTTTTTTTGTGCTCCGCATGTGTTTGCAGCTGGTGGTGTGTGTTTGTGTGTGTGGACAGAGGAGACAACATGAGCGTGTGTGTTTAGCATATCAATGGGGTCCAGGGCCCCGATGACTGTTGCAGAACCACTCTGAGCTTTCTAGTACCTGTGGCTCACCTGCACTTGCTGTATTTAAGGGCCTTTCTTGTTGCCTCGCAGAGCTGACATGAACATCTTTACTAAGGTCCCAGGATTAGCCCAACAAACCAGGTATGTTGACAGTGCCGTGCGCCGGCCGGGGCCCGCAGACTCAGACCCCCGGGCAGAGGTGTGGAGGTGGGTGGACCCCCGGCTCCACATCCCACCTCCCGCTGCTCCTCACGCTCGGCTCTCTGTGACGCCTCCAACACTAGTTTCCCCAAATCACCTGAAGAGTGACAGGAGACACGTTCACATGTTGAATAGTGGTTTGAATTGGCCGAAGCCTGATGATGTTTCTAAATGAGTATGACTCATAATCTGTTTGGACTAGAAATGAAAACCAGCAGAATGAGATGAGCGAGGACACCGTCGTCTGTCTCCACAGCTTCTGTCTGATTCTTCTGCTTTAATCCTGACGTTGTGTGTTTGAGATATACTCACTCATTAAAATGCTTCTATGTTTACAGCAAGCTGGGGTCTGTGCTCCAACGTGCCTTCTACGGGTCCAGTGGGAGGGTGAGTCGAACCGCTCTGTGGACACACTTTGTTAAAGCAGGTTCAGTGAAGCCGTCCGGCCTCTGACTGAGAACACACAGGTTCTATATCGACTCTGTGGGATTGAACTGTCATCATATATAAACACACTGGTTCACTGTTTCCACCATAGTTCTGCACTTCCTTCCTGTGGAGACCAGCTGGGAAACACAGAGTTTTCTCATTCAGAGTCAGGTTGATTCATTTTGAGGAGTAGCCAGTAGCCCTGTTTCTGAGAGAAGAGCTGGATCCAGGCAGCACGACGTTTCCCAGCAAAACTTACATTGACAAAACACATTGGTGAAGTTCTGTAAAAAGATAAGATAAGATAAGACTTTATTCGTCCCACAGTGGCGAAATTCACAAAAGTGAGTTCCCTGACCGGGAATCGAACCCGGGCCGCGGCGGTGAGAGCGCCGAATCCTAACCACTAGACCATCAGGGAGACAGTGAGGACAGTGAAGGTGCAGGAGGGAAAATCTGACGCCACAAAGATTTGGGCCAAAACATCACTGCTAAAACCAGTTCTGTGAGAAAGAGTTGGCTCAACATTTAAAGCGACGTACAGCTCCACAGTGAAGAAAGAAACGCCATTTAAAATTCTCATAAAAACATAAACATTAAAAAAATTGTAAGACCACAACAGGATCAAAATATTGTCTGACACACGAGTGCAAATATGTAAATAACACAGAGGAGAATGTGCACGACAAAGCTGATGTTCAGAGGTCAGAGGTCACCTTTCCTCAGAGAAGAAAACTACTGAAACTCCAAACTACTGGAGACTGGATCTGCTTCAAATCCCCCAAAGTGTAAAACTTATCTTAGTGTTGCAAATGTGATATTTATAAAAATCTCATTACCTCTTGACTCCTCAGTGAAATCTGATCAGACTCTTTACTTTCATCTGTTTTCCTCCGCTGTCGTCAGGTGACCCTTTTCGAGCAGCGGAACTTTGCCGGCAGACGGCTGGACCTGAGCTCTGACTGCGTCAGGCTCAGCGACAAGAACTTCCCAGAGAGATGTAACTCTGTGCAGGTGGAGAGCGGAGCGTAAGTCTGCACCGCCACCTAAAGACGACAGATGGTCACTGCAACACACACCGAGGCCGAGAGACAGAGAGTAGATGAAGCAGCTTTAAAAACAAACATCAGCACTGAAGGAGTTTCTAATCTGCCTTTGAGCAGAATTAAATAGAAACAAATCTGAGAACTGAGATTTCCATGATCAGACACTGAGTCTGTCCAAGAAATGAAGCCAGTGTTGAGTCGTCACTGTGTCGTCATGTCAAAGGTCAAACTACACTAAATGAATAAGGTTCAGATGTCATGTCTCCTGAAAGAGGAAGTGACCTCAGATCAAACAGACGTTAAGGTCAGGCTCAGTAAACACATCCAGCTTCAGCCTCTGACTCCTCCCCCTCCCCCTCCCCCGCTCTGTTACAGATGGATCGGCTACGAGCATGAGAACTTCCGGGGCCGTCAGTACCTGTGGGACATGTCCGAGCGTGGAGAGTACAACTGCTACGACAAGTGGTGCGCTCAGATGGACCACGTCTCCTCCGTCCGCGCCGTCAAACAGGTGAAGCCTGAAGACGCAGCACGGAGCGGCGTCACAGCTGCTGCATCAGTGTCACCAACATACTTTCATAGAAAAACAAAACAAGATTTAAATCTAAATGTTGTGACACTCGACACAAATTGACACTTGTTTTAGATGTCAAACAACATCAAGTTAAACTGCACACTGAGCTCACCCCCCAGAGGAATCACTGAAGAGAGGGTTTGGTGTGAAAATGGTCAAAGTTTCGTATTAAAATCAGTGACTCAGGCTCAGTGTATTTCCGGTTTCTCCAGGACAACAACCCTCCCAGAGCTCAGCTGTTCGAGAGAGCCGGCTTCTCTGGGAAGAAGATGGAGCTCCAGGACGACATCCCCAACCTGATGAGCCGCTACAACCTCAACAGAGTGGCCTCCATCCGCGTGCTGGGAGGAGCGTAAGTGCAACATCCCTCCTGCTGTCTGTCTCCCCCAGTCAGCTGATCACTGAGGAACAGGTCAATACAGAATCAATCAGCTGTTGAAACTGGATCAAACATCAGGCTCATGGTCGACGTGCAGGCAAGAGCAGTTTTTAAATGTTAGGTCCAAGTGTCAAGTCTTCAACTCTCACCACGAGGTCCATCTATCACATGATCATCCTCAGAGGACGGATCAACAGTGTATGTTAACTCCTTCTGCTGATGAAGACTGAAAGCTCCAGTGCAGCTACTAAATGGACCTCGTGGTGAAACCGTTTCCAAAGTCAAGAATGAACTTTCCAAGTCCGGTGCAACTCCCACAGCTGACCATTAAAATGGTATCTAATGTCGTACTAATACACCCAGTTACTTATTCATTATACTTCCATCCTGCCTGATTGAATCACAATTCATAGCAATGAAGTCAAATCAAATGAAATGATGAAATCAAAAGCAGAAATCAAAATCAAATCATGAAATCAAAAGCAGAAACGTTTCCTCTTTTGCATCAAAAATTAAAAACACTAATTATCTGCTACAAGTTTCTGTGAATTGAAGTTTTCAGGCAACACATGTGACTGCAGCTGACAGAACACTGAGCTAACCCTCCTGTGTGTGTGTGTGTGTGTGTTGGCAGCTGGGTGGTGTATCAGGAGCCAAACTACAGAGGACCTCATTACATCCTGGAGAAGCGCGATTACAACAACTTCTCTGACTGGGGCAGCCAGAACAACACGGTGGGCTCCATGCGCAGAGTCCGCTTCAACTGAACACCAGCACCTCTGATGGAGTCCAGTCAGCAGGACTCCCCCTCCCCGGACGTCACACACAAGAAACCTGTCAGCTTTACACAGACACTTATTTTGGTAATAAACTGGAAAAAGACAAATGTTTGGATTTGTTTGATCACTTTTCATTTATGGAAAGAAAAGATTCTGACAGTGAGATTGTTGTTTACACCGGCCGTTACAACACAAGTACCAACTGGCCATTCAGGCATTACAAAATGAAAACTGCAGCACTCACCACAAACAGAGAGGAGTTGTTCCTAAATACAAAAGTTGTGGATTTCTGGTGCAACCAGATCCACGACGACAAAGTAGACAAAGATCCAGGAAACTAAAACTGCAGTTATGAGCCATAGATGGAAATGTGAGGAGTACGAGTGAAACAAGTAAAGCACAGATAAACACTTGGTACCAAATGTTTATGGAAATAAGGCACTTTCTTTAACCATGAGGTAGAATAAAGCTCAAATAAACCAGCAAGTCTACAAGAGATTTAAAAAGAAAATTAAGTTTGTTGCAAACAACCTGTGACATGTCTCACATGACGCAGTGAAGGTGCAGGAGGGAAAATCTGACGCCACAAAGATTTGGGCCAAAACATCACTGCTAAAAAAAGGAACAGTCAAGATTCTGAACAGACTGAAGCTTGGATCAAAAACTTAAAAACATTTTATTAAAAAGCTTGAGAAGTTCCTCCACAGGGATCTAAAATAAAGTGCAAGTGAAATGTCCTCTGAAATGTTCAGCTTTGCCTCAGGGATTGTTGAGCAGAGCAGCTGCCATGTTCTTGATGACGGACGACTTGAGCTCAGGAATGAGGCTGATCTTCATCAGCTTGCTGCTCGAGTACTTGTTCTTCACAGCCTGCAGAGGAACAGAGCGGTTCACTTTCATTTGTTCTCGACACAGAACCAGGAGCTCATTGTGCTTGTTGTCAGCCAACTCACCATGAACTTGGTTTTGCCCTCATTCACCATCACAACATTTTTGGCGATGTGCTGCATGATGGGCTTCAGATGGGCCTCCTCATACGTGGAGTAGTGCTGCTGTGTAGGAGACTGGGACAAGACAGGGAGAGCGATTAAAAACAGCAGACCACACCCACGAAACCAGCCGCTTCAATTCCAAACTCACCCACGGCAGCTGGTCGAGCAGCAGCTGGGAGAGACAGAGGGAGGCAGCAGCGATCTCAGAGGGCCGATAGTGAACCATGTCGTAGTCGATGAGGGTCAACTCCATCAGATACTTGGCCAGAGTGTGTCGCTCTACATCAGACTGAGACAGAAACGGTCCACTGAGAACTGGACACTTGTAACACTGTACAAATCCTCCAGTGAAAGCACAGCACTCACTCTTCTAAATACTTATGGACACTAATCTGCCTGGCAAATTAAGAAGGCAATTCTTAAGCAGCTTCCTTCATCAATCAACCATGGAATCCAATTAACATAGAAAACAGCAGTACAAATGAATGATGTTTTAGTTTTTAAAAAAAACTAAAAACAAAACACTCAAATCCTCCTCTTCATTGTTATGATTTAAAAAAAAATTGTGAAAGTTAAACTGGAATTATCAACTTTATTGGTATTTGGAGGAGTTGTGTGCTCCGTGAAGTCTAGGCTCATTTTGTTGGTTGATCAGTTTTACTTCAATAAGGGAAGTGAAACATCCCAACAGTTGCAGCCCTTTATCTAATCTGTCCAAACTGAAAACACTGCCTTTATAGATATGTGCTGTGGCTCATCCTATAAGAAAGCAACTCTTAACACGATTAGTTAAATTATATTGCTGTGACAAAGTCAGGCAGTAACTCACATTGGCCACCTTGGAAGCCCGTCTGAGGAAGTGTAACGGGAGAGGACGTCCAAGCTGAAAGTTGAGGCTCCTCAGAACCACCTGCTCCATCTCCAGAATCTGACCCTTTGTAAAGGCGTTGTCTGTGATGTAGGCGAAGTCTCCCACCTCTGGAGCGTACATCTCCTCGTATTTACAGGCCACCAGCATGGCCGTCACACCAGCCAGCTGCAGCTTCCTGCGAGAGACCGGCTGGACCTGCAGCAGAGGGGGAAGGTTTTCACACAGCTCACAGCACCGACAGAGAGAAAACAAGACCGTTCACTGCTCTGACCTGGAGAAAACGATCCAGGATGGCAACTGTGAGGTACAGAGTCTCCTGCAGCAGCTGGAACCTGGAGTGAACCTGGACCAGCCAGTCGATCAGAAGAGCTCGCATGCGCTCGGTGATCTCATAACCCTGCATGTAGTTGGCTCGTACAGCCTGCTGCACCTGTGGAGACAGATGGTCATGAACACAAGCTACAACAAGGTGGAGCAGAGAGTGTGAGCGATGGAGGGAATAAATTACCTCCAGCTCGTGGAGATACTTGTAGATATCTTTGACATATTGCGAGCAGAGCTGCGGCAGGTCTCCGTCCTGCTCGTCCACGTCCTCCACAGTGAGCAGCGCCTCAGAGAAAGCCTGGCACAGCTCCTCCTCCTCCATGGACACGTCGGCCGGCTCCTCGGACACTGCTGGGACAGGATCTGCAGGGGCTTGGACCTGGACGACCGGAGGCTCCACCTGGACCGCAGTGGCTTTAGCTTTTTGGGCACAAGATGGTTTAGATGGGGCTTTGGCTCGTCCCGTCCTCTGAGGAAACAAGATGCAGCTTTAGTCAGAAATGGTATTTGAGTTTAAGACTGGTTAGATTTGACAGAACAAACTGAGTTACTTTAGTCCAACTGTAGTAATCTTTACGTGTGCCTGACAAGGCCAGAGGCATGTCAACATTCAAACATTACACATGTGATTGATCCAGAAACATTAATCTGCCACTACAGCAGCCTCCACTCTTCTGGGAATGCTGCCCATAAGACCTGGGCTTTGTGGATCAGGGTGTCCACATACTTTTGGCCGTATACCGTGTCTTGTGTCCACGTGTTTCTCTGGTCATGATGTGATTCACAGCTCTGATCAGAGCTGAAACAAACTGTTGGTCCTCCCTCGTGTTACCTTTGTGTTGACTGCTGCTGCTGCAGGGAAGTTGGTGATCTCTCCCAGAACAGCTCTCCTCAGACCTGCTGCTGTGCCTTTACTCATCTTCACCGGGTTGTCTGCGGCTGGAAGCTGCTGAAACAAAGGAAGGACACACAACTCAAACATTCAGGAGAAAGTTGGACTGGAAAAGCACAGGTGAACAAAGAGCCGAGCAGGCGGCGGTGTTAGCTAACGATGCTAACTAGAGAAACTGTCAATGCTAACTAGGGAAGCTAACGATGCTAACTGCAGCCGCGTCACCAACAACAAACTGCAGGAGATGAAACAGTGGAATAAGTTCAGTTTACTCACCGCAGCACGAACTTCCACAGACGACATGTTGAACAATGTCCCGAACGAGTCCAAACTGCGACTTAGAGGAACAAGACCAACTTATTTCAGCACCAACCTGCAAAGACCAGCGAGAAGATCCGTGAAAACCGACTTCAGCCGATAAACAACATGGAGACGAGCTGCTTTCAAATAGAGCTCCGTCAAATCTGATTGGATACAGCTGTGGAAGGACGCTCCTGATTGGCTGAGGACGTACGGGTTAAAGGTACGTTTTACACCTGATGATGATGATGATGATGACATTGTTATTACATGATATTTCTTTGTATTCACTGATTCGTGTATTAATATTCTTCCCATGTTTTAACTTTTTGTGCCAATTTACCTTTTAAATTACAATAATCTGCTTTTTATTTCCCAACTAAACACCTTTATTGGAATAAAAAACTTTCACGTATAAATTGCATTGTCCCTTTGTTGTTGTGAGCATGAATCCAAATTCACATTCATCAAATGTAGTTCTCTGATATATGTCATTGAAAATCATGAGCAGGTCTGTCTGAGTGAAAAAACATCCATCCATTGATCTTGACTGGTGTCCCTTTAAAAAAGAGAAGTCTGAAGAGTTCAGGAGGACGACCACTTTTATTTCTAGAGGAAATCATCTTGCTGTCTGACCGTTACTGCCTCACCTGCACACAACCGTGAACCTGTAACACCTGGGCAGCAGAGACACACAGGACCCTGATGGCAGCTGAACAGTAAAGAGCTGCTCTTCTTCTGCTCTCTCTCCACCACACTGACCCTGCTGAAGCAGCTGTTTTCAGTGTGATGAGGAAACAGCTGCACACATTTAAAGAATGAATCTGATCATATTCTATATTTTTATTGTCAACAAAAACCACGAAAAGATCAAAACCAACAATGAATTGATCCTCAATCAGTCTCTGTGACACAGAGCTTCATCATTGACTCACTGCAGCATCAGATGTTTGTTAATCTTCCTCTGAAATCATCCACACGCACTGTTTCATCCTATTAGAAACTACAGTGAGCAGCTGTTTGAAAAGGTCTGGGACAGGCTGGGAGATGAACTGACACCTGCTGGCTTTGGTCTTTCACTTGATTCCATGACAGAAATAGAGAATATCAGCAGCCTCGTCCTTTATTATCGTACAAATCCAGAAGAGTTGTGTGTGTCTGAAATAAGGAATGATCCAAAAACACTTCATATTCATGCAAATGAGTGGGAAAATGTGTTGAATTGCCTAAAAAAACTGTAAGTACAGTAGCTGGTAAATGAAACAGAAACAAAACAGGTCTTTTGTTACTGACGTCAGCTGATGACAGAAAGCATGAATCACACTTTTTTGTGCACTGCACCAAACATCTGGATGTGAGACTGATGTGACTGAGGAAGCAGCAAATTCTTTTTTTAAATATCAATGCATGTTTTTACTGATATCAGCTGATTTGGATTTCCCTTTTACAAACATGTGGAGACAACAGGTTAAACCAACTGAAGGCAGATTTTAAAAATAGTTCATGATCATTTTTAATCAGTTGCTAATTTGCCTGTTGATAAAGTGTCATATTCCTCGAAAAGAAAAACACAAAAGTTCCTTCTCCACGATGTGGAACAATAGAAGCAGAAACCAGTATCAGTCAGTTTTGGTTTATAGACCAAAAAAAAAAAAAAAAAAAAAAAAAAAAATCAAATTCAACAAACTGTTTTGATTATCAATTGATCCTTTAAGTGATTTTCAAGTAAAAGTGCCAAACATTAACTGCCTCCAGCTCCTCAGATGTTATGTTAAACAGAATATCTTTGAGTTTTGTCTAACCAGCAATTTTCACTGTTTTCATCAGTTTTATAGACAAAACAATAAATCAATCAAGGAAATAACTGGCAGATTAATCGATAATGAAAACAACCATTGCAAAAATCTGATCTCTTAATTCAGATGCAGACAGGTGAGAAATGAATGGAAAAACCTGAATGAGTAGAGAAACAGAATAAATGTAAATATTTCCAAACACATGAATGAAAATGATGTGAATCAGAGGGTCTGGCCTTCAGTCACCAGCTGAACGTCTGTGGGAGATTCTGGAGCCACAAACAAAGGAGGGAACGTGTTTTATAAAGATGGTTCATCCAGGTGAGTTCAGACTCAGAATCTACATGACGAGAAGCTGCTGTGATGTAATGTTGGTTTCAGGTCTTTAATGTGTAGATTTAACTCAAAGTTAAATCACAGAATAAAAACAAAATTAAGTCAGTCCTTTAACTGAGTGGCAGTGTTACAGAGCTTCAGTCACAAAACACCATGAATGTCAAAACATGTGGAGACACTGACACAGACTCAGCAGCTACACTGGCACACCACAGAACCTCAGCGGCCATCTGCTTTTTATTGTTGTGGAGAGGCGATGAGACGCAGACGGAACAATGAGGACGTTTCTTCAGTTCAGCTGAAAAGTCAATCTTAACCGTCGTTCTGAAATTCACTGAGAGACAAATAATCACGTGGAGTTGATTTCTGATCCAGAAGAGATGATCGGGAGACGAGCGGTGACCCGGCGCCTCTGGCCTCATCATGTATTCTGAGAGTGGACGGCTCGGAAACGCGTCAGTTGCCATTTTGGTTCATCTGAAGATACTCGTTGTGTAACTTTTCCTGGGTCTCGTAGAGCTTGCGCAGCTTCTTGGCTTGTCCTTTGCTCAGCTCCTTCCCCTCAACATCATGAGTGGGGAAACCCTGTTCAACAAGAACAAACCCTTCTCATTGGTCAAGTTTCAGTTTCAAAACTCCCCCTCGAAAGATCAACAGCTTTAAACTTTAAAATCTTGAGGTTTACCGTTTCATCAAATTTGGAATACTTGTCAGTTTCTGCTCGGAACATTTCACAAGGAGGGACCTTCATCTTTGCGAGTTTCGCCATCTGAAACAGTGACAGAAACCAGTGAGTGAACATGTTGACGGGAACAGAAGGAGAGAACTGAACCTCATGGAACCAGCGGAGCGACCTCTTGCTCTTGTTTCTTCCTGGCAGCCTCCTCCTTCTTCTTCTTCTTCTCTTCTTCCATCTGAGAAAGACAAAGTGCAGATATTAGAAATGATTAATGAAGCTGATCAAAACTCGCTGACTCGGCTGGCACTTTCTGTAACAGACAGGAAGAGCACGTCCACTCCTCCCTCACCCTCTTCTTCTCCTCTCGCTCCTTCAGTAAAGTCTCCTTGTCCACCAGCTTCACCACAGTGGGCAGACCTGAGACACAGTTCATCAGGAGTCATTCTCGCTGTCTCTCATAGTAAAGTGATATATGTGACAATAGAGCAGTAACAGATGGAGCTCATGTTGCAGTTTTCAGCTCTGTTACCTTCGTGATCCTCCAGTCGGACTCCCAGCTCCGGTAACGTCTCATCACGGACAACGTCACACAGCTGCAGCAGCTCCGTCACTGGGAAAATAATCATATACACGCTATATTCACACTAAGAATAGAGAATATTTAATACTAACATTTTAAACGAAGGTAAAGCAGAACAGAGTTTCAGCATCTTTGGACAATCAGATTGAAACACAACTCGTTACCTTTCTGTTCTCGGGCGATTTTTCGGACGCCCTCTCTGAAGTCTGACAGCACCGACAGGTACGGCATCACCGTGCTCTCCAGCTGGCAAACACAGCAGCGACAACAGTTTACTGCACGAGATTAAACATGTGACTCTGACCAACAGAGGACAAATGGAGAAGGAGAGAATTTACAATGCACTTCACAGAGCGAGCACACACACACACACACACACACACACACACACACACACACACACACACACACACACACACACAGGATGTTATGTGTGTGTTATGTCAGAGTGAAACTCACATCAATGCTCTGACTTCGTCCCACTGGGAACCCGATGGACTCAGGTTCTTCAATGGCACCAAATATCTAAATGACAAGAGACTCAGTTACACATATTTCAACTCCATACTTTTTCTATGTTACTAAGTCTAATTATTATATTAAAGCTAAATTATTGACGTGACTCAAACATCAACAGTGCGTCTGTGATGGCAGGAGCATAAAATGAATTCATACAGACAAGAGTCAGTGTAAAGCTGTTCTTTGGTTTTCAACTGTTTCCACAGTGTTGATTACAGAGTGTGGTCTGTTCTCATGAGCTGGACGATGGAGGCAGCGCCAAGCGGCAACCTCCGGCGCTGAAAAATGAAGCCAATGCGGAAGTGCAAAAAAGCTGCAGTTCCTCGAATAACCGCTAGAGCAGGCTGCAGAAGGGAGTCAATTACATTTGAGCCCCATGTTAAAATGTCTGATTTTACGACAGAAAAAAACATATTTACAGCCTGGTTCAAAACATGGCTCTAGTCTCATAAGCTGTTTTTCTACTCCATGACAACTCTGGGGGGGGGGCGAATTTTTTTGTAAGGCGCTCGTTCAAAATATACAGCATACATCATTATGCACAATTCATAGCTGTCAATCTAAGTGGCGCCACTTTGATTGACAACTAGCCACTGACGGTCTAAAGGGCGTCACCCCGGCTAATTCTAGTCACTGAGTTTGGGAAAGAGATCGTCGTGGGGTTAGCCGGCTAGCAACGATATTTAGCCTAGCTGGTTAGCCGTAGCTAGTTTGATTATTTCGAATAAAGCGGCTTTTTTCAGCCAATAGCGTTCATTCGACCCGCCTCAGCTCCACCCTCGCTCCACCTCTTTGTCCATATTTGGAGTAACCGGAGGTAGGCTTCCAAGATGGCTACGCACTACGATTTGCTTCATTTTTGCTCTTCAGAAACCTATGGGTGACGTCACGGACACTACGTCCATATTTTATACAGTCTATGGGCAGCGCCCACCTTCAGCATGTTGGTGAGATACACGGCGATGCTCTCCACCAGCATGCGGTTGGGCCTCAGCTTGTTGCTCTTCCTGCTGGCGATGTAGCTGTTGCTCTGGCCGACCAGGACTCTCATCTCCTCCATGGCGCTGCGAGTGTCCACGTTGTCACACAGAGCCTGGTGGATGGCCGACTTCCTGTCATAGAAACTGGACCACACAACAAACGCTGGCTCTTAGTGGAGAACTCGTCTGTTTGAACTGAATGTGATGATGATGATGAGACGGTGCCGAGCTGTGGTGCTGCTCCGTCGGGGAACATGCAGGTCGGTTTTAAGACAGTTACTCTGAAGTTAGAGCCACAGCATCAGCAATAACAACAAAATATGAAATACTCTCTAAAAGAAAAATCTCCTCTTGCTTCCTTTAAACTGGTGAATCTACTGCTTACAGCCAAACTCTGCTCCGGAAGAGATAAACACAGCTCTTCTGGTCTGTGTGCTGGGAATGAACTTGAGACTGTTTCCAGGTAAAAACTCCTCACAGTTTGTTTAAATCATCTGTTCTGGATCTGTTCTCAGTGTCTGAAGCCTCACTCTCACCTGTTGTTGAGCTCCACCTCTGCTGCCTCCCACTTCTCAAACTGACCTGTGACGTCAGTGGGAGTTCGCAGTATGTCTTTGACATTCAGGAAAAACTCCTGAGAGATGAGACACAAAACAGCACATTAATAGAAGAGAGACACAAAGCGACCAAACTGAAGCTGAAGGGCTCACATGTCACATCGTCACGTACGTTCATGAACTTCTCGTACTGCACGGCCGACTCCATGGTGTTGGCGGAGTAGTCCAGGGTGTCTTTCCAGGAATGCATGAGGAAAGCCAGTCGGAGCTGTCGAGCTACAGGAGGACGAACAGAGGGCAGGTAAGAGACACTGCTGCCTTCACTTATCTGACGCAGTAACACAACACTTGTGAGTTTGATGTCTCTGGACTCAAAGCCAGTCAAATCGATGATGAGTCAGACAGGAGCTGCTGCAGCTCTCTGCTGGAACCTGAGGGGGGTCGACAGGGTTAACGTCCCCGTGAAGCTCTGACACACATGGAGACAAACACAGGCCATTATAGGATATTAATGAAATATCCTCATGTTTTAATGAGGAACCCCTTGAGCCCTAAGCTATTTTTCAGGCCTCTGCACGAAAATTACATACCCATAATAAAATGAGTGTATCTCTGCAACCACAAGGTCTATTTGAATAATTCTTGTGTCATAATAAAGGGAACACTTGTAAGTTTTGTTCAGATGTGTAAATATCAGTTTATATGTTACTGGTTAAGAGTAAATGAAGATGACACACAGCACAAATGAAAAAGTTCAGGTTCGCCTGGGGAAAAAAAAGCACTTTTAGGATAATAAAATGTGGCTAAGGAAGTAGCGCTAACTGTTTGCGGTGTGGATTTACCGATAAAACAAACTTTTGATGGCGAAACAGCTAAGGTAAGAGAAAATTTACGACTATAGTTTGACAAAGCAATTTGTGTTTTTGCTGTTTTTTGTGTTGTTTGTGGCTGTTGCTTTGGTTTTAGAGAGCTTTGATGGATTTGGTTTGAATCAGTGGACTGTCTGCTTTCGTTTGAGGGGTTGTTTGTCCGTTTTGCATACAGTACCACAGCACTATAGCCAGAAATATAGCGAGTGGGTTGACTTGGTGGCGCTGTATTAATTTCTATATTTGATAATTTATTTAGCTGGCGTTTGAGCTGTGTTTGGTGCGTGTAAAATGGCTTATATATTCTTGTAACCTAGGTTCTGCTGTTTAATTTGATGTGCAGCGTTACTATATTCTCTCATGATAAGTGCATTGTTTCAAACTATTTCTTTGTCTTACGCTCTAGGGTCCCCAAATTGGGGACCCTCAGGCTCAAACTACTTTGACAAAGAAGTAGTTGATTGTCAACATATCAAAATAATTTAACTTAAGATTTATCAAGTATCACTTGCTCCTCCGGACAAATCAGGCTGGACTGAAGCCATTAGAAATCTGGAGTTTCAATATGGATTTGTCCTGAGAGCTGAGGGGAACAGAAGAGTGAGACGGATTTAAATGTTTCCCATAATACACCTGAAAAACAACTGTTCACAACACCAGTCTGTTCATGTTTCATTTTGACTGTTTGCATCACATGGCTTCGTTATTTTAAGCTTCAAAGTTGACTCAGTCCTCTGTCCATTAATATAAACCAAGCTGCTGGTACAAAGGACAAAACTTTCATATCTAAAAGACCAACAATACATCCTCTAAAGGCTTTAAGTTGATTCACTGGGCCGAAGGACGGCGTTTCAGTTTCACCTGCGGATGTGAGCGACTGGATGTAAGAAGCCAAACGTTCAGTGTCACTCCAGTTAAAGTAGAGATGGACGAACCATTAACGTCCATGAGTGTTTGGACTTTTTGTAAAGTGCAAAACTATTAGGAAGTGGCATAATACTGAATGCTGTAGTTATTAATTTAGTTCGTCTGAATGACCTTTAGTTGGCACCGCAGACAGAAATATTTCAGGCGTCAACATGAATGACTTCCAGCCAACCAGATGAGTCACCTGTGTTCTTTGCCAAGGCGTCTTTAATAGTGATGAAATTCTTGAGAGACTTGGACATCTTGCAGCCAGCGATGGTCAGGTGGCCGGTGTGCAGGAAGTATCTGACCCAGTGATCATTCTCAAAGAAAGCCTGGAAGGAAAAGAACCAAATCTGGATTCTCCTTTCTCTTTGTCTTTCAATCACTACAGTTTGAATCTGCGTGATCAAAACCTTGGGTTACAGTACCTGAAAGACAAACAAGAGAATAATGACAATGGCAGACTTGGATTTTGTACCTCAGACTGAGCCAGCTCGTTGTCGTGATGCGGGAATCGAAGATCAAAGCCTCCACCGTGGATGTCCATGGACTCCCCCAGGATGGAGCCGGCCATGGCTGAACATTCGATGTGCCAGCCGGGCCGTCCCTGATCAAAGGAACAGAAACATTTATTCACCAGTCAGGCCAAGAAGTTCTTCATTTTCAACTTTCTGGAGTGAAACTCAATCGCCTGGCAGTCGAACAACAGGGCACATTCAGAACCAAGTCTCACCTTCCCCCACGGAGAGTCCCAGGAAGGCTCCCCAGGCTTGGAGGCTTTCCACAAGGCAAAGTCATTGGGCGACTTTTTCTCACTCAGTCTGTCAGCGGAGATGCTCAGGTCACCTTCAGGGATGGATGAGATACAGGACAGGTTCAAACATGTGCATTCATGTGTAAGACACAGTCATTTCTGACGTTGGCGACTTTTAGTGATCAAATCAGTGAAGACAGACAACACTGCACCAGGACTGTTCATTTTCCTACACACAAAACTTTCACCATCAGAATCATTTGAAAGCTGCTGTGATCACATTAAAAAAAAAGTTAGTGTAAATTAGGGATGAGCAAGTACACCACTATCTTTATCTGTATCTGTGTAAGCATCTACATTATCTGTATCTGTATTCGGAGTGGGCGGTGCCTAAACCGGAAGTGAGTGCAGAAATGGGTGGGGCTTAAAACAGTACATTATTTTAAGTCTGAAATTGATATGGATTGATCAGAAGTTGCTAATAAACTGTATTCAAAGCCTATATACAGTATATCTCAATAATATTTATAATATTATTTTTATGAACTGCAGAGAGAAAGTGTCAGATACTGCATGCAGCCACATACAATAAAAATATTAATATGGGCTACTTTGTGTGTTCAGCTATATGTGTGTATGTGTGTAAGTGGTCTGTAAGACTGTTTATTTTTTAATGATCTGTGTGAACTTCATGATTCATGCAAACATCCAGTGATGGCAAACAGGGAAATAATATGTCAGCCTTGTTCACTTCTTCTCAAAAGCACCGCGTTCAGTAGGAGCAAAGTTTTTCAATTGACTTCATATCACCAGCCAAACTAAGAGCAAGCAGACTTAAAAAAATAAATAAAAATAAAATAAAAAAATCCGACCTGAGCGGAAGCATTGACCGACGCGACGCGAGCCGTTTTCAGCTCTGTCTTGTCAAATGCACCGCGCGTATGTTGCGAGAGATGTGCAGAGACGTGTCTGTGTAGGGAGGGGCGGGCGCTGTGTGTGACTGGCCAATCACAGAGCGAGAACACAGTCAGTTACATAATGAGGATTTTCCTTCAGCACGAGCACAGATATTGACGGATTTTACTCGTATCATAATCATATTCGTCCAAAATGCTTTATCCGAATACTTGTCTGAAACGAGTATCCGGCTCATCCCTAGTGTAAATGCAGAGAAATGTACCTTCTCCCTCTTGCAGAGCTTTCTGGTCTCCTACGGCCTCTGGCACCAGTTTGGCATACGAGTGCTGAGGACTGGTGTCAAACTTGGAGGTGTCGAAGTAGACAGAGCTGTTGGATTCATACCTGTAAACAGCAGGAGGCCAAATATTTAAAACTCTACCTTTAAAATCGAACCACATGGGTGAAGTATGGATTGGAAACACTGGCAAGTTCTTCCTCACCCGTAACCGTTTGAGACAACCGTCTTCACAAAGTCCACAATCTCGGGCACATATTCGCTGACTCGAGTGAGGACGTCTGCAGGAAGAACCTGAAGGACAGAAAGAGAATTAACACACAAACAGCGAGGCCTTGCTTTGTGTCTGTCTGACCAGGACATTCAGAAGCCGTTTGCCCTCATTCTGCTTACGTTCAGAGCCTCCATGTCTTTGTGGTACTCCCCCTCCCAGTATTTGGGCAGAATGGAGAAGATTGAATTCTCTGTGACTTGACTTCCAAACTGTCTGTCCAACCAATCAGCCAGCAGGTCCTTGGAATTCTCCAACAGCACCTTGGAAGAAAGACAGAGAAAATGAAAGCCTGGAAATCTCTCTTTTTTAAAAAATATCTCATCAGTTGATTGCAGTACACACTGTACTGTTTATTCTTTCCAAGTCATTGCTCTTGTGCCACATTTCACCTGCTGATGTGAGCGACTGGATGTAAGAAGCCAAACGTTCAGTGTCACTCCAGTTAAAGTAGAGATGGACGAACCATTAACATCCATGAGTGTTTGGACTTTTTGTAAAGTGCAAAACCATTAGGAAGTGGTCGCATAATACCGAATGCTGCAGTTATTCATTTAGTTCAGCTGAATGACCTTTAGTTGGCACTGCAAACAGAAATATTTCAGGTGTCAACATGAATGACTTCCAGCCAACCAGATGAGTCACCTGTGTTCTTTGCCAAGGCCTCTTTAATAGTGATGAAATTCTTGATCAGTGTATCACAGTGTACATGAATATTTTTTTTATGTCAGTGCTTCCATGCCACATTTAACAATTAAAATTGAAAAAATGAAGACACAGATGATGCAAGCAAAAGCACGAGGCTGAAAGTATAAAGAGATATTGTGCATTCCAGTTCAATTAATTCGTTCTACCAATGTTCTAATTAATCTGACAACATTAAACACAAGTAATGTTCTGATACATAGATCAACAACACTAAGTTACAAATTAATAAATAAATGACTTGATTTAATATACGGTCATTCCCCACAAAATGTCCGAGGCCATTATTCATTTAAAGATAAGTGCTGACTCTTTATGAACTGTGAACAACACCACAGCCCTGGGTTTACAGTCAGTGACCAACATGGACAGCCTGTCTGCTCAGTCTCACCTGGGCCAGAGGCTGCACCACCTCTCCTGCTGCCTCGCCCTCCATCGCCGCCTGCAGCGGCTGCAGGGCAGCTGTCACAGCAGCATCCAGCCTCTCCAGCATCTGCTTCTTATCCGGGTCCGTCGTCGAAGCTAACTGGGCCTGAAAGGGCTGAAAAGAGCAAGACGAACATAAACCTCAATAATAGTAATCTGATGGTTTTACAAGTATAATCAGCACCATCATTATTGTCTGTCTAGTCACAGATGTTTGTTGAAGTGTGATATGGTTCATCTGATATGGATGTGGCAGCAGAAAAGACGTTTGAAGCTACTTTATCTTTAATAACAACAGTAGTTGGTGTGACACACAGACTAACACCCTGCAGGAGTCTGGCTGTTGAACATGTATGACTGATGACAGCAATGATGCGACAGAGCTGGCTCTCACCCCTCTGGCACTCAGCACGTCCTGCAGGATCTGAGCAGCTGGTGGCTGCTTCTCCTTGTACTGGTCCAGAAGGTAGTTCTGTCGAGCCCGTTTGATGATCTGAGAGAAACAAATACCAACATGAATACATGCCATCTCTTGGACTTAAATATGAAATATTTTAAATATCATGTCATTCTATCCTGACGCAAGGACCTGAAATTCTGTTCCTTCTATACAGACAAATGCTTTTAATATGGTGTCTAGAACAGGGGTTTTCAAAGTGTGGGATAGCGAGCCTCCCTAAAGAGAACTCAAAAGCATGCCGCCCCCCCTTTACCCCCCCTAATTATTATTAATAATATTATTGTTATTGTTGTCGCTTTGTATGTTCCACACAGGCTTAAAAAAGGTTTTAAACAATAAATGCTATACACATCTTTATTTTTGTAAACATCTTAAACATGTTTGTATGTTCTTAAACATATTTTTAAAACATTTTAATCATCTTTATCTCTGTGTGTGGACAAATATCTTTTTAAACACATTTTAACATCTGTATGTTTTCAGCATCTTTTTAAAACACATTTTTAACATCTGTATGTTTTTAGCGTGTTTTTAAACACATTTTAGCATCTGTTTTTAGCATATATTAACAGAGCTTTTTAATATCTTCTTGAATACATTCAACTTAAGGCCTCTTTGAGTTTACATGGTCGCATACTGTCGTTAGCTAGCACCTCTTTGCAGATAACACTCTGTGGCAGCGGAGCATCATCAGGACCAATACATGAAAAGCCAAACTTTAAATAATCAGGGTCATACTTCCTCCGTTTTCTGCTCGCCCCAGACTCTGTGTCCTCTCTCACTTTCACTTGAGATAATAAAAATCGATCCATCTTGTCTCTTGTCAGATGTTTACACTTTTTTTTCTTTTCGAGTTTATTTTTTCGCCGCGCCTCCCTTGAAGCTCTCTGGTGCCCCCCAGGGGAGGCGCGCCTCACACTTTGAAAACCGCTGTTCTAGAACATGAAAATATGAGGAGAGTACTGATACATCCTATTGTTTTCAGAAGTGTTTGATGTCTTGTATTAAAAACTGTTATTGGCAAGGAAACATGTTCTTGATGTAAAGATGAAAAACAGACTCTTGACAATTACTTGGTAAGAAGTCGTGACTGTGAACAGGCGAGCAAACACAAATGATAACGAGAGAAAATGGTCTATATGAAAGTCAGATCTAGAAAAATCATGTCACGTTCATTTCATTTCACAAATGTTCAAACCAGTGAAGAACAAACTTCTCTTATAAATGATACTCACTTTGTCATCTATGTCTGTGATGTTCATGCAGTAGAGGACGTCGTACTTGAAGTAGTCTCTGAGTATCCTTCGCAGAATATCAAAAGATATGTAGGACCTGCGATGATAAAATAAAATCTTGTAACGACAGAACAAATAATGCAAAGAATGTCTTTACAGGAAGAAAAGCACATGTTGGATCTTTTCACTGGGATCTGTTTACCTGGCATGTCCCATGTGTGAGGCATCATACACTGTAGGTCCACAGCAGTACCACGTGACTTTATTCCCTCTCTGAGGAACGAACGGCTCCTGAAACGCACAAGGACACAAACAAGCTGGAGTCACTGCCTCTGCTCATGACAACTGACAGAGAGCTTCACTTCATAAATCCCCGTCACACACCAGAAGAAGCCTGTCTGACAAACAACTGAGACATTCTCCAGCTGACTTCTGCCTCTGCAAGGGGCAGATAAAGATAGTGAAGTTGCACTAAATGATAAATTGCTCAATTAGATGAACAGGAAGCCTCACAGTGAGAATGCAGCATGTTCAATAGTGCTGTCAGCAACAAACGGCTGCTTTACAGAAAGTTACACACACGGTCCAGCTTTCTGTTTCAGGAGCTTCTTTGTTAGAAGTTGAAGATCACTTTCCACATAGAGCCTGACGAGGACTTGACATCTGCCTCCAACCAACCTTTGCTCTGGTCAAACTGTTGTAGAGTCGGAGCTGGGGAACATCTGTTCCTGCTGGTGGAGACCAGGGAGGCTGCACCCGCTTTCCTTTCACTGAAATAAACAAAAACGTACTGTTAGAAAAGGTTTATCTAAACAGGAAGCAAACATTCACATTAGACAAGCTGAAACCAATGAGATCAGCTGGAGGCTGAAAAGTTACAGATCATGTTCTGCCATTAGATCTTTAGTTCATTGCTTTCCTGAGGCTGCGACAGAGGTAAGAAATCCATGTGTGTGCAGCAGCAGGAAAAAGAAACCGGCCACAGAATTCAAGTTAAACTCAGAGCAGAGCGCATACATTTAAGTTCTATTACTTCATAATTCCAGGCAGGCTAATGCAGATGAACATGCAAATCAATGTGTGTTATTCATTTGTTTGAATCAGTGTGAGTGGAAAACTTCACATCAGGAGAATTAAAGAAGTAAAGTTTCCTCGACTGTTCCAAACGTCTGTAGTGATGAATGTTGTCTTTTATCACAAAGCTGGAGATTTAAATTCCCTCCTCTCTAAAGTAAACACATCACTGAACAGGAGAAAAATCAACTTTCTTCAGGTCCTTTATTTTCAATTTTCTCAATTAAATCTTAAATTGGAAAAACTGAAAATGAAGGGTCCATTTTTTTGTCAATGTGCTTATTAGCTCCTCTTCTCAGTAAAACACTTGCAACAGGCAACAGCTCAGCTCACAGTGTGAGAACAGAGCAAGCGTGACGTTATCTCAGGACAAGAGAGAGAATCTGCTCGTTTGATCTGTCCTGTAGTCAGATGGCACGAAAGTGAAGGATCATCTTGCTGTCAAAGGAATGCAGCCATACATGTTCAATTAAGGAACATATACAGTAACGCCAGGAGAAAATGAGTTGCTGAAGACAAACACCCAGCGGGGACAGCACAGAGCACATTCAGGTTTCTGAACACATGCAGTGTGCAAAGAAATGAGGTCTCATTTCCCGCAAGTTCACACCATTTCAACTGGGTAGGTGTGTCTTTAAAGCAGCATGTCTGTGGGCGAACCTGACTGGAAAAGCTGTTTGTCCCAGCTGTGTCCTTTTGTTTAAACAGTGATAAATTACCCCACATACAGTCCTGCTCTGACTGACGGGAGACATTAAAGCCGGAACTGAATGAATTCACATGCCTGCAAGAGAGTTCTGGGTTCATGCCTGTCAGTTCAGATACTTTTAGTTTGATTGACAAGAATGTTTCTCAGGGGGACCTCAGACAGGGACCGGGACCACGTCTAGTCTGTTCATGCCTTCAGCCGTCTACTCACTGCTGCTCTCAGGGTTGAGGTCCGGCTGCAGGGCGGCTATGTGTCTGAACCAGCGCAGAGCGTGAACGTGTTGTGGATCTGGGGGCCTGTGGAGGAGCTTAAAGGCTTTCTGGTCGGCCTGGGAGGGGCTGAACCCAGCCAGGTAGCTGCGTGAGGTTAGGTAGTCATTCAGGGCCACTGCCAGCGCGGCCTCCTCATTTATCTGCAGCAAGAAGCCAAACTCAAAGGCTGCAGAAACAAGAGGGCAAATATTCGCACAGAATTACCAACGATGGCAGAAACAGCCTGAGAAAATACCAACAACAGCAGCACAAGTTTAGTTTAGCCCGGACAGTGGGAACCAGTGCGATCGCAGCCAAGACCTCATGGACTGAAATTACTCAAAATAAATGAAGTATAAACCAAACGGAAATCATGCAGAAAAACACCACAAACTCCTGGTGTCGTCATGTTGTCTTTAACATGTGATGCCACTGATTTTTCTCCTCCCAGTATCAGTTTGTAACTTTAGAGAAGAGCAGATGTGTTGGCTGCCGTGGACAGATAGAAAACTGCACTGAACAGAGAGGCAGATCTATTGTCATTACAGTTACAGATGCTGCAACAAATGTCTGACAACAGCCATGAGCGCAACCATGACATTTAACCTGACATGGTCTAGCAGAGTTAATATGGTCCCTGGCCGTGAGGCTGTGACGTCAGCCAGTGTGAGGGGAAACAGCAGGGAGGTGACACTACAGGGGAAAATTACTCTAAATGAGATTTGAATGAAAACACAACAATGAAAAACAAACAAACTACAGGTTAAATCACCAAAATGACAGTCAATGTTGATCATTAAATCAGGTCTGCCCCTTCAAATAACAACCCTCTAACCATCTACAGACAGAAAAACAAAATGTCTTCCACTCTACTGCTGTTGTCATGTTCAGTGGGTATGTACATATTCAGGGATACACATACACATACATATGCAGATTTTCTGTCTGTCTGAGAGGAAAAGTGAAGTCGATAGGATGAGCTTTCAAACAACATCTAAGAAGTCAAACAGCAACTTACATGTATTTTCTCCATCCATGCATGACGCATTAAAGACTAAAAATGAAACAAAGTAAAAGAGAAACTGGCTCAAAAAAACACAAATTACAGCCCCAAAAGAGGATGAATGAGGTTTGAGCACAAAGTGACAAATGGAAGAAGAAAGACGGAAAAAAGGAGAAATGGCACAACTTTGTCTTTATGATCTTGAATAAAAATACTCAAAATAAAATAGATATGAAGTGTAGTTATTGGACAGGCACACAGCTTTCAAACCCTCAACAACATGTTTGACCACAGCAGAGTGAAATGGGGAAACAAAGGTCACAAACGGGATTCATAGAGCTCCATTGTCCAGACGATCAGTGTGTCACAGCTCAGACAGCTCACTGAGAGATAAACTGACTTGGCTGTCTCATAATAATAATATTAATAATAATAATAAGAATACAAGTGACTTTTGATGAAAGACAAGCTGCAGCAGTTCAGGACTCATATAAACTGAATAAAGAGACTGTCTTGTTTTCACACTGCTTTGATTGACAGATGTATGGCTTTATGTTCATAACACACATGAGATAAACAAAGTGGGACGGTTCAGTGATTAGCTTGAACTAATTTAGTATCCATTCATCACAGTGAGGTCACACGATGTGTTGACAGAACTCGCCAAACCAAACTCCATTCAAATCTCTAAAGCAGCTATAACACTCAGATTGTAAAATGTAAATGTCTCCTTTAAAGTCAGAGACGCTGTCGAATCGTTCCCCTCCGTGTCTTTGTTGATAAATTCCGTTTCATTAACTATGAATTTTAAAAGGCTGTTTTTTGAAGGGAGTTTTGCTTGTGACTCACTAACCGGTTTCAGCTAAGCGGCTCTGCAGCTCCAGAGCGCTAACAGAGCTAACGTTAGCTTGTTGGCTGTGACAGTTCGTCAAAACACATTAAACCGAGCTGCCAAAGCCATTTTATGTGTTTTGAACTCACGTGTCTATGCTGTGAAAATCAGCCTTTATTCACAGTACCTGGCTCTGCTGAGGTCGACATCGCTGCAGGTCTGGGTGGTTTGATGCTGATGCAACAATAACGTGTCCGGAAGCAGCGCTAAGCGCTAAATGCTGCTAAATGCTAACAGTCGGAAGCGGAACCAATGTGTTTGAAGCGAGAGCGCGCGGGGACGGAAATAAGCGACGGCCCGTCCACGCGGAAGTTTGTTTGGTTCTGCAGGTGGAAACTAACTTCTCAATATACAACCGGAGTATCTTGGAACACGGTGGCTAAATGAAGAGTGTGTCTTTTTACTGTCGCCGACATGTCTCATTTTAAGCAGCACATCGACAAACTGAGCGGCTTCTATCATCGTTACACCGAGTATGTGAGGAGGAATCCAGCTGCCACCGCACATCTGGAGAGCACCGTGAGGACTCTGTCCTATCTGATCGCAGGTCAGTCCCAATCACACCTGAGCTCAGGTCACAGTGACATGTTGAACTGCAGGTAACTCGGCTGACCAGAGACCAGTTTCGTTTTGGCTGAAGAAAACAGGGCAGAAGCCTAAACTGAATTATTGTCTCTTGTTTTGCAGGTCGATTTGCAGATTCCCACGAAATATCTGAACTAGGTAAGAAAAGTTGAGGGTCAATAAATCTGTTGTTTCCAGGTCAGTACTTTCTTTCATTCGCTATTTATCTCAGTGCCAACTTCTGTATCGGCTGGTGAATAAAAAGTTGCTGTGCAGAGATTTTACCGTACGTTCATTTAACAACAGTTTTGTCCACCTGAAAGTTTGCTTTTCAGCTGCAAAAGGTTTCACTCTTATTACTCATAATACAAATCACCAAAACACATCTTTATTGGTTGTTTTCATATAAATATAAATATCTTATTAATTAACCAACAACTACTTGAAAAAATAATTTAAGTTGATTAAAACAAAATGTCTGTCTCATGCCTCTCTATTAATATTAAATGTTCTGGGCTGATTATCAGACTAACAAGCAAATTTAAGACGTCACCTTTGGCCTGAGAAACCTGACATTTTTGGCTGTGTGTCTCTTTCAGTGTACTCTGCCTCCAACCTCCTGGTGCTCTTCAATGACAGTATTCTGCGCAAAGGGCTGAGATGTGCCTTCCCTGTGGTGAGCAACCGCTAGATCGTTTTCCCCATCATCTCACATTTCATTCACAGAGATATAAAGTGCATTTTGATGAAGGCCAGTGGGCTGAAGCTGACAGCCTCAGTGTGTGTTACACAAGCAGAGAAACAGGGGGAGAGAGATGATGACAGACTAATGTTGAGCATGGGTCTTAGACCAAAAAGGGTCAGTATTTTAACCAGAAGGCATTTGCATTTTTTTCAAGCTTTTTCCAATTTAAACTAACCTAATCAAAAACAGAAATCCTGCCAGAGCTGGAGTTAAAATTGAAAAGATCAATGTGGGAGCTCTGTGCCCAGCAGAGGCCTTTCTGACCAGCTGCCTTTAAATCTGATGATGAACCTGTCAAATCTGTGACATCTTCCCAGTCTGTCAATACACAGCGATGGCTCCTTGATCTCATAGATATAACCTGGGGAAAACTTGTGCTGTGGACTGAAAGTCAAAGTGCTGACTCGTGTGTTTTGTTGTGCTCAGTCTCTCTCCCAGCAGAGGCTCCTCACCTGGTTGTCCGTGTTGGAGTATGTGGAGGTGTTTCTGGAGATGGGAGCCTGCAAGCTGTGGGGCGAAGTCGGCCGCTGGCTGGTGATCGGACTCATTCAGATTTTTAAGTATGGTTTCTTTTTCTTGTGACCTGAAGTAGAATTTTATTTTTCAAATTTTCATTATTTAAAGGTATTTTATGCAGGATTTGTCCTCTCAGTCACTCCCTGTCTGCTCTCCTTTCTCTGATCCTCAGGGCAGTTTTTCGCATTGTGCTTCTTCTGTGGTACAAATCTGGCATCCAGACTTCACCTCCCATAATCCCTCTGGACAGAGGTGCAGAGCTTGTCGGTGAAGGTCAGTTATCACTCCCTTCCAGAGAACAGTATGACACGAGCAGAAAACAATATGTTGCATGTATGAGGAGTGAATGAGATTGTTTTCCTCCTCCTCTGCACAGACGACAGTAACCCGGAGCAGCAGGATGACCCCTGCTTTGTGGGTCAGAGGTCAGGGCGGGTCATTAGGCCTCTGGGCAACGGTAAGACTCTTAAAGACTGTTTTTTTTTCACTGGAGGATTTTTACTGTCACTGGTAAACTTGTCCATTAAGGATGAGCCGGATAAAGCATTTTTGACAAATACAAGTATGATACGAGTAAAACCTGTCAATATCCGTGCTCGTGCTGAAGGAAAATCCTCACTGTGTCTGTCTGCTTGCTCTTAGTTTGGACGGTGATATAAATCAGTTGGAAAACTTTGCTCGTACTGAACGCGGTGCTTTTGAGAAGAATACAGTGAACAAGGCTGACATATTATTTCCCTGTTTGCCATCACTGGATGTTTGCATGAATGACCAAGTTCACACAGATCATTAAAAAATAAACAGTCTTACAGACCACTTACACACATACACACATATAGCTGAACACACAGAGTAGCCTGTATTCATATTTTTATATGGCTGCATGCAGTATCTGACACTTTCTCACTACAGTTCATAAAAATAAATATAATATTATAAATATTACAAATTAAGCTTTATACACTGTATATAGGCTTTGAATACAATAGATTAGCAACTGCTGATCAATCCACATCAATTTCAGACTTAAAATAATGTACAGTTTTTAAGCCCAACCCATTTCCGCTTCCACTTCCGGGCCAGGCCCCGCCCACTCCGAGTACAGATACAGATACAGATAATATAGATGGTTGAACAGATACAGATACAGATACAGATAGTGGTGTACTCGCTCATCCCTATTGTCCATCTCTTCGCCTCTTTTCGTCTCTGTGGCGCTCCAGCTCCCTCCCTGCAGGCCCGGATGTGGGGAGCACCGAGTCAGAGGAAGAGGAGGAGCAGTTTAAATGGGCAGAAGCTCCAAAGCAAACCAACACACCTGGGCCTTCAGGAGACCATCGCTGAGTGTGTGTACATCGGACGGCCCCTCATACACTGTATCCTTCTTTCACTGTCTCTCCAGTCCTCCCACATGCCAAATTACATATTAAACTGTAAAGCACACGATGTTGACAGAAAATGTCCTGGATCACCAGTCAAATCAAATCACCAATGAAATTCCTGCAGCTTTGGAGCCTTTGGAGGTGTGACACAGATTAGCCCTGAACAAACAACACAATGATCTGTGGTCTGAAACACCTTGTCCTTAAAGACAAAGTGAAGGAAAGAGACATTATTAGTTATCAGATTCCATTGTTTTTGCCCTCTAATTTGCCCTTGTGGAGACCTGTTATATTTGACAGTTTGTCCTTAAAGCACACCTCCCTGACGGCAGTGCTCTGTCTTGGACTCTGTGGAAAACAGTCCTGGAAGCCGTGGCTTGTCTCTGGAGGCCTTGAACTTTCCAGGTATGTAAGCTCCTCTTTTTTTTTTTCATTTGCATTCATTGAATTATACATTATACCATTTTAAACACTGTGACTGGATATTAATTATGTTTAATCATTTACAAGGAAATAGATTTAGTTGTCTTTGAAGGAAGTTATTTCAGGCTCTGTTGTCGTCATTTTTACCATCAGAGAAACAAACTTGAGACAGAAAAAAACTGTGGGAATGCTCTTGACGATTTTCCTTTTCCTTCATGTTTGGAACATTTTCATTGGAGGATTTGTAGCGTTAGCCGTCCAGAGGAGATGCTGAATTGTTCTGCAGATTGTTTTCTGGGGTACAGAATATTGTTTCTTAATACGAGTTTGTCCTCACATGTGACAACCGAATATCCGGTTGTCCTCCATGTTTCGGAGATCACAAATATGATCAGTGTTAATGGATTTAAATAGAGGTTAGGATTTTCTCTGGAGGATGAAATCCTCAGTTAGTAATCATAGACATGTGTTGGGCTGTATTACCATGTTTAACACTAGCTTGCTTTGTCTGAACACATCATTCAGGAGCTCATTCTCCAGCTTGAGCCTCAATAAAATCAGAAGTTATTTCAGTAATTTGTCCTTCTCCTTCTTCTTCTTCTTTTTTAGCTTTGCTGTGCTCAGTGATACAAAATTTCAAAATCAATGGGAGAGAGCTGAGATGAGGAGGAGAACCTTTCTGTTGCTGTACTACCTTCTTCGTTCACCCTTCTATGACAAATACTCCGAGTACGTATCTCATTATCAGTGGTTATTTTTGACGTATAATTAGTTGACTTATTTTTTTTTTTTGATTCACTGATTTACAAAGTCAGACATTTGGATAAATGCCCCATATTCACTTTACAACTGTGTTAAACAGAGAAAAGATGAATTGTTGCAGCCCCTATATGAAATACACCAGCTGTGCAAGAATGAATGCATTTTTGAAACGTGTGTGAAATCGCTGTACTTAATTGCCACTTGTGTTTTAACAGCTGTGACTGTGTTTCTTTATCTGCAGGGAAAAGATTCTCTTCCTGCTCAGACTTCTGGCTGATCACATTCCAGGAATAGGCCTTTTGGCACGTAAGTACTGTGCTCGTGTCTGCTCCATGATGCCGACCTCCACATGTGAGCTTTTTAAAGCCTGTGAAAGTATTTCATCTCTAACAATAAATATTCATGACTAATCTTAAGCAACAGCCCCACAGCTGTCGTCAGATCTTGATTCAGATGTGACTAAGTCTCATTATCAGTTGCTAACACACTGGTGCTTGTTTGGCCCCTGTTGTCTGTTCAGGCCCTCTGATGGATTACCTCCCCACCTGGCAGAAGATTTACTTCTACAACTGGGGGTAAAACCTGCTGGACGTGCTCCGATCTTTGATGTTTGCAAGTGAACAATGTGACAGAGAGAAGGGAACGGTCAGGCCCGGGGGCGGAGACACAATCCCCATAATTCCCCACAAATGAGACAAAATGATAAGAGATGGCCACTGCTGACAGACAGCGAGCACCTTCTAGTAACAAAACTGATTTTAGAGTTAGAGTCTAATTCAGAAAGAAATTATCGTGGTTTTATTTTCGGTAAGCAGCAAACAGATTTTGTTTTCGGACCTTCTTTCAGACACTACACAGCACTGGTTGATTGATGCTGAAGAATGCTGAAGTTCATTCTTGGAGTTCATGATTTATGCCTTTGTTGATTTGCATTGACAGTTTGTATGTGACAGAAGATTTTTGTGAGCAGTCTTATTTTATCATTTCATTCCATTCTTGTGAAGAGTCCCTGCAGTGATGTATCTGCAAAAGTAAACAGTATTGTTGGTCAAGAAAAGGTGTCAGCAGTTCGCTGCAGGGCAGACATCTTTCAAGAGACGTCTTCAAATGAAGACGCAATGACTGAGAAGCAGTGACACTGAAGTCGACATCACAAGCTGATGTCCACCAGCAGGCTGTTCCAGAGCTCTTGACTCCATGTGGGGGTTTTCATGCAGAAGAGAGAGAACACACAAACAGCTGAGCTCCTGTAAAATACCTGTGGAAGCAGATTAAAGTTAAACAGCATGAGAACCATTTGGAGTCAATGACCCGAACACAGCAGAGGTTTTCAATCTTTATTAACATACTGAATACGTTTCTTTTTGTAGCCTACAAATAAATATTTGTTTCATCCTCTTAGTCCAGATGTTTGTTACTTTTTGGAGAGTTCATCATGGGTGGGACATACACAGGCATGGCCACGCTAGGAAAAAATATGACACTCTGATCTATCAAAGAAAATCACACACTGGGTTCCAGACCTCGTAATTACACGGACAGTCCTTTCAAATGGATGTTGAATGTCAAGTCTGCCAAGAACATAAAGGTGTGGGTACTGTGGGTTTGAGATGAGCTGCATCAGTCTGCTCAGAGAGACTGATACATATCACACCACACTAAAGACGTCTGTTTGATTTCACCACAGATTGATTTTGTTCTATTCCTTTGCATGTCACCTTCCCCTGGAAATTCATTGGTCAACTAAACAGTCCCAAAGACGAATTGTTTTTCTCATCATCATCAGTTAGAGGCACAAACATTGTACTGTGGTTTACACCATGAATGTCAGGAATATGTTTCGATGGCCAACAAGCCTGAAAGTGTACAGATAAAAATGTAAACTGAAGACGTGAGCCTTCCAAAGTAAAAAGCATAACTGCTGAAAGAACAAAAGGCAGCACAGCGTCGAAATGTCTTGTCTTTCAGAGGTGAGGTGCATCGAGGCAGACTTCAGATTCAACCAGCAACACACTGAGGTGAAGCTCCTACGAAGGTCATAAAATGGAGATGCATAGATGGAAACAGTGTCAGTGCTTTGTGAGCTGGGACTTGTTCTATGAGACGTCTGGATCAAAACGGACACATCTTGTTCATTTGATGCATCTTTTTTTTGGGTATTGTCTCCAATTAAAATCCAATTCCCCTGCGCTGTGTCTCTTTTTGTTGGAACACACGACCAAGCCGGAGGTATCTGTCTCTGCGGTCATGTGCTCCCTTGATTGAACCATTTTAAAAAAGACAGATAATAAATAACCGTAGCAGCTAGGACATCAAATATTTGATGCTCGGATGTTTTAGAATATATATGTTCACCCAGACAGAAACGCTTAATTCCAAGCTCACAAATCATCAGAAATTGTCAGAACAGTTGGCTGTCAGTGCTTTATGTGAGTGAAAAAAAACTGAACCTCTGGACAGAGTGAACTGTCAGTGAATCAAACACTGGATGCAAACAGAACAGTGGATTCTTGTTCAAATTAACATGGACAGCTGAAAACATATCCCTCACCTTTAATATCACAATAAAAGAAAACAAAAAAAAAAGACTTAAACATGAAGTACTTTATAATATGAATCAAAAACAACACTTTGATTTATGTATAAGGAATAAAATATAGTAGAATTAGCTCTGATGTCATTTTGAAAACTAAGACCAAAAAATTCTCGACAGTAAATCACAACATAACTCTTGGCCTAGAAAAGATTACACCCTCTGATGGTTTCCTTTATGAAAATAAAACTCAAGAGTCTGCAAATGAGAATGAGAGAAGAAAATACTGTCTCACTCCTGTAAAATTGTCTCTAGAAGAGGACGGGCGAGAATTTCTTTGCCCCATGCAAACCTTTCTGCTTCCCGTCTCTCGCTCGTCCATCTACTCCGCCAAAATGCTCGTGTCAGTGAGGAGGCTGGTCGGCTCTACACAGGCGTTAGTTAGTATATCTTCCCACAGGTCGGTGCTCGTCACGCAGGGCTGATCAGTAGGAGCCGTAGCGATCCTGAGAAAACATTACACAGTGAGCAAA
This sequence comes from Centropyge bicolor, assembly GCA_037975185.1. Classification (NCBI taxonomy): domain Eukaryota; kingdom Metazoa; phylum Chordata; class Actinopteri; family Pomacanthidae; genus Centropyge; species Centropyge bicolor. Next base: position 158,435 of record JBBMOC010000257.1, on the reverse strand, counting down.
CATCTGTGTCAAGGAGCCAGATGTTCCATCACGTCCCAACAATGTCGAGAACAACTCAGCGTCCAGATGACTGATGTCTCACCTGGATTGTATTCATGACACCGTTGGCCAGGACGGCCATCTTGCCCGCTACAGTCTTCACTCCTTGTTTGAACTGTGCGATGTCTGGGCCAGAGGGGAGCACGCTGTCAAAGCCTGACGCCCTCCCTGAGAGGAAGGAGCACAAAAATCATCACTCATATTCCATAGCTCATCTTGTTTGAGCAACTTTTAGGAAATTACAGCTCGGAGAGAAAGACTGATGTCAAGTACCTCAGGATTGTACTGTGGTCTTTTCTGGGTTAGTGCAGGGATTTTTGACACTAAGAAAAACGGAGGATGATGCCAGCACAAACAGAAACAAACTTTACCTTTATGGTCACTGCCGTCCCCAAAAAGGTCTGCTGAACTGATGGAGGTGCTTCCAGACATGTTCTCCAGTCTTGTCTTTGCATCATACTGAGAGAAGAAGAAACAAAAGTCAACACTTGGGCACTAATAGTGTACAGTTACACTGGAGGATTTAATGCTTTAAATACACAGTTGCCAATACGTTGCTTTTGAATGTAAGCTTGAATTTGTACCGATGTTTATTTCTGAATGTAAAGTGAAAAGAAGATCCTCACCTCTGCACTGCTCTCCCGACCAAAGAACATGTCCGAAGAAATTGCCTTTGCATTTGCAAACTTCTGTCTGGCCTCGCTCGACTCTGACACTGGAGCTGATACCTCAGCTTTTCTTCTGCTGGGAAGTCTGGATGAAATACAAGACCACACATCACAGCTGCACCCAGTCCGGTAACACTTTAGTCGATAATAATAAAAGACAGAGTGAGTGTGGGCCAAGCGGCAACCTCCGGCGCTGAAAAATGAAGCCAATGCGGAAGTGTAAAAAAGCTGCAGTTCCTCGAATAACCACTAGAGCAGGCCGCAGAAGGGAGTCAATTACATTTGAGCCCCAGGTTAAAATGTCCGATTTTACGACAGAAAAAAACATATTTACAGCCTGGTTCAAAACATGGCTCTAGTCTCATAAGCTGTTTTTCTACTACATGACAACTCTGGGGGGGGCGAATTTTTTATAAGGCGTTCGTTTAAAATATACAGCATACATCATTATGCCCACTTTGATTGACAACTAGCCACTGACGGTCTAAAGGGCGACACCCCGGCTAATTCTAGTCACTGAATTTGGGAAAGAGATCGTCATGGGGTTAGCCGGCTAGCAACGATATTTAGCATTTAACCTAGCTGGTTAGCCGTAGCTAGTTTGATTATTTCGAATAAAGCGGCTTTTTTCAGCGGCTTTTTTCAGTCAATAGCGTTCATTCGACCCTCCTCAGCTCCGCCCTCGCTCCACCTCTTTGTCCATATTTGGAGTAACCGGAGGTAGGCTACCAAGATGGCTACGCACTACGATTTGCTTCATTTTTGCTCCTCAGAAACCTATGGGTGACGTCACGGACACTACGTCCATATTTTATACAGTCTATGGTGTGGGCACAAGTATCTGTGTAGATACCTCTCTCCAATTGGCTGAATACTAGAGATGGTGACCTCTTCTTTGGGGTCCTCTTTCTCCAGAGCCCAGGAGGTGGTAAAGGAGGCGGTCCCTCCCTCTGTATCCCACCGGGATCCAAAACTGTCTCCCACTGTAAACGGGTTGTCCTTGTATCTGAAACATCAAGCACGGCAGATGAATAACAGGTTCCTGCTGACCCGGCACATCCATTCAACTTTCTCTACTCACACATTCATTTCTGTAAAATACAAAATCAAACAGTCCAGTCGGGTTGACTGACTTAAACTGAAGTACATAAATAAGCGGGTGTCATGCATACTTTGGAGGTCCAGAGGTGAAACCCGGCTCATCAAACAGGTCCAGTTTTGAGCGAGAGGAGGACTTGGCTCCCACAGGAGTCTCCTGTTCAATCACCTGCATCTCTGACATCACTGAGTGAGACACAGCACTGTAACAGGAAACACACATTTAGAGTTGCTTCTTTGATGATTTCACAAATGACATGATTTAATCTTATGGTCTAATAATCAGAGTTGCTCCTCTGCAGCCAAAACTCAGGGAGACAATCCCCAGACTCTGATCTCTGGATAATAACGAAACAATGCTTGTGTTGTGTTGTTACCTCCTGTTGCCGAAGCCCATGCCCAGTCTCTCGGCCTGCTCTCTCTTCTTGCCTTCCAGGTTCTGAAGCCTCTTTTCTTCCACCTTTCTGTCGATCTCCAGCTCTTTGTAAGCCAAACGCATCGAGGCCACACTGTAAAAGACGGAATGAATGATATTACACAACAGAACGATCAGACTGTTTACAAGGAGCAATTTATAAGTCATGAACTTGAAAAGCTCAGTCATTCCAAATTAATCTTTCAAATGGATTTTTTATGTAGACTTGCACCAGTGGAAATAAGAGAGATAAGATCTTACATGGACTCCTCAGCTTGTTTCTTGGCCTCGGCCGCCTGCTCCTCTCGCAGCTTCTCAGCCACTTGCGCCTGCTTCTCCACCTCAGAGAAACTCTTACTGCTCACCTTCTGGGCTCCGAGACCTTTCTTTGCACCGAGCTGCAACAGCGAAACGTAGAACACACATCAGTTCTATGTTAGAGTCCAAGTGAGATATAAAGCTTAAAGTGCATTGGTCTGAGTGCAATTTGTATCTGTTTAAAGTCCCCTTCACTCGAAAGCATGTTTTGCTTATTGTGCCTTGTCTGTGATATTTGACCTTCACTGTGCAGAAAGATGTATGTTCACACTTTATTTACACATTCATATGCTCACCTTAAATCTCAGATTAACCTCTGCACTAGGGCTGCACAATTAATCGTATTTTAATCACGATCACGATTTTGGCTGCCACGATTAAATTAAGATGATCGTCCGCGATTTTAACATTTAAAAAGTGAGCTCTGTTGCATGTGGTCAAATCAAGCACTTTCTCAACCCAATAGTCAGCCAACCACCAGGGGGCGACCCATAGGTTAGGGCTTCATCATTACGTTGCCTGAACAGCAAGCGAGCGAACCCTGCAGCAGCGGCAGCTTCAAAGGATTAAACTGTGAGAGAGTGCAATGTCGGGAGCAGCAGGCAGTGACAGTGAGGAGCCGCTAGTGCCTCGTAAAGGAGCAACATCTACTGTTGACCCGTTCACCAGTTCTTCGTGTTTCCACCATGTAAGCACCGGCTCCAGGTGCTAAAAACACCAACTCTTCGCTGGTCCAGAGCTAAGCACCGACTACGTCAGGGGCTGGGGGCGGGGTTATCGTTAGTGCCGGTAGCCAGTTTCCAAATTGCAATTGCGGCCGGCTTTTGGGCTGGGACACAAAAGCGGTAATTTATGTTTGTTTTCGCCAGGACGTCCCTGGTCTGATCGCAGATATATTGAACTGACTCCACTAAATCCCTGTCTGTGTCCAGCGCCAACCCAGACAACCATAACAGCAACTCTGCACCGGGCGACACCGTATCCATCCACCTCTCAAAGACACGCTGAAATAACGGATGCAATAAGGCCGGTTTTCTGTTTGTTTGCACTTTATAATTGCATTTTGCAATAGCATATTTATTTTTTTCCCTTTGTCTTTGGGTGAATTTTAAGTTTATTGTTTGATTTATGATTATTTTAAGTTTCAATTTGAAGACTTGTTTGTTTTTAAAAAAGTGCAATAAAAAGGTACGTTTTACCTAACATAATGAATAATCGTGATTATTAATCGTGATTACAATATTAATAAAAATAACCGTGATTATCATTTTGGCCATAATCGTGCAGCCCTACTCTGCACATATGAGCAGGATTTCTGAAAACTGACTTTTCACATGAAGATCAAAAGTGGCTGAGCAGAACCAGAGATATCAGCTTATTCATTCCACACATTCTTCTTCTTTGCCAAAACCTGGCATATACATGACCCACAATGCAACAACTATACAACAGATCCACATATGCAGTCGTGCTCCCCGACACATTTTGAAGTCCCCATTCAAGTGGTTGCTTTTTATAACATCTCCTAAAAGAGCAGCTCAGAGGTTTGTTGGAAATATGACTCACCCCTTTTTTGGCAGCCATGGGCTTCTTTTTTCCAATGATGGAGGGCTTCACATCTGGAACACAAATGACAATCTGTCAATCTGTCGGATCTGTCAATCTTACGTCTTCATTTAGCCAAGCAGGTAAATTAATGACTTTCACATTGCCAACCTGAAATTTAAAGCAAGAAAAACACACCAGCTCAGAAAACAAGCTTATATGGCAGCGAAACAGCGCAGAGAAGAAACACAGCTTTGACTGGCTTTTAGTGTTAATTCCCAAACTGCTTCCGCTCAGTTAAAGACAGTTAAGTCAATGCAGCACAGCACTGAGAAGAGATCTGGGCTTCACAAAGTCACCAGCCAGACGAAAACCCTCACGTTCTCATAGCAGTGATGAAATAAAGAGATCAGATAAAGGCAACTGGACATGGTGTAGATTCTTGAAGACGTTTCACTTCTCACCCGAGAATCTTCTTCATTTCTGACTGACTGGCACAGAGACCCAGGTACTTACAAACAAATTAATAGTCTTTCCTCAGAATCTTCTTTTATCCGATCATTATTAGCTTTTGAATCCTTTGCCGGAATACAATTTTTTTTTTTAATTTAATTTTTAATTCCTTTCCCCCACAGTGGGGAAATTTAAATACAGGCTGCCTCTCATGAGGCGCCAACACACACACACACACACACACACACACACACACACACACACACACACACGTGACTTTACCCAGGCCGGGAATCAAACCCAAGTCGCTGCGGTGAGAGCACCGAATCCTAACCACTGGATCACCACCAGGGCTATACTGTGTGTGTGCGTGTGTGTGTTCAAAAATGTATCACAGTTTTCTTTAAGTAACGTGTTCTTTTCATCATTGTCATTCTGCTACTCAGGTATTCCTGTTCTACATTATTCAATTTATACTGTCCTTATACTGTTGTTTTTGTTTTGTTTGTTTTTTGTTTTATTTTTTTCAAAAAGTCTTCAGCTGTTTTTGAGGTTGTTTTTTTTTTTATTGGTTCGATCTGTCTTAATCTCAGGACCAAACCTATAATGGCAAACCAGAGCACCTGGAGAAAACCAAAACAACAGAGGGGAGGAAAAGAAAAGCCTGCATCCTGTGAGGTGGCAGTGTTAACCACTGCACCACCGCCCTGCCCCGGCTTTTATACACACAAATGATGAAGACATGAGAGAGCTGGCTGGATAGAGCTACAGGAAATACAGAATTTAACAAGTAGCTGGCCCTTGACTGAAGAGTCAGCAAGTCTTATTTAGAAGGGTACACCTATACAGCAGGGGACGTCCAAGGACATGTTATAGTAGACCACTGCGCCCATGATAAGTATAGATGCAGTGTGGACGGCAGCATGCAAACCTACTTTCAGTAGACCTGTAGCACATCGACGCCACCAACTCTTTGTCTCAACCTGAGCAGCAGGAGTCTCCTGGAGACTGTCGTCGTCAATGCTCGGCTCCGCAACCGCGGGCCCGTGACGCCTGATTCGCTCATTGTTCGTCCGGATAATCTCCAGAGTTTGCCTCAGCTGGCACTGAAGTTCTTTCACAGCTGTCTTCAGGACTTCATTTTCAGCTT
>JBBMOC010000257.1:129743-147816 GCA_037975185.1 Centropyge bicolor | reverse complement strand
CGCGGGCCCGTGACGGCTGTCGTCGCCGAAGCTCGGCTCCGCAACCGCGGGCCCGTGACGGCTGATTCGCTCATTGTTCGTCCGGATAATCTCCAGAGCTTGCCTCAGCTGGCACTGAAGTTCTTCCTTTTCAGCTTCATGTTTGTCACTAATGTATTTGAGCTGGAGAATCAGAGCAGATCTATCGTCAGATAGACACGCATCATCTCTTCCCAGCCGTGCCGTGCAAGTGGCATTTGTCTGCCCGACACTTTCCTCCTTAGACGGAGGGCTCGAGGACTGGGCCAGTCCTCCCTTCATTTCTGTGTTTTCACTGAGCTGCGGCCTGACATTGTTAGCAGGGTTATAAATGTGCACCCCAGTGTGTCTGGCGCTTGTTTCCAGCTCACAAGGAACCTTCAGTGGCTGAGGTGTGTGCACCTCAGGCACTGCTAGGCGACGCGACTCGGAGGATGATGCCGCATCACATGAAGAGGTGTTGAACTTCCTTGGAAACATATTTGGTTTAGTGTCTTCACAGCCTCTAACGGAAAAGTTATCAACCATGAAATGCAGCTAAGTTAAATAATAGTCACTTTTAAGTGCGATGTAGGTGCTTTCCTGAAGTGTCACAAGTCTCCAAAATCTGTCGAGAAACAGTTTGCGCTTTCTGAACACAATTAATCAAAGGAATACTTCTCCTCCTCCTCACCTATATTTATAAACTTTCTGCTCCTTTGGTCTGCCATCCCTGCCTTTGATCTACTCCTGTCATGCGCACCGCTTATGTTATGAGACAAGTTAAGGGGGGGCGGGCCCTGTGTGTGACTGGCCAATCACAGAACGTGAAGACAGTCAGTTACCCAATGAGGATTTTCCTTCAGTACGAGCACAGATATTGACGAGTTGTACTCGTATCATGCTTGTACAAGCGGCAACCTCCGGCACTGAAAAATGAAGCCAATGCGGAAGTGCAAAAAAGCTGCAGTTCCTCGAATAACCGCTAGAGCAGGCTGCAGAAGTGAGTCAATTATATCTGAGCCCCATGTTAAAATGTCCGATTTTATGACAGAAAAAAAACATATTTACAGCCTGGTTCAAAACATGGCTCTAGTCTCATAAGCTGTTTTTCTACTACATGACAACTCTGGGGGGGGGGGCAAATTTTTTTATAAGGCGTTCGTTTAAAATATACAGCATACATCATTATGCACAGTTCATAGCTGTCAATCTAAGTGGCGCCACTTTGATTGACAGCTATGAACTGACGGTCTAAAGGGCGACACCCCGGCTAACTCTAGTCACTGAGTTTGGGAAAGAGATCGCCGTGGAGTTAGCCGGCTAGCAACGATATTTAGCATTTAACCTAGCTGGTTAGCCGTAGCTAGTTTGATTACTTCAAATAAAGCGGCTTTTTTCAGCGGCTTTTTTTCAGCCAATAGCGTTCATTCGACCCGCCTCAGCTCCGCCCTCGCTCCACCTCTTTGTCCATATTTGGAGTAACCGGAGGTAGGCTACCAAGATGGCTACGCACTACGATTTGCTTCATTTTTGCTCTTCAGAAACCTATGGGTGACGTCACGGACACTACGTCCATATTTTATACAGTCTGTGGTTGTACTCGTATCATGCTCGTACTCTCAAAAATGCTTTATCCCTAGAATCTTCTGATTCTTCTTTGATCAACTTGCTTTGTCGTCTTTTACAGCTTTATGGTTTCTAAGGGCACTTTAATCCATATTTTTAATGTTAATTTTTAATGTTCAACATGTTTTAAACTAAACTTCAAATACCATTTATTGTCATTTATATCATAGATTTAGACAAATCTTTTTCATGATGTCAGTGAAGCCACACAACCATGCTTCTAAGACATAAATGAGCCACCACAAACAACTACTCCCACACAAATCACCTGTGGGCGTCCTTCCTTCCTGTGATGACAAACGCATGGAGTCATCTACAGGACAGGCAAACCAGTCACCACGATCAAAAATACAAACACAGAAGAAGATCATTTAAGAACAGTGTTCTGGAAGTTTCGGCCAAAATTAGGCTGCAAAACACTGGTGTTTGGATTTGAGTCATCAGAATAGTAGAATTGTTGACAACACGTAAAGGATTGTATAAATGATTCGTAAATTAGTCAAGCCAGACAAAACTACTTTGTAGCTATTTTGACAATCAAATTATTTTAGGTTTTCGTCTTCTATTTTGAAAGAAAAAAACCATTTCACACTTCTAACTCCTTGGATGTGATTTTTTGCTGGCTTTTTTTTCCTGTTAAGTGTCTTCGGGTTTAAGGCTGCTGGTCAACTTGGACTCTGCTTAACTGTAAACCTTCGCAATGTTTTTCATGCTATATATATATATATATATATATAATAAAGAGAGAGATACAGTACATGCTAATGGGTAATTGCATCTTTATAGAATAAAATTATAAATCATTCTGTAAAGCATTACACTGCACTTGCAAATAAAAATATTTAAAGGATGAGTGATGGAGATTACTTAACTGCGAAAAACAAGATGATGTATGACAAACAATATAAAACCCTTTTAACACATGCAGTCTATCCCCGAAATGTTGTGGCACGTTTCCTGCATGGGGCTGTGGGAATTTCACTTGAAATTTACATCAGGTCTTTGTATTTGTTCAATAAAACTATACAGTACTAACAAAAGCACTAACCTACAAACATGCTCTAAACCAGGTGATTCTAATTAGCCCAGGTAGGAGAAACTACTTAGAGGAATTAGCTGGATTAGTGCTTTTTCTGATGGTGCTGAAGTTTTTTTTCTGTATCATTCTACTTTGTTTTACAAAAGTACTTTCATGTATCGGAATGTTATGATTTCTTTATGAAGTTATATTGAGGGAATAAATGTCTGGTGATTTCATGTGAATAGCTGCATTGCAAATATGTTTAAAGAAAAAATTGCTGACCTCTTGAATACTTATACTTATTAAATACTTATTTTCCCCACTGTATGTAGCACAAATGTCAAACGAGCAGGAAAATTGTAGATGACAGTGCTGCAGTGGAGAAGGAGCTGAGCAATACTTGTGCCTTGACTCACAGAGACTGAATCAAACAGACTCACCAATGGAAGCTTTGGGTGATGTGCTCAGACCGTCGATGCTGGGTCCGTCCTCTGGCTCTGGAAAGAAGAAAGCCACAAAAAAAATAAAATTTTAATAAAACATTTAAAGCAACACAAAAAATATCCCAAACTTTTATTCCACAGCTTTTTGAAACAACTAATTATATACAGCAGAATCCTTCTTTATCAAATTCTGGACTGTGAAGCCAATTCAATTCCCTGATCCTCCTATTAGATCCCAGTTTGTAATGCAGCCTGTAGCCCTGATGACAGCACTGTGCCACCATCACTGTAATGTTTCCAGACTTGATGTTATACATCTGTATTCTGGGCTGAAGAGTACTCAGAATCAGAGTCAAATCAAATCAAGTAAAATAGATAAGTAACATATAGGTTTGCTTTACTAACGGTTGTCATCCTGGACTTTAGCTGATGTGTCCGTCAGCTGTGGAGTGACAGTGGCTCCGTTCAGCTCTGGCTCGGACGGTGGCGCCATGCTCCATTCATTAGCAGGCTGAAAACATTAAAAAAACAAATTCTAGCCATTTGTACCTTCAGTTAAGCGCACAGGAATTCTTGAAGCTGAGTCCTTTTTCAAATAAATTTATGTCCATCCAGCAGCATTTATCAACACAAATTCAACATTAAACACTTGCACTGACCAAAACTTTTAGCCTATACGTGACAGTTTAAGCATATCAGTCTATTTTAGCTTATCACAGATATATCAATTACAACGTGTACTACATGAGATGATAAGTCATAAGATATTCCAACTGTACTGATGCTGTAAGTTAATAACAAGTTTGATTCTGGTTCTGATCTTTCTAACATTTTACAGTCAACATTTTTAAGTATTTAAGGCTTACTTTTCTTATCCCTCCAGCTTCATATTTTCTTTTTTTATTCACCTGTTAACAACTGTTTTCACTACCAAATAAAGGGATCCTTTTTAAAAATGATTGGTTGAATTTTGAATTTTTATTTAAGATAACAAAACAAATATGGGTGAATTTATTTCTTTACTGTCAAATATCAATTGTAAAAAAAAACCCCTCCTGTTTCACAAAATATATAAAAATTTAAAACAATCCTGGACAAGTGGCTACAATTTTTAATGCAGTATATTTATTGAAGATGATGATTTTGTAAAAAAAACAAACCTGTGTATGTTCTGCAAAAAAATCGGTGTCTTTCTTCTCAGGAGCGGCTGGAGTTCCTCCAGCAGAAGAGTCAATCCACAGCTGCAACAAAGAGAGGAAGACTATTTGTTATACTTACAGACACTCAGACAACTTCAATAATTATATTTCCATAGGAGGTTTATTGTTTGTGATGTGATCATCATATACAGTGATTAACAGTCTGTGTGGACTCTGAACTCGATCTGTCATCACAGCTCAGGCGCTGATAACTCAAGATAAGCACTCTTGTGTAATATGTCAGTGATCCACAGGACACAGATTAATTTCTGTTTTGTCTGGGACCGTTGTACCTGTGACAGACATCAAATAATTATCACTTCTAACTGGTAAATATTTGACTTGTCTGAAACATCAACTTACTGCTCAGTTATTATAAACTTGTGACGTTCACTGTATGTGTTCCAAATGTATTTCAGAATTATGTCAGACTGTCGTGCTTTCTTCGGAAGACATAGAAACAATGAGGATGAGAGAGGATGTGTGTGTATACGATAAAAACACAAGGTGCACACAGATTGTACTGAATGTTCACGGGTGAAGTAAGGTTAAGTGTCTCACTAAACTAACGTGTTATTTCTCAGGAAGGATTAATAAAGTCTGGCTTGTTCTGATGAAGTGTTTACTCCTGCAAGTTATGTTTTTACACAGGTAATAAACAAAAAGGTGAGGCAGTCTACTGCTACTTGTGAATTTCTCCAATGTGTGAATTTCCCCAAGGGGATGAATAAGGTATCTACCTACCTACCTACTGACCCCATCAATTCAGAAACACACAAAAGGAAAATCTTTCATGATTTAGGTTACGTGTTGTGATTTATTCCCCAAACTATTTCCACTTGGTTGATGCTCACATCTGTGCCATATTTGGACAAAGCAGCATTAGCTTGCTGCCGAATCTTCTCTCTGTACATCTGGGCTGCACGGCTATTATACTTGGCGTTGGTGTCATTTGTGGAACAGCCATGCTGGCGGAAGAATGCCGTCTTCAGACAGAAAGAAAAAAGGAAGTTATGGCATCACATCATAGAAGTTTACCCAAACAAAACTAGCTAATTACATGAAGTAAAACATGGGACCATAACATGAAAGGTCTTGTTTTTAATTCATATACATTCAGGCCCAATCTGTTTTTCTCAGAGTGGTCAGTCTGACTTACTGCATTGGCATTGCCTCCAACTTGCATACATCTAAGCTGAAACCAGTTCCAGTTGGAGTCTAACTCAGTGGACCTATGGGGACAAAGGGTTGAATAAAGAATAAAGTCAGTACTCTAGTGTAACACATAATCATGCCACTATAAGTCACCAAGTGTCTGTGAAGACTCAGTCAGATGATAGCAAAAATGCTTTCATTGTATCCGACAATTAACGCAGCTTTTCTTTCAGAGGATCAAGTATGCAGTGAAACTGTCAAAGAAGAATGCACCATGGCGACTGTTGACAGCTGTGATTATTTCTGTGGGACACTGTAACCTACCTGATGAAGCTGAGATGCACTCCCAGGGAGCGGTGGATGCCAGAGCAGTCAATGCACAAGAACACACCGTATGGGATACTTGCCCAGCTTGGGTTTTTGGCTGCGCAGTCAAAACATACCTGTACACAAATAGCAATGCATTACATGAACTCTTCTTACTAGGACAACTAGGCAACATGTTAATTACACTGCTTTGCAGCAACACAACCATCATGATACATGATTTGGGGTATTTTCGCTGTTATGTGTCCATAAACCAAGGTGACATATTCAAACAGCTTATTTTGTCTTTTGGACCAGCAGTCCAAAACCCAAAGATATTCAGTTTACTATCATATCATTGCTGAATTATTTTCTGTTCATCGACTTAGGGATAAATCACAAGCATTTCAGTTTTAATCTATATAGCAGCAGCCTCTCCTGGTCAGAGGCGTTTGCTTCATGTCATGAGGTGCTGTGTGGTTTACTACAGCCAAGTGCAACCTTGCACTTAAAACCATCAATCAACACAAACAATACTCAAGAAAACAGAGAAAGGTTTGCTAATCTTAATAGGTTTACTTAGCATTTCTTCCGGGTCAAGTCAAATTCTTGGTTGTAATTATCAAAATAATTATTGTGATGATTAAAACTGTGAGCTGGCAGTACAAATTGTGGATGGCCACAAAAATGTGGGAACGAGAAGAAAATTCATTGGGCACAAATACACTCTGTAACAATGAGAAACAGGGACAACATGGGGCAAAGACGTTTAGGATATAATTGTAAACTGGAATGTCTGTGTTTTGGACTGTTGGTTGGATAACTGGACTTTTTCAGTGTTTGACATTTTATACGCCAAACATTGAATGAATTGAACTGGACTCTAACTGGCATATTAATGGATAATAGAAACTAGACTAGTTGCAGCTCTTGTTCATCATTTAAGAAAACAGACACAGTGAAAAGAGAACATGTGAATGACTCTCTAGCACCAGGATTATATTTTTCAGGAAGCTCCCTTAAAAAGGCTTGAATAAGAAAACATGGTTCAATCTGATCCACACTGAGACAAACTATAAAGCCAGGCCTGGCATGGATTCAGTACAGATCAGTGGAAAAGTCATTTCATTTTCGCTGAAGCCAGCTGGTTTGACAGTGTAAAATCAAACACAATATACTGTAGGTGATCTGAACTGAATGATGTGAATTGAGCATCTGGCTGTGAAAGCATCAACCTGCCCAACATAATGCAGTGACTGTACATCAGAGCCTGTTAGCAGGAGCCACATATGGTTCAACGCTGTCAAACGTTAAGACCTCAAACTTCAACGTTAATATCGTCACAGAATTCTGAACCGTATTATTGAATATATTCAGAGTTCAGTCTAACCAGTTAACATATGGTCTTTTAATAACCCAAACGTAGAGTAGCCTGTGCGGTTAGCTTCATCACGGCACACAAAGCGTATACGTGGCCTTTATGTTTGCTGCTTCACCGGTAAGCTAACAGCTAACAGCTAGCTGCCATTGGCTCTCTAGGCCGAGCTACGTGGTAAAGGACGGTTAGCCAACCAGCTAACCGAGCGGACGAAGCTAACCAACAAACTGCAAACAGAAAGATAAACGTTCGGCTGCGGCGGCTCACTCGGTTACCTTGTTTGTAGGAACAGATCTGAGTCTTTTAAAAATGGTCAGGATTTCAGTCTTATTTGGTTCCGTAGCCATTTTGCCTCTGTGACTATTTCCATAAACTGACGTCAGTACGGGTCCTCGAACGACTCAAAGGTAAGAAAAGCGAAAGTCGTTCTTGATCAAACACGCATTTATAAAAAAAGAAAAGAGAAAATGATATTAGTTTTGAAAGATTTGTTGAATAATAAGAATAATTTGTTGTTAACATTAAAAACCATTTTCTAAATACTTATGACTGAACCTGCATTAAGTCGTTAATAGGATCAAAGACACAGATCACTTTGGTCCAGTTTAGATCTCAGACCTGGTCCACACCACATGTGAACAGGTATTCCAGGATTGTTCCTCCTTCGTTCTCAAAACAAACAAATAAACAAACAATGAAGGTCTGACAAGAACAAACCAATCAAAACCACAGTATCTTCAATGTGGAGGGATTTTTCCAAGGTCTGTTTGCATGATTTAAAAATCCCCCTGTCTAAGTGTAGAATAGGCCTTTGGCGTCCAAAAGGCTTTGTAGCTGTTTTTTATGTGGATTTATTATAATAACAAAATCCCATTAAAGTCTGTCATCACCCAGATTAAGTTCTCACTTCTCAAAACATTGAATAATACCCATTAGATAAAGACAATTATACACAATGTCAAACAAGTAACGTGAGGTGATCACAAAGTCATGAGCATGAACTCTCACACAGTCATGACCATAAGGGATAAGAATTTCTCCAACATAAATGCGACATACGTAAGAAAGGTGCCCACATTTATGTGGAAATATTTAGTTGTGATTGTTTTGATAATTTTTGGTTTCTATTACATATTTATATTTGTGTTTCAATAGATAATTCAATGATCACATGTTCAGTGATTATACTGATTTTAACATTTATTATATGAATACAGTGGGGGCGGAACCTTCGCGCTCGCTCTGGTTGCTTTGGGGGGTCCGTAAGGGCGCACCCCTCGGAGGGGTCCCCTCCCGCTGCACCTGGCTGCACCTCAATGGCATTCTGGAGAGAGATCACCTCGTTCTTATTCCTGTGTTCTCGCCTGCTTTAATCAGGTTTGTAAAGTGAAGAAAGACACTTCGGTCATTCATTCAAAGTTAAGTTATTAGCGTTTTGAATGCGTGTGTTTGTTGAAATATGGGGTATTTTCACTGAGTAAAAGTTCATGTTAGCACAGTTCGTTAGCGGTGACTAACGAACTGAAAGTGGTTTTTAAGGCTCCTGCTCCCCCCTTTTTAAATAATGTTCAATTGTAAAGCATAAGTTAACTCTGTATGTAAATAGTAATTGTTTAGCGGTAGTTTATGTTGTAGAAATCTTTGTGCCCAGCACTTTATAATCAATGCGTTTCACGGCCCTGTAATATGAATAATAAATGTCAGAGTGAAAAACATATGTTGCCTGTGGACTGAGCATCCATTTGGATTTGTACAGAGTGTGTGTTTTTTTTTAGTTAAATACTGTGAAGTGACTGAATGAAAGAGGAAATGTGCATGCATGTTGTTTAATGTTAAATGTTTAATTAATGAATATGAGTGATCATAGTGAAGGCCTGAAGCTCATTGTTTAGAAATGTTGGTTTTATGTTTGGTGCTTGTTTGATAAATGTCAGAGGCAATTTGAAGAGAGAGAACGATCACCTCGTCCTTCTGTGTTCTCACCTGCTTTAAACAGGTACATTTATCTGTTGCTGTGGTCTTCGGACCGGAGACCCCTAACATAAACACAGATCTATTTAAACAGTGCATTGATTCATTTCTCTGTAAATCCAAAGGCTGTGAAAATTATAAAGACTTGTACTTTGTGTATAATATTCATATGACATGTGGCTCTTCAAACTGTTATCCTGGAATCAGTTTTTTAAATTCATCATATCACTCATTTAATTTTTATCATCACAGTGGGACAATTATCATGAAAATGTAAAATGTCAGCTTCTCAAGATTATTATATTTTAATAATGAAATTGTGATCACAACATAATGGGATCAAATACAATTATTTCAAAATACAGTCATTCTTGACTTCCTTGCATTTGAATTTACATTGTATAATTTCTCTTATGGAAAGTCTAGTAAGTTTTCAATTTTTCAAGAAGTTGAAGAAAAAGAAGAAAAAAAAGAGGTTTTAAAAGTCTAAACTGTGCTTCATCTTTAGTAAAGAAGTAACATTAATATCTCTAAAAGCTTGATTTCTAATCTTCAGTATGTCTGTATAACAGTGCATGTTCATTACCAAACAAGCAACAATGTGAAGAGGTCAAAACTCGAGCAACGCTTGCAGTATGAGGAAGTACTGTGAGACTAAACTCCTCAGACTGTCTCCTTGTTGAACCAGAATATCTCTTCTCTGAATAAGCTGCAATCAAAGTTTGCTCGAGATTCTGCGTCATCACGCCTGAATGAGTGCAGGTTGTTCCGACTTGACTGACAGGCAACGTAAGCGCAGAGCCCTCAGCTGTCATCACATTTTGATTAAAAAAAGATCATTGTATTCTGATTGGTGCAAAGGAGTTTCTGACGTTCATGTTTCCCAAACGTGCTCCGCCCACTTCAGAGCAACGAAATGAGCACAGACGCAAACACAAATACAGAAATCTGTCATGGTGGAAAAAGCTGATTTAGAAAACAGATCTGCAGGGATTTTAAGATAATTCATAGAACTCAATCAATCTTAAGAAGAAGAATAACCTTCCACAAGTTCATGTCTAGTTTCAGCCTATGGTAACAGCTAAGGTTAAGATCCTACATAAAAAAAAACTATAATACGTTTATAAAATCTGATGCACTGCATGTGCATAAACATGTTAATTAGTAAAAAAAAAAAAAGAAAAAAAAAAGAAGCAATTACAATATGTAAAATATGTGAAGTTATAACGCTCACTTCGATCTCCAAGTGCTTCGACCTACACTATACCACTTTAACTACATTTTCCTAA
Organism: Centropyge bicolor; assembly: GCA_037975185.1. Classification (NCBI taxonomy): domain Eukaryota; kingdom Metazoa; phylum Chordata; class Actinopteri; family Pomacanthidae; genus Centropyge; species Centropyge bicolor. Next base: position 137,428 of record JBBMOC010000257.1, on the reverse strand, counting down.
TTTTGTAAAGAAAATATCATGAATGCAGGATTTTCCACACTGTGGTTTTGTTTTCTTGAATTAAGTGAAGCATCCTAATAACCACCGCTGCTGCCATCCTCCAGTATCTCCCTGCCTGTAGCTCATGTATTAATGTTGCTGTCTCTGTGTTCCTGTTGCTAAAGTGTTTTATAATTTGCTTTGTGGTGGAGACACGACATAAACTGTTTTCCACTGTAATAGTTTTTTGTAGAGCGGTTAGTCAAGTCTTTTGATTGGGTCTTGTTCTATAGAGGAAGAGATCAGCCTGATTATGTTTTATATATCTTTATTATTTGGCACAATGTCTTTGTCCTGTTTCACCACATTTTTCCGTCTAAATACTGTTTAAAAAAAAAGTTTTCAGTTTCAGTTCATCATCATCGACTCTGTCATTCACCTTGTTCCGGTTGGCCTCGTCCAGCTTCAGGACCGGATCAGTGAGGCATCGTTAAAAATAACAGAGTCAACCAGGAAAACTGCCTCCAATGTCTAATCAATCATTTAATCTATTTACAAAGAGGAGCTGATCAGAGTCCTACAGGCCGACTGTGACCCCGAAGCTTGTCCTAGATGAGGGGTCTGTCCTGGGGTCGACAGTCATCACTTCACACAATGTCCATCTGTTAAATCAGGGCAGGGTTATTGAAGAAAATAATTGAAGATCATAACAAGATCAATCATAATAGTGTGTCAAATGTTTAGGTCCTGATTTTTAGGATGCAGCCTCTTTGTAACCCCAACCAGTGAATGCATCTGAATCTGTAGCAAACAAACTCCAAAATGTCCCCAACACAAACCCAGTTTCATTGTCGATGGATCAAAGATGTCAGCAACAGGTGCCTCTTTTCAAAACCATCATAAATTGTTACAGTTCAGCGCAGATCTGGTTCGTCCTGTTTGTGAATTCCAGTGGAACAGCCTCGCTCTCTGAGACTGAAACTGACTGAACCAGCTTTTGCAGAAACACATTTTGGAAGACATCATGGAGGCAGGTGCAGTCCTCCTGCTGCTCTTCGGATTACTGGCGACCGCTTCGACCCACAGCTTTCATGGAGACAGCATCATTTTCATGCCTCCACAGCAGCGCAGCGACGGGACGGTGGAGGTACACGAGTTTAATCGTTATCTTCTGTTTTATAGTCGTTGTGTTTCGTTGAACACGACAGCAGCGAGTCATAACATTGGCCAGAGGAAAAAAAGACAAACGAATCTAATGGATCTCCCTGGAAAAAGTACATTTATTCAAATTTCATAATCCAGTTAGGCTGTTTGAAAAAACATTCTGCCTGAGTAAATTTTGTAAGAAGACAGCTGCATGTCGCTCATACCTCCAACTTTATCCTACAGAAAATTCACTGACATGCTTTTACAAAAGTTTGTAATTTTTTTTTTACCTGGTTAAATAAAGGTTAGATAAATAAACCTGCTTTGACAAATTTGAAAAGTCAAGAAGAAGAATCCCGGTTGCTCTCTCTCACCTTGTTTCCTCTGATTCACTGGCTGCTTTGAAACTAGTTCTACATCGTACAAATGCTGGTTTCTGTTTTCTGCTGTTTAGGTGGTCTTTCATCACAGACAAAATGGCAGATCCAACTGCCACGATATGTCGTCCTTCAAATGTGAGAGTGGCGTGTGCCTAAGATTTGATAAGTTACGTGTTGCAGAAACAGACCACGACAACACGGGCCAAGGCCGGTGGTGCCAGTCTGAGGCGCTCATAACAGCAACCGTCAGTACTAATGAAACCAGCTTCTCTCTGAGGTGAGTCCAGCTCCTCTGCCTGATCTTTTCTAGCGAGGCGTCAGGCCTGTTGACGGTCAATGTGAAACAGCATCAGTGAACCAAACCTCAGTTATGACATGAAACATAGACTCATTACAATTCTACAGTTCTACAGTTTTTTTTTTTGCATGTGTGTTTGTGTGTGTGTATGTGTGTTCATTTTTATATTCGTTTTCTGAACGTCTAAAGATGATCATATGGGCTTAATGCCTTCTTAAACAGAGTCAAAAAACATCATGTGATCCAAAGACAGCGTAGTAAAACACAGGCACATCACATCTGATAATAACTATACTCTTTATTTGTAAAGGACTTTTCAAAATGAACTTGTTTCAGAGTGAGTGAGTTTGGTTGATTACTTGTCAAAATGTCTCCCTCACCTGTGCTGTTATGACGAGCCAAAATGTCAGCGATTCATTATTATAATTACTGTTCAGAAATGTTCTTGACAAAGTTGAACCAGACTGACGACCGAAGAGGCAGACAGAGACAAAGATTCATCCGAGCCCAGGTTAAATAAGATTATTTCTAGAGGGAAAACAAATTCAGATAAATCAGATGAAAGTCTCTGTATGTTGCAGCACATAGAGTTTTTAATCTGGTGTGTGTGTGTGGCGACAATCCTGCGCTGGTGTGTCGGGACAGATGTGTTTGCCGGAGCTGAACATGGGCGCGACTGTCGGACGCAGCACCTATAGGAGTGCGATGGAGCTTATGGCATCTTAAACACGTCGACATAGTTTGTGTAATTGCTGGGTTCAGAATAAAGCAACACGTAGCGATGAGTCCACGTCACCAGAAATGTTGTCAATGTGGAGATGAGTCATTTTTCTACTTGGGCTTGTTTTTGTAGGCCTGAAAAGGTGAAAGAATTCAGTAGTTCACAAGAAAAAAAATCCTTTGAGTTGTGAATTAAAGAACCTCAAGAACATGAACATACTATCAGCGGTGGAAAAGTGAGGCGTATTCAGACCGTGAACTGAAGTAATAGTACCTCTACTACACTTTCTCGCATCTCTCAAGTTTCTGGATCCATCGTCCTGCTGCAGATGTTGAAGCTCATCTGAACGACTTTATATCCTGTCGTCACTTTCATCTCCAGCAGCGAGCATCAGACTCTATAAGATCATCATGTGTTTGTTTGTCCTGTGAGAACCACGTATCTCTTCAAAGCTCCATCAGAAAAACAGCCTGTTTTCAGCTTTGTGTCGATGCAATTTGGATCCAAGAGAGGCTTTTTATAGAGTTGATTCAGCTTCAGAAGGAGGAGAATTTTCTCAACATGTGAAGGAAAACGTCATCCTTCACTTTATCACAAACATCTGGAGATACGTGGTTTTCACTGGAGTGAAAGTAAATACTAACTAAAGCAGCAAATGTAAAGGAGTCAAAAGTACAATACTCCCTCAGAGATGTAATGGAGTAGAAGGAAAATAGAAAATAGAAGCACTTAACTAAAGTATAAATACTTCGAAGTTACACTTAAAAACAGGAATTGAATTATGGCACTTAGCTCGATGTCACCACTGTACATCACATGTGTAGGTGCAATATGTGGCAGTGAATAAGATGGAAATGTGTGTGTAGGTGAGTGGAGACATGGAGCCGGGTGAGGGGGGGCACAGTGGGGGCTGTGGGTGTGGGAGGTGGCATCAGTGTATTTATGAGTGATAACTAACTGCACCTTCTCCTTCTCAGCGACTCGGACTGCTGCTGGGTGTCTAACATCAACAGAAAGAGCAACTGGAAGACCCACGTCGAGCTGGACCTGGGAACCCGGTCCGACACGCAGAACATCAACAGCTGCCCTGTGAGCGCGACGGTGTCCACTTTACGGTACACACCTTTCAAAGATTCGAATCAGAGTGGAGCTCTGCAGCAGGACACCACGTATGAGCAGAGAGACACTTTCACCATCTGCAACATCATGATGTTATGTTCATGATGCTGCAGGACATTAGTTCAGCACTCCTGTTGAGGTTGAGGGGTTTGTTTGACACCAGAGTGAGCGGCGGCGCTGACAGACAGACAGACAGACAGACAGACAGACAGACAGACTACTTTATTAATCCATTTGGGAGGTTCCCTCTAGGAAATTGACATCTCCATCGTTTCTCCTATATTGCACTGTTTAGAATACAAAATATAAAGTAGAATATAAAGTAGAAAAAATAAAAAAATCTAAGAATAGACACAATAAATTAGGCAGTAGAGATAACAGAAGTTTGAATGTGTATACCTGAGTGTGTACAAGGTACAATAGCAGCAGTGGTAATGCTAATACTATAGTGCATTATGGTAAATATAATCTAGTAATATGGTACTACAGTACTACAGTACTGTAATAATAATACAATATAAAATAATACAATATAGCATATAGTAGTAGTATAATATAATATAGCATATATACATTGTATGACATACACGTACATGTATAATATGACATAGTAATGTAATGTTATATATACTACACTCAACTACATATAATTATAATAGTAGTAATAATATACTAATAATAATAATAATAATGGGCTGGGGCCAAACTAAAGCCAACGAAACACTGGAAACACTGGTAGAGAGGACAATCGATGTGGCAGGTTGCATGGGAATGAGAAGGGTTTCTATGCTGCAGGTGATGAGGTGGGACAGAGTGGAAAGATAAGAGATAAGATATACCTTTATTCATCCCACAGTGAGGAAATTCATAAGGACCCCAACATCTGAAACCACAGGCCCAGCCACTGCCTGAACAAAAAAAACAAGGGACAAGCACTAAACTCAAAACACTGAAGACTGAAAAAACTCAAAACTAAACATGACAGAGATAATGTATAGACTGACAACGAACGACAGACAAACACACACACACACACACACCTGGAGACATGACTCACCACAAATGAAGTTCTGTTGAATCATGGTTCAAATGCTTTAGATTTGAATGGTTCAACAAGCTGTGGGCAAAGACTTGACTCAGACAGGAGGCTCCTCCGATCGATGGCTGGATGGAGACAGTCAGGACACCTCAGCATCACTGAAGCGTGACCATGTGACTTACACACATGTATATCTTCCTTCCCCTGAGTTCCATGTGCAGTGAACAGCTCTGTTTGGTACCATGCTTGGTACCAACCATAGACTGTATAAAATATGGACGTAGTGTCCGTGACGTCACCCATAGGTATCTGAAGAGCAAAAATGAAGCAAATCGTAGTGCGTAGCCATCTTGGTAGCCTACCTCCAGTTACTCCAAATATGGACAAAGAGGTGTAGCGAGGGCGGAGCTGAGGTGGCTCGAATGAACGCTATTGGCTGAAAAAAGCCGCTTTATTCGAAATAATCAAACTAGCTATGGCTAACCAGCTAGGTTAAATGCTAAATATCGTTGCTAGCCGGCTAACCCCACGACGATCTCTTTCCCAAACTCAGTGACTAGAATTAGCCGGGGTGACGCCCTTTAGACCGTCAGTGGCTAGTTGTCAATCAAAGTGGCGCCACTTAGATTGACAGCTATGAATTGTGCATAATGATGTATGCTGTATATTTTAAACGAACGCCTTATAAAAAAATTCGCCCCCCCCCCCACAGTTGTCATGGAGTAGAAAAACAGCTTATGAGACTAGAGCCATGTTTTGAACCAGGCTGTAAATATGTTTTTTTCTGTCGTAACATTGACATTTTAACATGGGGGTCAAATGTAATTGACTCACTTCTGCAGCCTGCTCTAGTGGTTATTCGAGGAACTGCAGCTTTTTTGCACTTCCGCATTGGCTTCATTTTTCAGTGGGGGAGGTTGCCACTTGGTACCAACGACTATATGACGATCTATAGTGGATCACATGTGACAGATTTGTGGTGCAGATTTTTGCAGAACTGCCATGTGTTGCTTGAAGTGCTTGAAGTAATGTGTTGAGTCTATATTTAATCCCAATATTAAATTGTATTTTCTTGCAGGGTCCCGCAGAACTGTTTTCGAAGGTTACCACTTCTGGCGTACGATCCGGACGGAGATGACGTGAAATGCCGCTTTCCGGCTCAGGCCATACATCGCACCAACATCACTCTGGAAGAGGTGAATACACGTGATGAGAGAAATGATCAAACTACGCTGAGCTGTCAAACACAATTAACTCTTGTTTAATTTGAGTTGAACAAATCGAGACACATTTACAGTATTTTTTTTTTTTTAACAAATGCTGTTCGAAAATGAATTCTTCTAACTCATGCAGGTTTTTCTGTGCTTTTTATATTATTTCTCAGGGAATCATCTGTGTGTCATTTATCAGATGGTTCATTAATATTATAAAGTCACAATATTTGTCACTGATTTTTTTCTCATGGCAGCAAAAACCAAGAGGTTAGCTGCTCCTTCAAACATGTAACTGCTGATGCTCAGTGACTCTTCTCTCTGGAGATCAGCAGCCACAGGCATGTTGCTCCTCTTCATCTGACTCTTGATGTCCCCCCCCCCAGCACGACTGCACACTGACAAGCAAAGGTGAGGTCGAAATCGGTGTCCACGCGCTTGAGATAATCCTGGAGGACTTTCCCACCTCAACCCTCACCATGACCTACCCAGATGGAACACAAGCAGTTCGAGGGACCCCCAGAAGGGTCACGTCACCTTTCTGCACAGTCATGCTGCAATTCACCTTGGAGAGTGAGTGATTCACACACATGACGTGCATGTTTTTTTTGTAATTAAAATTTTTATTTGGAACAGAAGCGGTACATAGATCAAACAATCATTTGCTTCACATTCCCTTTTTTTTGTGTAACAGAAAAAAAAAAATATATATATATATAGTAAATAAATTAAAAGTATATATATGCAAGCATATTTATGAAAGTAGTGGAGGAATAGTCTTTCATAGGAGAGAAAAAAATAAAATAAAATAAATAAAATAAAAAAATTTAAAAAAATTACTTCAAATCCTGACAAAGTATATAAACCAATGAACACATAAATAAATAAATAAAATCATCCCATGTACAATGAGAGCATAATCTTACATTATCCCCTGGTTAAAGGAGTTGAAGGGAAGGCAGATTTGGTCCGGAAGGTAAAGCGGTGGGGCGGTTGTGGTGTAAGGGAATTTAAAAAACCCCAAAACAACCCCTCCCCCCCAAAAAAACAATCAACGAACAAACAAAACAAAACAAACCACAAATGAAAAGGGAGATCTTCTGTGTTTATGCACCTATAACGCATATATTACAAAAATATGAACAGTTAACATATGAGTAGCTTATGAATTTAGGGGAGTTAGTGTTGTTAATATCTTCCATATAAATTACTTAAAATCAGATCGCAATGGAGATACATAATCAACCCATGTTTTCCAACAACCTTGAAACCTCTCCTGGTGACGTGCACATTTTGATAGAATCACTGTGAGGGAAACTTCCTCCTTATTGAGTAAGAAAGTCGCTAATTTTCTCAAGAATTACACACTGGATGAACAGTGTCCTGGCTCATAGACTGTCAGGTAACAACAGGACAGTGACCTACATCACGACAGTTGTTAAAACATCTGATCTCTAATCCAGCGATCATTCACTGTGACCCATCCTCTCCCAGGGGTAGTGAACATTTGGTGTTTGTTATTCATGTAAACAGTGACCCCCCCAGACCTAATTTACACATATGGCGTCCTAACCTGACAAATCTTCACACCTCAGGAACTCTCTCACAGATACAGGTCATAAACATATGTAGCTACACCGGTCCCAGGAAATAATGGCAACGCTTCATACTGGTGCATATGATGATTTAATCACCGCTCGTTTCAAACACATTGAAACACCTTGAACACCGTGAAAACTAAAATAAAAACAAAGACATAAAAAGTTACAAACACACTCTCGTCTTTCATGGT
>JBBMOC010000257.1:50117-115405 GCA_037975185.1 Centropyge bicolor | reverse complement strand
GAAGAAATAGACTTGAAGCATAAACACACTCTTCGGCGAGTTGGAGAATTTTTATCACTGGTGTTTGGGAATAGTTCCCGTCCAGTTCTTCACGTCTGGATCTGCACTTCACTCCTCTGGTTATCAGCTGGTCTCTGGTTCACATGGTCACTGCTAGAGACACACTCTGACAGTTTGTAAATGATTCTACATGTTTATTTTGTTAAAGGGAAAAACACAGTGAGATCTGCATCAGTTTCACCTCAACAACAGGAAGCAGCAGCTGGAAAATGTGGACGGACCAACATCCTGATTTTCACTTGGTTTGTAAGAATGTGTGTTTGATCCCACTGGTTTACAGGTGGAGCTTCGCAGCAAGCAAACCAACTATCACTGCACTCTCAACAACTTCCGCTGTGACAGTGGGAACTGTGGCTCCACAACCAGAAGCACCGCCATGACAATTGACCACAATTCCTATAATTACTACTGGTGCCATCGTGAGGCGGTGACGACGCTCAAGATCCACGGCGACCAGCCCTTCCAGATCAGGTGAGACGACAAAACACACGTTAGGATTCATTTTGACTAATCTCACCTGAAAACCATGTCCCCCAACAGGTATCCCACCGCCGTCAACTGGAACTACAAGCAGGGATACTGGATCCCCAACACCAGGACGAACCACGCCGGCTGGACCATGGCGGCTCACGTTGACCTGGGAGCCCGATCTGACACTGGTGAAGCCAACAGGTCTCCCACAGTGACCAGCACCCCTCCTCTGCGGTAAAGACGAACAGTGCATTCATGCTGCCACTTCACACCTGTGGTATGTTTTTTACCTGAAATCCACTGGAGGCCTGACGCAGGTTGCTCCCCCCTCGCAGAATCACCCAGAACTGCCCCAGGACCTACAGGCTGACGGTGTTTGACCACGACGGCGATCGGGTCCGCTGCAGGTTCGGAGCACCAACGGCGTCTGAGTGCAGTTTGTGCTACCAGCCTGAAGGCTTCTTCTTGGACCAGGTCAGAGACTCATTTCAACACCCTGACATTTACAGGCACGGTGTGAAGAGCATGTCGTCATGTGATGTGCATTCGTTTGTGTTTGTGATGTGAGAGAGCGAGGATGTGGGCCGCAGTGTCAGCAGGAAGTCAACGTGTCAAACCGCTTCAATGACTTCAGCCTGAAGAGAAGATGGTGTGTCTGACCCCTCAGAAAGGCTTCGATCAGTCTCTGTGAACCGACAGATGATAAACGTTCCTGGTATCACTGAAACGAAATGATCACATGCTGATGATGAGAGATTCGTTTTTTAATACTATTTTAACCTCAACAAAACATAGACGACAATAATCAAAGCAGCTGAGAACAACAAAGCTGAACAAAGGAAGATAAAGAGACAGGACTGTCGATAGCTTTCGAACGTGACAGACGTCAAATAGATGAATTAATGAAGTGAAGCGTTTCCCTCTGGGTTGATGAGATGATGATGATGATGGAGGTTTTCTGTCATGACTAAAAAGAAACGTTAAGTTACTTTTCTGCATTATGTCTCGTCTCATGTTGTCTCATCACTTCCTGTTTTATTTTGGTAACCTTCCTCCTGTGTTTCCTGCCAGTGTGACTGTCTGCCCCGCCCTGATTGTCTCCACCTGTTCCCCATTACCTCGTGTATATAACGTCTGCGTCTTCCCCTGTCCTGGGCCAGTTTGTCCTGTCTGTTATGTCCGTCAACCTTCGCCTCATGATCCATGCTCTTGTGCCAGGTTTGATTATTTTGTTGATACTTTGTTTTCTCATCGTCTTGTTTTGCTTCAGCTCCGCCTGAGTGGTTTTGTGTTTGATACTTTGTTCAGCCTGTTTGCTTGTTACCTCGTAAGAGTGATTTTGAGTTCTGCCTTGTCCTTAATAAAGACTTTTATTTTGAAGCTCCGGTCTTGAGCCTTGTCATTTTCTCAACAATGGTCTTTGTTCTTCCTGCCAGAGTTCCTGCACGCTGTCGTATTCCTACACTCGCAAAACTGGAACCAGTGCGTTTGAACTCATGGTGGAGGATTTTCCCCCAGAAAGCATCACTGTCGCCTACTCAGACGTATCCTACACTGTCAAACATCCCCTCGGAGATGGAAGGCACAGACGTGACGTCGTCACCAATACAACTCTACCTTCGTCTTTCAATACCACTGCACCTGAAATCACAACCACAGCTGCACCAACAACCACAACCACAGCTGCAGCAACGACAACCACAACCACAACAACAACCACAGCTGCACCAACAACAACCACAACTACAACAACAACCACAACTGCACCAACCACAACTACAACAACAACCACAGCTGCACCAACCACAACCACAACTACAACAACAACCACAGCTGCACCATCAACCACAGCTGCGCCAACAACAACAACCACAGCTGCAACAACAACAACCACAGCTGCACCAACAACCGCAGCTGCACCAACAACAACCACAGCTGCACCAACGACAACCACAGCTGCACCAACAACAACCACAGTGGCACCAACAACCGCAGCTGCACCAACAACCACAACAACCACAGCTGCACCAACAACAACCGCAGCTGCACCAACAACCACAACTACCACAGCTGCACCAACAACTACCACAGCTGCACCAACAACTACAACAACAACCACAGCTGCACCAACCACAACCACAGCTGCACCATCAACAACCACAGCTGCACCAACAACTACAACAACAACCACAGCTGCACCAACGACAACCACAACTACAACAACCACAACTACAACAACAACCACAGCCACCACAACATCCACCCTGAGGCCCATCCCTTCACGATACCGTGCATCAGTTGCTCCATTAAGCAAACTTCCTCTGCAGTTCTCCGTTCATGGTGTGAGCTTTGATTTCTCTCTGACTGATTATGTATCATCAGTGTTTGTCAGTGCTTTATTCTCAGTGTTCTTCCTTCCTGTTTTTCCTCCAGTTGACGGCCATCATGCCGCTTCGTGTCTCGATGGAGATTATTTCCCAATTTTTCTGTCTCCAACTCCACAAAATGGAGTAAATCTGCCTGCATTCGTCAACCACACGCTTGAAATCAGAGTCAGAGCCACGGCCAAGTTCACCACGTAGGGGCGCTTATCTTCAATTTTCTTTCTTTCAACTTTATTATAATGTTAAAAGTGAAGAATGATATCCAATGATATCCAGTGTGCCATGTTACTGTTTTTATGACATGACCATTAGTTTGAAGTTACATATTATTGTTACCTGTCTTGATTAAATAAACTGAAAACACTCTGGTTCTATTTTTAGCATCTACGGCCTCATTGTCAGTGGCCCTGCAGGCACAACCACGCACAGAACCTCCACCGAAGAATACACCATCAAATGGACTCCCACTGAAAATGAAGTCAACGATCATTTCCCCTTTTGCTTTTACTTTGAAGCACGAGACGGGTGAGCTCACACAAACTGCCCCATCCACCTCACACTGGAACTCATGTCTACGAGCCGAGATAATCAACCGACGTGAATTTGATAAATTGAATATTAATAGTAATAATATTTGTTCATATTGAACTTCTCAGGCAGTGTAATTGTTCAGCTCTGTCAGATGTTCGTGCCCTTTAAAGTAAAGGCTGTGTTGTATTTCCACACATTGGATGTTATGTTCATGCTGTTGGTTCAGACACTACAGGGTCTACCAGTCGAACCTGCGCTGTGTGGTCGCCGACGTCGGACATCACGGTGCGTTGATTCTTTTTCTTTCAGTTTGTGCTTTTTAGTTTGTTTCTAACAGTAAAACTAAAATCAAATCAGGCTGTGCTTGTGTGTTTGTGTGTGTTGCATATGGAGGATAAAGAGTGCTTCCATAAAAATTATATTACTGAATTATAATTAGTGACGTATTAATGTGAACACACTTCAATGTTGCAGCTGGAAAATGTGGGGCTCAATTTTAAATAAATGTTATTTTCTTTCTAAATTTATTTTATTGATATAATACTGGGCTGATTAATCTACAACAATATGTCATGTTATTTGTTGATTATATATTTTCTAGATATATCTAAATTTAAGAGAACTGAAGTACTGTAATGGTAATGTGGTGGGGCTAGAAAGTACAATGTTTACAATATAATGGAGTACAAACAGGAAATGAAAATATCAAAATAAAGTACAAGTACTTCCAAATTGTTCTTAAGTATAGTACTGCAAACAGGATCGATGAGAGTGGAGTCAACAGGCTGCAAAAACAAGGAGCTAAAAGCAGCCAAAGACTGATGTGAAGCAGAGGAAATAGCTGATTGACTCACTCTGGATGAAGCATGATTTTTATAAACATTACAACAGTCTGAAACACCTCATGATTCTTCTTGTTCCTTCCTTGTTCTTCTGCATTTGTTTTGTAGATGATCATGTGACTGATTGTCAGGCACACATCCATTAACCCAACTTCCCCAGATTAATTATAAAAAGTCAACGTTGTGAATGACCTTTTCTTACTGTATAGACACCGTCGTTCACTGCAGTGCAACCACGATGAAAGTGGAGGTGGAGAAGTCGTACCTCATCCGGCGCAACGAGAAGAACTTACACCTGAAGGGCTTCACTGATCCCGGCTGTAGCCTCAAGAAACTCTCCAACAGAACGCACCTGGTTGCCATCATGTCGCTGAACAGGTGTGGGACCACACTGGAGGTACGACACGCTCACCTGTAGTCTGTTGTTCTACTGTCAACACAGTCTCAGCTACTGAAAGATTGGGGCGTTTGCAATGTTGTTGATTTAACTGAGTCATTCATTAACACCCAAAAAAAAATCAATATTTTTGATAGGTTGAAAAAATATGTGCAATGAAATAAATGGGAATTTCAAGTATATTCAACAGACTTATATCCAAAAATGTGTGTAACAAAGCAAAAAAAATATTTATAATATTACAAGAAAAACTGAAAATATTTCCAGAAAAAAAGTCATAATTTTTCATTTCAAACATCAAAATATTTTGAAAAAATGTCAAAATCAAATATTATTTTTTGGATTGTGACTCTTTGAACAACCTTCGAACAAACGCCCAAAATCCCAAATCCAAAAACTGCCTCAAGTTCGTCGCAGTCTGTGCAGCATTCATCCGTCCTTCAAACCTTCAGTCAAACAAAGAAAAACTTTGTCTTGCAAAAAAATCAAAGAAACCTCAGGACGATCACAGCAGAGACAGACGTGCAAAAGATGCTGAACAGACCAAAATAGTAAACTTCCAATATCTAAAATCAGGATGTTTCACTTCCAGGAGGCTGGAGACAACCTGGTCTTCAAGAACGAGATCACGTCTGCCGACCCAAACCAAATCATTTCCAGGAAGCACGACGTCGAGATCGTCTTTTCATGTGTCTTCCCAAAGCAAACCAACCTGACGCTGGGATTCACTCACAAAAACCCATACGCCTTCAGAGAGAGCGGCTTCGGTGCTTTCACCTTCCAGTTCGAGTTCTACGAGAGCCAGCGCTTCAGGAAGCCAAAGGAGTCCAGCACTTACCCGGTGGAGGTGAACCTGAAGGAGATGATGTTCATGCAGATCGAGGCCACCACCTCCATCCCCAACACGGAGCTGTTCGTGGAGTCCTGCAGGGCCACTCCGTACGACAACCCCAACTCTCGCATCAGCTACACCATCATCGAACACGGGTGGGTGGACACAGTGACGGCACGTCCAGCTGGTGTTAACTGCACAGTCACATACTATTATTATTATCATTATTATTATTGTACTGTCACAGGTGTGTGAAGGACGACACAGTGCAGATCTACCCCGGCTCCAAGTCTCAGTTCAGGTTTGGGATGGAGGCCTTTGAGTTCATCGGTGCTTACCCTGAGGTAACAAGAAGTGTTTTTATACAGCTGTTATAAGTTATAAATAATCGACATGCCATGATTTGTAATGATCACCTACTCATTAACAAATATTTTACACATACAACGACAGAAATAAATGAGTGTGTTTCCCAGAGAGTGGAGCTGTTCCTCTAACAGTCCTGCCACAGATCATCACATCAAACATCTCACCGCACTTGATTAAGTTTCACCGTAACTTTAACCTGATTGGACGCTGCAGTGTGCTCAGCGGTCAGGTGATCAGAGCTCCGTGTGTCTGCAGGTGTACATCACCTGCTCAGTCATCCTGTGTGAGAGCGGCGTTCCTGGAACCAGGTGCTCTCAGGGATGCATGAGATCTGACTCAGCGAAGAGTCGCGGCAAACGAGAAGCCGCGGCCCAGACTTCCACACACTCCATTTCCCAGGGACCTTTGCACCTGGTGAAAACGTCTGACAGCCAAGGTACACGCAGTATGTACATGTATATGTTTGCTGATGTTAATTGTTGAAGTTAATTATATCTTTGTTTTGGGATAACAGATCACCAACTGTTTATCAGTAAAACACTGTGAAACCGACCGTGTCCTCGTGAACATGAACGACAAACAAATCCTGTGCCCACAATTAAAAATATTATTGATCTATTGCTCAATGTTCCCTCTCGTGGTCAAAAATCGGCACAGGCTCCCTTTAATTATTATGTCCAGCTGTGGTCGTCTCACATGCTCACAGCATCACTGTCTCTGGACAAGGTCATTTTCTCTGGACAGAACTTCACTCTGTATTTGAATCTCTGTCTGGTGTCACACATATAATTGTCTTTCTTTTTATCTGTGTTTTCACTCAGTGTCTGGCCCAGGTCTGACTCTGAGTGTGAACCTCCTGTTGGTTGCCACCTTCCTGCTGGCATGTGGAGGGCTGCTCTACCGCTCCAGGAGGTCCAAAGCTAAATACCAGCTGCTGCCGAGCGCTGAGCTGGACTGAGGCCAGGACGACGACTTTTCATCCAATCAGATCACTCAGCTGGAGGGAGAGATCTGCAGCTACCATCCCATTCTGCTTTATATGTTTTTGATGCTCATACTTTATTTCAGACTTTTTCAAGTTGTAAGCTACTTTTAGTTCATTTGACCGTGATCAAGTGTGAATGAAGGAAGTTCATATCATTTTTTGTGTCTCCTATGATTTAGAGCAAGTTCAGTCCGACTTTGAGTAGCCATCAATCAGCATGTGTTCATCACCTTATAGATACAATTAAACATAGTTCAACATCTGTGAATTGAATAAAATTAAAACTTGTGAATATTTTTTGTGTCTTGTCTGATTCATTTATACCAATATGGAGAATATTGATATTAGAAGTGGCTGCTGGTTCATTCAGTGTTTTCCAGCGAAACTTTAAACAAGGAAAATGTTGCTTAATGCAGAAGCTCAGCTCTCTCCCAGATAATGTAACGACCAGAGCTCAGTCGTCCAGATCACGGTTCTCAGTCAAGAGCAGCTGGACTTGTGTCATAACTAGGAAGAAACGTTACTTTTGCAGTTATGTCTTGTCTCATGTTGTCCTGTCTCTTCCTGTTTTATTTTGGTAACTGTTTCCCTTCTCGTTTCAGGTTGCTTGCCCTTCCTTCTGTGTTTCCCGCCGGTGTGATTGTCTGCCCCGCCCTGATTGTTTCTACCTGACTCCCTACCTTGTGTATTTAATGTCCACGTCTTGCCCTGTCCTGTGCCAGTTTGTCGTGTCTGCCGTGTCTGTCAACTAGTGCCTTGTTTCCATGCATCATGTCAAGTATACCAGCCTTTGCTACCACGTTGTCTTGTTCTTTTTCTGCCTCGTTTTTCCTCAGCATTGCTAGAGCGACTTTAAGTTCATTACTTTGTTTATTTGATTCCTGTTTTCCTGAGCAGAGTGATTTTTCGTTTCCTCACGTTTTTGACTTACCTCTTTTGAGTGATTTTAAGTTTTGCACGTTTATTCGTTTATTTGCGAATTTCCCCATGGGGATGAATAAAGTATCTACCTACCTACCTATTAATAAAGACTTTTATTTTGAACTTTTTGCATCTGCGTCCTGCTTTTGAGTTCAAATTCAGACTGAGCCTTGTCAACTTGGTTGTGGATGCTTGAAAACGTTGTGAATGTTCGTTTAATCTCAAGTTCCAACAGTTAAAAACTTACCACCTGTGATGGTATGAGGAGGCAGAAGTAGCTCATACACCTGAGACCACAACATTAATGCTGAACCATATATTTAGGTTTGGAGCGACATGTGCTGCCTAGACGTCGTCTTTATCAGCTAAGATCGTGCATATTTCAGCAACACAAACGAAACCACATTCTGCTCATATGACAACAGCACAGATCCGCAGTAGAAGAGTCCGGGTGCTAAACTGGCCCGTCTGCAGTCCTACCTCGTCAAAACATTTGGCGCATTGTGAAACCAAAAACATGACAAAGGTGAACTTGAACTGTTGAGCAGCTGAAATCATGTATCAGGCAAGAATGGAACATTTCACCTTCAACACTCCAGAAGCTCATCTGTTCCCACATGTTTACAGAGTGTCGTTAAAGGAAGAGGTCGGACGACACAGATCTTGTTGTTGGCGTCAAATTAAAAATGAGCATATAGTTTTATAAAACAATGAGATTTTGAATGATTTGCAAACCATCAAAATCTGTTTTTATCAACGTTTTACTCAGAGTCCCAACTTTCCTGGACCTGGGGTTGAATCAATGGGAGCGAAGCCTTGGTGGCTCGAGAGAGTGATGAAAGCTCACTTCGTCCAGCAGAACACATAAAACTAAACTTTACATTCAGAGGGATACTTGTGTGAAGAGAATCAGAAATACTTGGATGTTAAGTGACTCCTTTTGCATTTGCTAAGTTTGCATTCGCTTCATGAAAATTAACTAATTCAAATTATTGGTTCACAGTTTTGACTTTTGATCTAAGTTCACAGTCGCAACATTTGACTTTCATTTTTCACTTTCATTTCTTCAATTGTTTTTTTTTTTGCTGAGCTGCTCCTATGATGCAGCTGAAGTCTGTTCATTTGTTGTCGAGAAACAAAGATAACCGGTCCTTTACAAAGGGATGTGAGCCTGACTTGGGTGGAGGACCTCTGTGAATGTTGGCTCCTGGCCTGACCCTTTGTTTATGATTTCCTTTGATCATCCATTCACATGCAGGTGTTTCATAAGACCTCGAAGCGTCACACACCGAGTACCGGGTACCGTGAAACACGGGGAGTTGTTACCGGCTCATGTTCACCTTCGTTGGTTGCAAACACATTCACATCACCTTTCATCAAAATCAGACTAGAGACAGACTTCATTCGTCCCAAACTGGGAAATTCTTGAGCTTTTGGCAACAGTGCGTCTAAATACACCTATTCCCGAAAGTTGGCACTGTGCTGCAATAATTGCTGAGGTCAGTTACGGGAATCTGATTTTGGGTGAACTCTGAATAGAGTGAAACTGGTTCTCCTGCATGTTTTATGCCGTCGGTCTACACAATAAAAAAAATTATTTCCTTGTAGCAGAATATTTAAGATGCAGGTCATGCTGAAGATGCAGCACTCGAGAGGATGGCTTCCCTCACGCTGCTGCTGCATCTGCTGCTCATGGTCTCAGCTGCATCTGCATGGTCCCACTGGTACTACAGGCACAGCCACAGGTACAGGTACTTCGGTGGAACAATCACCTTCACCCCAAAACGGACGAATTCTACCGGAGCTTATGAGGTAATTCAATGTGTTTTAAATATTAATGTTTGAATGTTATAAAACTGAACATTTTCTTGACTTACTACAAACCAACAAGCAAGACACCTCGGGGTGGTCTTTGACTCTGATCTGGGGTTTTCCACCAAATCAGATTTTTATCATCTCAAAAATTTTGTCACTGTTTTTCTCTGCTGGAAGGCTCTCCTCTCTGCGGGAAACAAATTAAAATTTTTAGAAATTGTAGTTGCTTTAAAGTCACATTTTAGTCTTTTTGTATTGCGATTTAGTCAGTGAGGTTTTTTGCTTTAGTCAATGTTTTAGTAACTTTTCTCAGACAGTTTCATGACCCTGTCTGCCTGTAAAAATTCCTCTGACATGTAAACATATCCTATCCATTCAGTAGCTCATTACACAAGCTCCTGAGTAAATCATTTCATTGTGTTATTGTTGGAATTTTTTTTACCATTTTAAAAAATTTTTTATTATAGCTTTTAAAACTAAGTTACTGTTATTGTTACTGATGATTTCCATCGTTGTTGTCTGTGTTTATCTGGTTTTCATTTCACTGTCACAGTTGATACTTGCTTTGTCTTGTTATCAGCTTGTCAGTCATCTGTGACGCACTTTGAGCTGCACTCCGCTGTTATAAATAATAAAGTTTGATTGATTGATTGATTGAGTAAAATCATATAGTAGGCATAATGACTGATGGTATTCTGATCACTAGTGGATGAAGGTGAATTCAAAGTTTGTTGGCAAAGTGAAATATCCATTCACTCTTCCACATTTAGGCTGACTGGAAATGTCAATAAATTGTGAGTCAGTTGCTGCAGAGATAATCTTTGCATATGTCTTTGCAGGTGGAAATTCGCAACAAGCAAGCCACATACTATTGCTATGTGAACGGCTACTCCTGTACCAGCCGTCAGGTCACCAGCCGGACCCAGGTTAGCCAAGCAGTTGTTGCCCGAAACTCCTATGGCCTCTCCTGGTGCCAACAGGAAGTGGTGACCAACGTGAAACTCAGAGGCAACCTACCCTTTGAGATGAGGTCAGATCTTAGAATATTTCTTCAGCAAAACCCTCCTCAGTTTACACGTTGTAAATAAATTCTGTATTATCTTGTGTGTAAAAAACATATAGAAATATATAAAATATACTTCAGAGTTCGTTGCTTGCTGATTGCTACACCTTGTTACTCGCTTCTTGGGAATATTTGACTTTTCTGTGCACACAGAGGGATAACTTCTCTCAAATTCTGAGCTTGTTAAAATCCTCAGAAACGACCCTGGAGACAGTTGATGGTGAAATAAACATTCGGTTTATGGGCAACACCTCTGGTGGACATTCCTGCAGTCAGCATGTCAATCACACACTCAGAACTTGGCATTGTGTCGTGTGATAAAACTGCACATTGTGGAGTTACAATGTTGTCTCCAGCCCGAGACACATCTGTGCAATAATCATGCTATTAATTACACAATGAGCCTTTTTGTCTGTCACACCTGTCAGGTGGATGGATTATCCTGTAATGGTTCACTAACCTAGATTTAAACTACAAGAAAAATACGCCTTCTTTCTGCACAGAAAGTCGTCCTTTAGTTTAACTTGTGAGAAATGGGAGTGAAAACAAAGGTGCTGGATTGATATTTTTGTGTGGATAATGTTGAAAATATTGCTAAATTGTCCTCATTATTCAAACATTCCTTCAAACAGATACCCGACTTATCGCCATCTATACTATGGTTATGGCTACTGGGTATCAAACGTCAGAAGCCAAATGGCTTACTGGAGGAAGATGGTGCATGTGGACCTGGGAATCCGATCTGATACTGGTGAATCTAACCGATCTCCCATCACCACCATCCTGCCTATTCTCAGGTAACGGCCGTCACTTCCTCATGGTTGCCGGTTTGTTGCGTCACACTGAGGCATATTGACTTTGGTGGTAGAAAGTTCAGCAGATTATTTATAGAAAAAGTCACACTACACGAAACAGTAAAATGTAGAAGTACTGCGTATCAGTGAGTACCGTCGAGCACTGACACTAATGCTGATGTTACAGAGTTCCCAGGAACTGCCCACGGTCATTCAACATGACCGTGTTTGACCCTGACGGTGACCGCGTCAGATGCAGGGCAGCAACAAGCTCAAACAGATACGAGTGTGGGCTGTGTGCTCTGAATACGGGTCTCTCCTTAGATCAGGTCAGTAGCTTGAATCCATCTGTCTACTGATGAAAACCAAGCTAATATGCAACTCATAAACTGTTGCAGCCAGTTTAATGTGAATCACATGATGAAAATTCCTCTTCCACTTGTCAGAATTCCTGCTCCCTAACGTACAATAGCACTGGACGAACCGGATACCATCCGATTGAGCTTGTGGTGGAGGACTTTCCCAAACGTCACATCACACTGTCCTACTCTGATGGATCCTACACATCAAAGCGCCCCCTATCGGTGGGAAGGTATAAACGTGAAAGTGGGTTCTCAATGGGCAGCAGCGGAGCTCCATCAACCAGTGGAGTGTCACCAACTGGCGACACTCCAACAACCAGCCAAGCCCCAACAACCAGCCAAGCTTCAACAACTAGCCGAGCTCCAACAACCAGCCAAGCTCCAACAACCAGCCAACCTCCAACAACCGGCCAAGCTTCAACAACTAGCCGAGCTCCAACAACCAGCCAAGCTCCAACAACCACCAGAGCTCCAACAACCAGCCAAGCTCCAACAACCACCACAGCTCCAACAACCAGCCAAGCTCCAACAACCAGGCGAGCTCCAACAACTAGCCGAGATCCAACAACTAGTCGAGCTCCAACAACTAGCAGAGCTCCAACAACCACCACAGCTCCAACAACCACCGCAGCTCCAGCAGCCACTGCAAGGCCCTATCGAACATCGATTGCTCCTTTAAGCAAACTTCCGCTCCAGTTTTCTCTTCGAGGTAATGTTTTTTATATGAATAACATTTATATTATTATCAGCCTTTTTTCAGTTTCTCACAGTCCGTCTCTCCTTTCATCTGATTTCCAGTGGACTCACACAGTGCCCCTTCATGCCTTGATGGCGACTACATGCCCATTTTCTTGTCACCTACTCCGAGTAATGGAGTAAATCTCCCTGCATTTGTCAACCACACCCTGGAAATCAAAGTCCGATCCACAGCACAATACGCCACGTGAGCAAATGTTGTGTTAAAATCATTGTCTGATTTTGCAGGAATGTGTTTTTATGTATTAATGTAATGAACATCTACTGCAACCTAACTTCTTTCAGAGCTACTTAACAACGATTAACATGACATCCAGACTATATGAATGACATTCACTGGAACTGACTTATTATCGAGGAATCACGTGAGAACACTGTTTCTCTTGTAGGATTCGTGACCTGATTGTCACTGGACCAAAGGACATTTCAAAGCACAAGATCTCCACAGAAGAATATGTCATAAAATGGACACCAACTGAAAATGAATTGGACGATCATTTTCCTATTTGCTTTGTTTCTGAGGCGACAGACAGGTGAGTTTCCCTGAAATCATATGGTTGGACTACATGGGTTGCATTTTCTTACACAGCACTTTTCTTACCTGCCTCTCAAAGTGAGTAAAGTCAGCACTGACCCATTCATACACGGTGGCAAACTGGATCAGGAGCCATACATAAACACTCCCTCAAACAGCTGGGCTTCATTTTGGGGTTTAGTATCTTGACACTTTGACAGACTGAGGGGGCTAGAGTCTGAATCTTCTGATTGCCAAGCCCCTCAGGAGAAAACTATACCTCAAAAACAGGATTCAAATAAGATTTGTATTATGTTTCTTCTTGCGAAATTCCCCTGAAACTTTCTATCCTCTCATGTGTTATGTTCTATTCCAGGTATTACCGAGTCTATCACTCTGAGCTTCGTTGCGTGACTGTTGATGTCGGACACCACGGTCAGTTGACAACATATTTTCATGCATGTTTGGTATTGATCAAGAAATGTTGAATAATTGACAGAATGTGGATGGATATCAAATGTAAAGTCTCAACATCTGAGCTGACCACGTCACCCCAGTGAAACAAATAAATGCGATGCATCTCACACTATGTTTAGAGACCATTGTGACATGCAATGAAACAACTATGATGGTGGAAGTGGGGAAGTCCTACCTCATCAGACTCAACGAGAAGAACTTGCATATGAATGACTTCAGAGATCCTTCCTGCAACCTGTCAGCACTTTCCAACGCAACCCACCTGGTGGCCATCATGTCGCTGAGCAGCTGTGGAACTACCGTAGAGGTACAGCTGAAACTCAGCACGCAACCTGACGGGTCCAGTCCTTAGAACCGCTGCGACATTGGTGTCTTAATCACAGATTCATTAGAAGATGTTCTCAGCATATTTCTCTGATTGTCAGAAAGACAGAACACTGCGACTGAGTCGACTGAAAGTTAAATATATGTGGAACATAAAACCAAATGAACCTCCAAAACAGAAACTGGTATCTAATCATCTCGAAAACCTAGAAAAGTCATAAATGGACCATTTTGGTCATGTGATGCCAACGTAGCTGAGAGCACCGACCTGAACTTTCTACTTTTGGGTATAATGTAACAATAACATAAGATTCTGTCCAACAACAAATGTAAAAATAGATTTTACATTTCTCTGTATATTCAATATCCGTCTTTCCACGCTCACATGACATATTAACAACTGGCTCGTAGTATTTCTTCCTCTCCAAATTTAATTCCCTTTGATTTTCAGGAGGATGCAGAGAACCTCATCTTCAAGAACGAGATCACGTCTGCCGACCCAAACCAAATCATTTCCAGGAAGCACGACGTCGAGATCGTCTTTTCATGTGTCTTCCCAAAGCAAACCAACCTGACGCTGGGATTCACTCACAAAAACCCATACGCCTTCAGAGAGAGCGGCTTCGGTGCTTTCACCTTCCAGTTCGAGTTCTACGAGAGCCAGCGCTTCAGGAAGCCAAAGGAGTCCAGCACTTACCCGGTGGAGGTGAACCTGAAGGAGATGATGTTCTTGCAGATCGAAGCCACCACCTCCATCCCCAACACGGAGCTGTTTGTGGAGTCCTGCAGGGCCACTCCGTACGACAACCCCAACTCTCGCATCAGCTACACCATCATCGAACACGGGTGGGTGGACACAGAGAAAATGCTTGTTATTCTTAGAAATGCCTCTGTTTCTACTTATCGAGTTTGAACTGTCTACTGTCACAGGTGTGTGAAGGACGACACGGTGCAGATCTACCCCGGCTCCAAGTCTCAGTTCAGGTTTGGGATGGAGGCTTTTGAGTTCATCGGCGCTCATGAGCAGGTAAAGTCACTTTTTTAAATCACAATTGTATCCTCTTCAAATGTAAAATCAAATCAATAGAAGTGTTAATTGCACAACAAGTCAAAAAGTGTTGATGCTATCATGATTAAAAAAAAGCCAAAAAAACACGACCGGACTTTCCCTCCATGTGTCTGCAGGTTTACATCACCTGCTCAGTCATCCTGTGTGAGAGCGGTGCACCTGGAACCAGGTGCTCTCAGGGATGTGTGAGATCCGACTCAGGGAAGAATCGTGGCAAAAGGGAAGCCGTGGCCCAGACTTCCAGACACTCCATTTCCCAGGGACCTTTGCGCCTGGGTAAAACTACCACTCCACGTGAGTTTGCACAACTCCTGTTGGCACAGCAACAGTCCTGCAATAAATCCTCCCTTCATGAAGTTAGAACGTTCAGTTTGTGTTGAGAGAGACGTGTTAGATCAGCTGTAAGGCCATTTTTGCTGGATGTAGTTTGTGATTCTGTTGAAGTGCAACATGCAGAGAGATCATCATTGATATAAATGAGGTGGACAAATAATAGAAACATCTGTCAGTAATTAGTACATTGATGTGTCAGTGTGTAAACTGACCAGCCGTAATCCAAACTTTTAAATCTCATATTCAGTTTTAATGTGTTTGATAATCCAACACACTGACCAGTTGGTAACTACTGGCCCAGTATATAAATATGTTATAATACATCATGTTGTGGTTCCTGAATTTCATTCTGTTTTTTCCAGCACGTGGTCTGAATCTGAATCTGGCCACGAACCTGGTCTTCATTGTCGGCTGCCTGGCGGTGTGTGGAGTGATCGTCTACCGGGCAAAGAGGCCCAGAGCCAAGTACCAGCCTCTGGCGACCTCTGACACAGACTGAAGACTTTGCTCTGATCCACTCTGAAGGATTAGAAGGATCCTCAGCTCCAGTCTGGGGTTTTTGTCTCTTTTTTTTGGGGTATTGGTGGTTTGAATCTTGAAGTCTGTAGCATGTGAATGAAACATTTCGCATGTGTCTTTGCTTGGACACTGGGTCACACACATCACACACATCAGCTGCTTGGAAAAAGACATGTACAAGAAATATACAAACTTCTTTTTAAACACTTTAATATTACTGAATTTTACTTGTTGAGGTTTTTGGGAAATATTTTAGTCACTTGAAGAGAAGAAATATTTTAAATGTCATTGAATGTTCTCTACTCTTATTATATAGTCTTGGTTCATAGCTGTTCGTGCATCAGTGCCTACGTTGACATCTAAACCTGCATATGATCATGTGAACAGTCTTGACTTTTATATTCAAAGACACTCAGTCACGTTCTTTACCTCCAGCGTTCTAAACACACATGTAAACACCTAACTGCAAATAAAACAAGTCATTTTTGGTCTCACTTTATTTGTTCTGTGTTATGAACATGAAGGTGTTACAGAAATTCTCAGTGTTCTGTGAAGGGATGGCTGGACAGTGTGAGGAGCGTCTCCAGTTAGAGACGGCAGGCGGTGGAAGGACGAAGGACGTCAGCGTGGTCGGAAACACGCACGGCATGTTGATTTACCGGATTAAAGCCATAAGTCACGATTAGATTGAGAGTTACTGTTTGATGTTTAGGGTCAAAGACACGAGATCGAGGAATTCAGATACAGGTTTATCATTGCCGATAATTCCATCTCCTAATTGAAAAACTGTGGCGTAGTTAGTGGCAGCCATGGAATTAAGTGACCGAGTTCTTTATCTTTATCTGCCCTCTTCTCTTTGATTTGTCAGCACAGTAACCAGTTCAGATAAGATGATAGTGATGGACTGAGAATGAACTTTTCGTTTCAACTCGGATATGTGACAGAAGTCCAGGTGAGCTGGAGCGCCACCTGGCCTCGCCCTGCTCATATCCACATAATGACTCGTGTTCACATTTCTCACAGCTCTCATCACAGGCAACATGCGCATTTAAACTCGACTTAGCTTCAAGACTATGTAGCATAGTTTTGTTACGTGAAACCTTCCATTTCAAGTTCAAAGAATAACCACTCAAGCAGAACCTCATAACAAACATAACAAAGGTTCATCAGGGCGTTGGTTGATTTTGAATTCGTACAGACCCAGTTTGATTGTGTCGAACCTTCAGTGGCTTCAACTGTCACCGTGCACCGAACACAGGAAAAACGTATGTCTCTGTCATAGAGATGCTAAAGTTGTGTCCTATTTTGGTCCTTGCAGATTGTTAGTTAAGTCTGAGGTGTTGGTATAATGTCAGTTGAAATGTACAAAAATTTGAATTGAATAAAACCTTTGTGATGTTTATGAATGTTACACATTACCGCTGCCATTCTCTTAGAAAAACGGAGTCCTCCCAACAGTTTGACCAGAAACCCTCATTTTATGTTATGGGAACTTTTTGTAAATTTTGTGTCCCAACGAGGAGGTTTTGTGGTCCAGAGATTGGCGGTGGGGACACAATGATTCCTTTAATTCTTTCTAACTCTATAAGCATTAATTGCTTGTTGCATTTGGAGCTGCGGTGGAGCCTGAAACCAAGCAGACATCAACAAAGAAGTGAAGATAACAGTCAAAGCATAAACTACATACCCAAGATTCTCATCATCGGCAGGAAGATAACATCAGCATCAACGATTAAATCTCTGGTTTCTGTGTTTTGTTCTTGAACAGAATACAGATCTGTATCACAGCTCTAGAATTCAAAGGCTGATACCATCTGCATTTTAAAACTATATCTCCGATCTTTAAAGGTTTTTATATTTTGAGGTTTCATAAAATGTACACTTTTATCAGTTAAAATGAATTTAGGAGACACAAACTGTCCTCAGTCAGTGTTGAATCAGTGTCGCTCAGACCAGATGTGTCAGTGTGAGACGTGTCCTGGTGAACATGAAGGAGGAAGGTGAGTCTAATGGCCACACTCCTTCTGCTCAGTGAACACCATCTCTCTTCCAATCTGAATGTGAAAATTCTCATGAACTCTTTGACCTGCTGAGAGCCTGCATCACATCTCTGCCTCTCAGACCCATGATACCTCATTTTTTAAAAACAGTGACTTATTAGCCACATTCAGTGACGCTGCCTACACCACGTCCTGTGGTGATGTCACAACATTACAGACGTTTCAGTGACAATAAAATGGAATATCTGCGACAGAGTTCTACGGCAGCTCCCGAAGGACAAGAGAGAAAAATCAAATTCATATCCAGATGTTCTAAATTAAATCAGTGTGTTTATGTACAGCAACATCTCCAGCTTGATATGGCAAAGTAAAACATCAATAAATTCTATTGAACATTGGGATTATGGAATGATACTGATTTTTGCAAAATCACTTCCTGTACAAAGACCATGTTTAGTTATACTTATTAGGTCTTACTTATCCCAAATAACAAGGAGGAATGAAACATGCACACCAGGCAAAAGCTCAGCTCTCAGGAGGTTAACACCATTAATAACTGTGTGACACTTCTTCCACCACTGATCATGTTCACTTCCAGGCTTACTCACCAAAACACACTCTGCGGATCCTGAGGTTTAACACATGCATGTCCTTCATAAAACATTTGCAAAGGCATTTAAAAAAAAAATAATTCAAATCCAGCATTGTTTACTTCCATGTTTACTAGCCAGCAGTCTTCATCTTCCCTTTCCTTGCTGGTGTTTTGCTGCAGTACTGTCACCTGCAGCTCAGTGAAGCAGTGTAGCGCCATCTGTGGACTGGGTGTCATGTCACCTGACCGCGCATGTGTGTCCTTGTGTGTGTGCATGAGATTAACAAAATGTGGACCCACTACAACAAACAACTCTGCTGGACGTCTGAAACTCCACAAGGAATCTTTAAAGTTGTTGACATTAGCAATGTTCGACCACTAGAGGGCAGAGAAACTCCACATGGAGGAGGCTGAAATTACTGATCAGATTATCAGGCTTCTGGCAACATGATCATCCTGTTAATAAGCACCTACCTTCTTACAGCAGACTGACAGCAACACACACACACACACACACACACACACACAGTACATATCATTATATATTATTAAGCAATATATGTAAGGAATATCTCTTAATGCAGGTTTAACACTGTATCTTTAGGAAACTCTGCAGTTTTCAGCATAATGTGTGTAAATGGTATCAAATGTCTGTCTCTTTGCTTTAGTTAAATCCAATGTGATTTGCACTGAAGTAGGGAACCACAACAGGGAAACATCGGCTCCACACAGTCAGGCAGCCAAAAACATTCCCAGTAGAAGAGAGAGGCCGTCAGGCACAGCTCAAGTGTTTCCCATGGTCCTCTTTGCTGGAGGACATCAGCGGAGCGGGCAGGAAGCTCCAGCATGAAAACAGGTAGGAGTGTTTCTAACAGCACAGCCCTTTCCTGCATTTGAGATCAAATCAAATGCCACTAGTCTTTACTCCAGTGATGAACCTGAACCAGAACCTGGTTTTCATGGCTGGATGTCTTCAGGCCGCTGCTGGCAGGATCAGAGCAGGGGTCACGTACAGAGTCAGAATGTCCGGGGTCAAATACCAACATTTACTCACATGTGAATGTTCAATGTGTGTGTGTGTGCAGAATAGTAATTTGTATTGTATTTGTATTAATTTGACAAGGCAACAAAAACAAACAACACTCACAGGCCGATCGACTCATACTGCAGCTGCTGGGCGATGGTGTAATGATAATGTTCAGTTTCATTTATTTCTTGTTGTCATTTTATTCTTCTGGTCAGATCATTTAACGTTCTTCATTATAAAGACAAGTCGCGTTGCGCTGATTGGCCACAAGATGGCGCAACTACTGTGAATCAGAAGATCAGAACAAATTGTTTTATCAGCAATTTAATGTGACCCAGCTGAATGTGGGTCACTCAGTTAAATGCTTAAAATGTTTTAATGCTAATTAACTCAATAGGTTATTTGTAATGAATCTCCATCAAACCGTACTCCCACATATTTTTTTACATATTTCATTTTATTATTTTTTTATTTCAAATTTCAGAGCTGAATTGAGAAGTTTCTTTCTTTTTCACTCACTTTAACTTTAATCCAAAGAGGAAAAAGTACAAATGTTAGTCTTCAGTCACTTTACACTGTGTTTTTATAATGAATAAAAACACAGTGTAAAGTGTCTATTCGTTGTTGGGAGAAACATGTTATAGATTGATATCTAAATGCATCACAGGAAAAAAAAATGAGAGCCTGAAAAATCAAAAATAATCAAATAGTAAATCAAGCTGTTACATTATGTTTATAAGGTTTTATATGTAAATGTTGTTGTATATATTGATGTTATCGGTGTGTAATAAACTTATAATACATTTAATACCTGCATACTGACTGTTCCACTTGAATGTGCTGGTGTAAAATAAAGAGGATCCGTGGTGAATCTCGTGCCTTCAGTGTGACAGCAGTGTGTGTGGATGCACCTGAGCTCAGGTCCCTGCAGGAAGTGGAGCTGCAGCTGCAGCCGGAGCTGCTCCCTGGACTACCAGCGGTATGAAAAGTGCCTGCGACAGACAAACACTATCGACCGTCCCGACTGCCGAGGCTGGCAGGCGGTGAAGACAGGGCAGCGCCGGGGCCGCGGAAACACCCACACAGCGACACTAACGAAGGGAAACCCAGGGAATATTGTTTTTTTTTTATTCGTGGCTCTGCTTTTTCCAAACGTCGCTGATGTTAGCTGGAAGTTTTGGGCTCGAGCAGCGATGTGGTGACGAGTCGACGGGAAGCTAACGTTAGCTGCCGGCTAACTGATAGACTCATCATTTCAGCAGAGCTCCGGAGAGCTGTTTTTAAAACTTACTTTAGTATTTTCGATAATGTAAGACGCGTATTAATGAGATGTTGTATGATGTTGTCTACTTTTATACGAAAAAGAGCTCGTTTTTAGACGTTACCCGAGCTAAGTTAGTAGATGAAAACTAGCAAGCGTTAGCTACCTAGCTGGCTAGTAGCTAACGTTGGCTAGCGGTCGACTTTAAACTGACTTAAAGCCAAAGAACTCTGCTTCAAATTAGCTCATGCTAGCCGGGCTACATCTGTTTCCACGTCAGCTAACTGGATCACCACGTCTGTCTGTTATGAAATGTTACTGTCGGCGTCTTGAACTTTATTTCGATTTTGTTTTTATAAGCAAATGTAGACACTTTACTTCCAAATCCAGATATGCAATCATCGAAACACCAGCTTACTTAATGCTAGCTTGCTAACGTTGAGTTAGCCGGCCAAACTTGGAACACTGCCCCCTGCTCACTTTATGTGGGTTTCGCTTTGAGGCCTTTAGGAAATTATCCCTCTTTTCACCCAGAAGACTCTTTTCACAGCCTTAATGAATCCCAGCCTCTGAATGGAGTTTATATGACCTGAATGACTGTGGATATTTGTGGAGATTGACGAGGTTGAGATTTAAATTGGAGCACCTGGACTTTGTTTACTTGGAATCATAAAGTAACGTGGATTACACTGACATTTGGATTATTCTTTCAAGGTGAGATACACATGAACAACTTCGCTTATAAGTTATGTTTTTGTGTTAAAAGTGATCAAGCATGTTTTCAGATCAGTGGAATACACTGATTGAAGTGTACAACAGTTTTTGGCTCAGGATCAAGTATATGTACTTTATTCTCCATTACAGGAACCACCTCTTTTTACTTCATCAAATGGATTTAAAATGATATTTGATTAGTTTGAAACTTGCTAATATATTTGCACACATTGAATTACAGTTTGATTGTGTCACAGGTTGCTTCTCTGATATCCCTGCATCATCTTTGTGTCATGTTGAGAAATACTGGCTCCCGTGTAATAAGCTGTTTAAAAGGCTTTAAGGCCATTTAAGTGTCCTGCCTCCAGCTTGTGGTTTGTCATCTTTACTTTTTGACGTATGGATGTCTGTGCTGAGTTACTGTGGACCCACC
Source organism: Centropyge bicolor (assembly GCA_037975185.1). Taxonomy (NCBI): domain Eukaryota; kingdom Metazoa; phylum Chordata; class Actinopteri; family Pomacanthidae; genus Centropyge; species Centropyge bicolor. Next base: position 93,560 of record JBBMOC010000257.1, on the reverse strand, counting down.
ATCTGTCACTCCCTCTCATGGATGCTGAGTGACCCTCCCCCTCATAAACATTGTTGAGCCTGAGTGGCTTGACCTCAATAGGGAGTTTTCTATTTTGCTGCTGATAAATTGGGTTAAGTTTGGCTACTTCCACCTAAAGTAGACTTTATCTTCTTTTTAATTGGAGTTAATTAAGTAATACAGGCGGTTTCTTGTCTGGTTAATGTAACAGATATGGCCCAGCTCTTGAACACAGTTGTAGGAAGATGTGGTTGAGTGTTGGTGCACTGAACCGAACACGGTGGTTTCTAAAAGCAAATTGCTTTTGGCATCTCAGGCGATGCAAAGAATAAGATGAAGGGGCAGCTCTGGTTGCCACTAAGTTCCTACTGGACTTGCTCCAATTTGTAAATTGTTGTTCCTTGTAGGTATGTTAAATCCAGCTCACATGATTCTTGGCTTTTTGTCTAACAGTCTGTCTCCAGGACCTAAGCTCCTTGGTGTGGAGGGTGGTTCTAATTCCCCAGACCTTCCTGCCCAGCTGTTGTTAGATACACGTTACTCAAAAAGCTTCAGACAGCACAGCTTTTTCAGATGCCTGCGATTGATTCAAGAGTCTCTATTCTTTTCTGAACGGTACCAGAGTCAGTTAACTTGACTGTTTAATCTGGTATATTCCAGCACTACTTGGCCATTAGTAACAATCATTAAGTAGGTTCAGCTGATTTCCCCCTCTGCTTAGTCAATAAGCTGTTGTAATGGCCAATGCTCTGGTGTCTTATGCTGATTAAATCACTTCAGAAGGGCTCTTTGAAACTTGTCTGTTGTTGTCTTCAGCTGTATCTCAAATCTGTCAAGACAGGGTTCTGCATGAGAACATGAAATACATGTTGACGTTCAAGCCTGATATAAAACTGCTTCAATTTACAAAGAAGCCTCAGGGTTTCATACCGCCTGTTTATTGAACATGTTGAGGCATGAAGGGGTAACATTGTTCTCCTGTTGTTTCTGTCCACCAAATTATTTGGTTATAGTAACTATATAACACTTTGTCTGGTTCATATTAGCCTCATTAATGAGGAGGAGAATGAATGAAAATCCATATCCAGTGTAGCTATGGCAGATATTAGGGAATCCCACCAGACAAACTGAACTCTGCTTTGACAGAAATAATATTTTAGAGTCAAATTAATTCATGTTTATTTTCATCTCGTATTAAGACAACAAATGCAGATGTAATTGCTAACTTTTATAACTGCATTCCATTTAGATTTGCCAGTTCTCAGTCCTGCTAGTGTATGTGCTGCTTCATTGAATTGGCTTACTGGGACACTTAATGAATCTGAGCCATTGTTAATGTCATTAACTCCACCTGTGTTTTTCCTGCTCCAACAAGTCCAAATGTCTGCTCTGACAAAGGGCTGAACAGTTCAGATGTACAATACTGAAATGTTGTAGTTCACCACATCAGTGACAACTATGTGCTTTTCTTCTTGCCTCATATTTCTCGTCACCCTTCTAACTCCGCACTGTGTCTTCTCCTTTGGCCCACTCTGTCCTGCCCAAACTATGATTGTAGATGATGTGCGAGGTGATGCCGACCATTAGTGAGGCGGAAGGGCCCGGCGGAGGGGGCGGCAGTGGTCGCCGAGGCTCTGGCTCCCCGTTGCAGTCGGACTCAGAGGGTCACTTTGAGTCGCTGATGGTGTCCATGCTGGAGGAGAGGGATCGTCTTCTTGACACTCTGAGAGAGACTCAGGAGAATCTGGGCTTGACCCAGGGCAAACTGCACGAAGTTAGCCATGAAAGGGACTCACTGCAGAGACAACTTAACACTGCTTTGCCACAGGTAAGTGAGAGAGCCCTTTTCCTATTATTTTTTAAGATGCTGTAGAAGTGATTTGTAATATGACGATGATGGTGTGAGATAATAGAAATTTGTCAGCTCCAGCAGACATCCCCTACTGTAATATATAATATAATATATAATAAAGTAAGTCAAGTCTCACCTTGTAAAGGTCACGACTCATTTAAATAGAAAAACACCAGTGTCCTGTGGAGCACTGGCCTCCTGCATGGCTCCTTGCTGCACTGTCAGTCAAAGTGTAAGTCTCTCTTTTAGATGACAGCTCTTACAGATCTTTGGCTCCGACAGTAGAGAAAGTGACACCAGAGTCTAGTGCAGTCGGGGACTTGTATGGCTGACTGATTGCAAGGTGCAGTGGGGTGTGCACCACCGTGGTGTGCAATAAGTCGCTTTACTGTTTTCAATCTATCTTATCAATGGCACATTGACTGATCACAGTCGTGCTCAGAGTGGATGGATGGATTTCCGTCTTGATAGTTTTTGCTTCAGACAACAATTAGCTCGAACGTTATTACAATACACACACACAAAAAAAATTGCAATGATGCTCTAATATTGTTCAGCCTGTGCATGTAATTAATGAGCAGTAATCCCCTTATAGTAACCAATAATCTCCTTGTAGTAATTAGGTTATCATAGTTATGCGTCTGTTTCTAGTATTTGCATAACGTAATGTGGAATGACTAGTGATCCTGACTTTGTCCATCTGCTTGCAGGTCTTTGTTGTATTAATGACTCATGTTTCTACCCTCTGGTCTTATATTTAAAACAAAGGGATCAGGTTTCCAGTTTTTAATGATGCATAAGATGCTGGTAATCAGTTAAGCCTTGTTTTAGTTGTGGTTAAATATGCACCCAGTGTATAAAGGTAAGGTGCTTATTTTCAGGGGTTGTTTCACGTTTTATTAAATGAGCATAAGGGAACCGTGAGGCGAGCCGACTGCAAGCAGTTTACGATATGACAGATTACAGATCGCAGTACTGAAAGCAGAGAGCTGTGTAGATTGTGAGGGATCACTGCATATAGAAAACAGTAGATTACACAGTACTCTAACTGATAGTATCTAAACTTTCTTGGAACATCAGATGGTCAGAACTGATGTTAAACATACTTGTGTGATGTCAAGGCCTTTGTTTGCAGCTCTTTGTTGTATAGCCAGGAAAACTACATCCATGGTCAAAACATTCTGACACTCTGATTCATTGAGCTGATACTTAATGTAGTGTAGAATAAATATATGTAAACGTACTGCACTGTGACACTGCCGTTCAAGTAGTGGTGTAAGGGAACATAGCAGATCTGTGCGCCATATAGATGCCCCCCCCCCGCCACAGTTCAGCATGCACGTGATTCAGGGATTAATTTCAAAATTTAACCATCATGGTGTGAAATGATTTTTACACTCTTTAGAATAGGACTAGTGATTCTCAAAAGTCTTGAAGCAGAGTTGCAGTGGAAAGAGACATGAGACAGATTAGTGCTATGTTTTACTCTGAAGTGCAATGACTGGGTTCGGGAAGAGCGACTGATTTAAAGCATTCGAGTTATTTTGCTTATGGATGTTGAATTGATGATGGCATTGTATGTGAACGACTTTAACCATATTTACATGCTGTGTAAAGTAATAGCCAGAAGCTTCTAGGGCTTTGCAGTCACTGCACAGACTGTCATAATCATTTATTATTAAAATTCACACTAACACTAATCTTTACATAAAAAGTATGAACAGAAATATGTAGAGGAGTCAGTCTTCAGTCAGTCAAGTCATTTACTGAACCTGACAAAGCAATTCTCCTAAGCTATAGACAATGAATCAAGGATTTATTCAGGCTAAAAGCTAAAGATATTAAGGCTGTAATCCTGTCGACAGAGGGACATCGCACATGTTTAGATTTTTCAAAATTGTCCTTTACTGCATTGCTTTTAAAGGAGAAACGTGTGTATTTTGTAAAAATCGTGGACTAGCATTATTGGAAAGTTTTTAATCACAACATGAGAAATTCTCTGAAGACTTTTTTTTTTTAGCAGTCTGTATTATCAATTTGTTTGGATTTGAAATCTCAGTCTTTCCAGCTTAATGCCAGGTGACCAGTTGCCATATATCTGCTCCTGTCCATATGTCAGCTTCCTCTCTACATATTCATCTTCTCCTCCTGCTGTTCATCATTGGAGTGTCTGAGGCCTTCAGTCAGATGACAGTTCATATGTGTGCATGCACACTGCTGCCTCTGCTCCTGTGGTGTTTGCAGCTGATTCTCTGGCTGTCTGCCAGGCCTCCTGGGATTTGTATGTGGAAGGCAAGAAAATCCATCTGTTAAAAACGTAGAGGCACTTTATATGCTGTAATCTGGTGTTAAATACACTCTGACATTCTTTTGTTTTCAGTGCAGTTTGGATGGAAATTACCAATCCAAAACTCCTTATTGGTTGTTTTCACTTAAATCCCCAGTATGTAGGAATTATAGGGATCTGTTGGCAGAAATGGAATATGATCTCTATAATTATGTTTTCATGAGTGTATAATCACCTGAAACTGAGAATTGTTGTGTTTTTGTTACTTTTGAATGAGTCTGGTATATGGACAGAGGGAGCAGGTCCTCTTCCACAGAGTCTGACATGTTGCACCCCCATGTCTCTACTGTAGCCTAGAGTGGACAAACCAAACACTGGCTCTGAACATAGACTGTATAAAATATGGACGTAGTGTCCGTGACGTCACCCATAGGTTTCTGAAGAGCAAAAATGAAGCAAATCGTAGTGCGTAGCCATCTTGGTAGCCTACCTCCAGTTACTCCAAATATGGACAAAGAGGTGGAGCGAGGGCGGAGCTGAGGCGGGTCCTATGGGCCGGCTGAATGAACGCTATTGGCTGAAAAAAGCCGCTTTATTCGAAATAATCAAACTAGCTACGGCTAACCAGCTAGGTTAAATGCTAAATATCGTTGCTAGCCGGCTAACCCCACGACGATCTCTTTCCCAAACTCAGTGACTAGAATTAGCCGGGGTGACGCCCTTTAGACCGTCAGTGGCTAGTTGTCAATCAAAGTGGCGCCACTTAAATTGACAGCTATGAATTGTGCATAATGATGTATGCTGTATATTTTAAACGAACGCCTTATAAAAAAATTCGCCCCCCCCAGAGTTGTCATGGAGTAGAAAAACAGCTTATGAGACTAGAGCCATGTTTTGAACCAGGCTGTAAATATGTTTTTTTCTGTCGTAAAATCGGACATTTTAACATGGGGCTCAAATGTAATTGACTCCCTTCTGCGGCCTGCTCTAGCGGTTATTCGAGGAACTGCAGCTTTTTTTGCACTTCCGCATTGCCTTCATTTTTCAGCGCCGGAGGTTGCCACTTGGCTCTGAAGAGTTTTACCACCGCAGTAGGTTTTTGTGCACGCTTTGAAGGGAAGGGTGAATGGATGGATTCATTTGTTCATGATCTTCAACCTCACCACTAGATGCACAGTTAGTCCTGCGTACTTGTCCTTTAATTCCACTAATTGGTTAATAACAGGATGTAACTGAGGAATTTGATCACCTCTGTACTGTTTTATATTCCATGAACATTAAGTAAGTCTTAAGGAGTACGCTAAAGACAATATACCGTCTCAATGCTCTTTCAGACCCATTTTATCCCGCATGAAATTCCTGACTTAAAAAGTAGTTATTAGAATTATTTAAGATTAAAGAAATCTCAGCAGTCTGTGGAAGACGAATGAATGCATCCATGTGTTAATATGGATTTAGAATTGGCCAGGGACGCTGAATTTGTAGACTTAATTTAAAAGTGGATTGACCACTTTGGACACCACTTTCCAAGACGTATTTTAAAATGGACCATATTTGGAAAATGTATAAACCAAAGTGTAATGTAAAATTAAGCAGCAGCAGAAATTCACCATCAGCCTGTTAACTGCATTGAGATACATTTCTGTAACCTTAAGAGAGTCTGAGAGACGAAACCTCCTCAGCTATTGCATTGGAGAGAGTCTTGGTCTTCAGGCTGGAGTAGGTAGGTAAAGGGGAGGTGCAGTTTTCTCTCAATCCCTCCCTCCTGGTGAGAGTACCCTTCGACTGGAATGCACAAACATTCCAGGGCAGCTTGCTCACACGTCAACAGCTTTTTCAAACTGCAGCGGTGCCCTGTTGGATGGTGCCTATTTGCTCTCTTGTGTTTTCTTTTTTTGACGTATGTGTTCTGTGTGCAGGCCTAATTGCTCCAACGCTTCCACAACCAATGTCATCTTGTGGGCCGCTCATTGACTCCAGCTTTAATCTGTGCACAGATAGACTGCTTTGGTAATCCAATTTTAGGGCCCACATGTTGTGGCAAAGTCAATTTCTGCACTTCTGTGTAAGCCAAGGCTTGTAATAGTTTTGCTTGAAGTGGGCCTCACTGGGTGTGTGTTTGTGTCTGCTGGCAGTGAATTTCCAGCTGTCTTCTACAACTACTGTGAAGATTGTTAAGCCAATAAAAGAGGAAAAAGTGGTAGTCGTTAGCTCTGTGCTTGGTGTTATTTCATTCATATGTTTTCCACACATATTTGTCTTGTGACACTTGATACGACTGCTGTCCTCTGCTAACTCACCACTTTGTAGAAACAGATTAGATCATCAAATACACCTAAATGTCCCTTTTCTGATTTCCCAGTTAAGTAGTCAAATTCAGTGTGAATTAAATGAAGGAGCTGCAGGTGTAACTGACCATTTGTCGCGGGCTGTGTTCTGTCTGTGACTTTTTCCACATGCTGATGTTGCTGTGTTAGTGTTTTAGTGTGCTGTCTGGTGATAGATATTACGAGGGATGCACCGAAAATTCGGCCACCGAAAATTTTCGGCCGAAACTGGCTCAAAAGTGCATTTTCAGTTTTCGGCCGAAAGACTTTTGTCACCGAAACAACACGGCTGAAACAAGACGTTGTGATGACGAAAAAAAACAAGCCCACCACGGGCGGTTGCCGCCTCTAGCCATTTTTAAAATGCGCGTGTAGCGGCGCCAGTGTTTGTAACTAGGCAACCGTGACAGTGCTTTTTGATTGGCAGAGAGCGCCGCGGGTCCTCTCGGGGTCCCCGGCATATGGTCCGCGGCACACAGATTTAGCTGGCCTTAATCTTTCCTGTGTTTCATTTAGTTTATTATTGTCACATTTAGTGTTGGAATGTGTATGGGACATTTATGAAATACGGGACAAATCGCGTCCCGTATTAGTTCAAAAGAGGACGCAACATTTAATTTTCAAATAAAGCACAATTCCGTATTTTTCGGGATGTTTGGCAACCCTACCGGCACGCGCACATCTGGATAGTTGCCAACATGTCTGCGGTGTGGATGCATTTCATTATATCCGAGAAAGACCCACAGATAGCTAATAGCTAGTTTGTCAGTGTTAATAAATGTTTTCGTAAGTTTATAATTGATTTATTAATTAATATTAATGTATGCAATTGCAATGCCTTGATTTTAGTGAGGTTAGTACACAGTCATAGCCACGAATGCAATGGTAATAATTGGCATAATCATTTATTTCGGTTTTCGGCCTTGGTTTCTTCATTTTCGGTTTTCGGTTTCGGCCAAGAATTTTATTACCTTTGGATGCAATTATACATGTAAATCCTTATCTGAAAGCAGTGTTGTTTTATCAAATATGTGAATACATGGAAAATGAAATTCAGACTATTGAGACAGAACAGCTCCACTGATATCCCCCTCCACTAGCTGATATGATTGGTTTCTGTAATGTGTGAGACATCCTGTGTCTGTGACGGTGTAGTTTGTCTTTCTGTGTATGATTTTTGCACTTCACATTGCTTTGACATGTGCTGCATGTGTACAACAGTTCAGCAGCTTGACACTGAAAACCAGGGATGTCACATCCTTGAGGCTACTGTTCCAAAAGGTTAATGTTTAGTGCTAAAAGAGTCTTTAACATTCGGTCAGACATTCAGACCATAAAGGGCACTGCCATTATAAAAAGCCAAGGGGCTGTAGCTTCAGGTACCGGTGAGGCGATGAAATACAATCCAGGAAGACGAGTTTAAGTAATGGATCCGCAAGCTGTCTGTCACCTCAAGGACCCTGTGGCCACTCGTTTTGGTCAAGGCTCTTCTCTGTTCTGGTCCTGCAGCGGGAATGAACTCAAGACTGAAGCCACAGCAGAATAACTGATCATGAGCTATAGGCTGAAACTCTCACACCCAGACCCCACTAACACCCAGACCCCGCTAACACCCAGACCCCGCTAACACCCAGACCCCGCTAACACCCAGACCCTGCTAACACCCAGCAAACTAACTCCTAATTTTTTAACTTTAAAGAGTTAAGACTCAAATAGTTTCCTTTGGAGGGATGCACTCTCAGTATTTGAAGACATCTAGCTCTTATTGTTAATGAGTTTGAAGTTGATTTGGATGCAGGCATCGGCCTCATGAATGTTATATAATGTAATCGATGAGTTTGATGTTGAATCAAATGCCACAACACGGTGCTCTATGATTACAAGACATAGTTTTACAACTTTGGAAAGTTAGCACTGTGCCAATTATTTATTTAATCCTCCATCTTCACAGTCATAAATCTGTTGAGATTGTGTGCTTGCTTTTATTTGACTGTACAGCACAGTGCAGACCTTGTGTAGCTGAACATGTCCTGTTTTCTGTCCTTGAATTATTGTGCAAGATGGTACATGCTGTAAGAAGTGAAAGAGGAAGAAAATCGAGGTGGCGACCTCAGTTTTGGGGGTGTGGTTTGATAAACATTTGCTGTAGTCGACAAATATGTAACTTTTGTTTGTGTGGCAAAAGTCAAAATTCAATTTTGCTGATATGTAATTTAAAATCATAGGTGTGACTTGGCAGTTGTTTGTGATATTTTGCTCATGATTTTGCTCAATTGACCACTGACCAAAGTCTGTACTCTGGTCAGTGACACAATGGCATGAATTGAGAGTGCACACTGGTGAGACGGAGACAAAGACTAACTTGTTCCACACAGTGACATGAAAGTGACAGAGTGCAAGTGTTGCCTTTTGCCAAATGTGAGCTGAATTAGAAACTTAAAAGGGAACAGACACAGGACAGGGAAGTGAAGGCCGTGCTCCTCTGCTCACTTCAGTCACTTTCTGCTGTCGACTGCCTACAAGCTTCACCAACTGTCCTTGAATCTGTACAGGATTTTTTTGTGAAGCATTTGCCTGGAGCCAGGCATGACGTTACATTCCAGGAATTGATCAGATTAAGGTGATCACTATGTCGGGAGCTTAATGCAGCTTCATGGCATACTGCTACCTATTGATAAATCTAGATCAGAATACTGTTTTTAATAATGTTGTCTCTCTCTCAAGGTTTCATACAGTTGCTGATGCATAGCACCGTTTTTAATTCCAATTGAATCAGCATCTCAGTACACACTGTTTAACAGAGGCAAACCAAATTCAAAAGGAAGAATCGAATTACTTTCTCTGCAAGAGTCGAATCTGGCTCTGGGTGCCATAAAATGCTAATTACACTTTGCCCACCTGGATACTGTTCCTCAGACCTTTGTGTCCATTGGCAGTGTTTGCTTTTTACTCTGTTCCTTTGAGTGTGTGTCATCTTATTTTGTACACTTTATGGGTTTTAGTCCCGTGTTTGTAATTTTATGTGCACAATATCACGTAGACTTTCATATGGATGAGTGTTAAGAACCTGTTCTGAAATTGGAAGCTGCTCACAAATTCTCAAAACTAGGAACTTTTTAAGAACTGTGTTTTTTGATTCTGCTTGTGCCATTTCTAAAAGCTGGACCTGAACCTGCTACCTTGTCTCCACACCTGTTGTGCATGGGTCAAATTATGGTGGTTGTTGGTCCAAACTGCAGTGAGGGCTCCGGTTTTCTCCATCATCAAAATCATGTATGTTAGCTTAATTGACTTCTCTGGCCTAGGGCTGGAGTTGGTCCCCAGTTGCTGCACAGTGAAGATTAGATTTCCCCTATAAACTGCCAAGAACCAGAATTGCTTTGCGAAGTCAGAATCAGGAGTTGTTGGGAATGTAATTGTTACCCAACTGAAATCCCTCCCTCTCCTGTCTGGAGGTATCGGGTCGTTCCTGTGAGCTGTCATTGTGTAATCTGTCTTTATAACTGTGACAAGCTGTGGAAGACAAAGGTTAGTTTATGACACTCTTCTTTTGTTACACTGAAGCAAACTACTGAAGAAGTGAATGAGATGTTGTATAATAGTAGATTAGAATGAACCTGAATTACCTCTGATGTATTTTCACTACATTCTCATTTTTAAACTTTGGTGTAAGTGAAAGAGAACATTCGTCCACACACATGCCTGGTTCTGCAGCTCATTTCTTGTGCTGCACATGAAGTAAGCTGTTTTTGTTAAAGATTTAAGGAAGACATCATATGAACAGGACACATGTAGTCGTGTAATAGATGGGGCTTGAAGAAAAGGTGGTGCAAACCAGCATTGGGTCAGCTCCTTTAAATTGACTTTTTCTCTCTGTCTGTGTGTGTTTGGGCAGCAGGCTAAGCAGCTCTGAATAGGAGCCATTGTAGTGACTAATTAGTTTTTGATGGCGAGTCCTCCTCTAGGAGAACAGATGCCCTCCGCACAGTGTCAGATTTCAGTACACGCTATAAGCTTTTAAGAATGGCTAAAGTCATTATGTAGGAGGTCGTCCTGTTGGTTCTGGTCACAGTTCGAAATAAAGCACAGTCCTAAGATAATGTGGTGCTGGAAAGAAAAAGTTTATTCTTAATCCAGTTCATCAGCTGCCATGATTTTAGTTACCTTCAGTGAGACAAGCCTCAAATGAAATGTTGAACAAATTGGAGTTACTAAGGTTCCAAAATGAAACCTACTGCTCATGTGTAGTTTAGAACAGCTGCAGTACCAGCAGCAGCCTGCAGGGAAACCTGGTTGACAAGGGTTTTAACATGCAGACAAAATGACACTGAGCTTTGTCGAATAAGCTGTCATTTGGAGCTTGTTTTACCTTCTTGTCCTGACTGTTTCCTCATCTCCTTCCTTTTTGCAGCGTTGACTGAGCTGCAGGGAAGTCTGTTCCTCTCTCGCAGTGTTCATAAGTGATATCTTTTTCTCCCTGCACGTCCAAGAGTGCAAACTCTAGTTACTCTAGTTTTGCTCCTTTTAAACAGTATGTTTGTCAGAGTTATGTATTTTATTGTATAAAGGTTAAATATTTTTCCTTGATCTTTTTTCATTTTATATTACCAATAAGTATACTGAATAAACTATATTAAATAGAATTTAAGAATTCATATGAACATAAACTGAACTAATGCTTTTTGAAAAACATTTTGTCGTGACAGTGTGTTAAAACTGCACTGCCCCATCATGGGTGACTCTTTGGAAACAGAATGGCATGGGCAGCAAAAGGCACCTTATTATAGATAAATTATTTCTGAAACAATTACCTTTGCATAACTGTGAAATACATCTAATATACTTTTTTAGATTCCTGTAGGTTCTTATTTATACTAAAGCTAGGACACCTTCCTTTCCCAGTCTGCCTGATAAATCACCAATCTCTCCGTTTTTTTGAGCCTTTGAAAAGGAGTGCAGGTTTGTTTTGTTGTCTTAGTGTCACGAAGATGCTGACACTTTGTCCTCTGTGAGGCTGAATGCAGATAACGACAGCGCAGAGCTCCGTTATCCCTGAAAAGCTTTTGTGTGTTCCTCTGAGTTTTGGTACACTGTTCCTTTAATAGGTTGGCACACATTTGTGCACCCCCCTTAATCCCCTCCCCTGTTCCGAGGCTTACAGAGCAGCTCAGTCCACTTCTAACCAGCATGTCGCTCATCTCCACTTGCTGAGCCGTACACCAGTTTACCCTGCTGCAGGGAGACACGGGATCAGCCTGAATGCCCACGGCCGCATTCGCATGTATACGGGCTTATGATTCTACTGCGTTCAGTTGGCATATTTCAATTTTATGTGTATATGGGGATTAAACTGTTGAATGTATTGAAAAAAATCGAGCTTGATGTCCACAATCTTCTCAGCTCCTTCAAATGTGGCCAACATGATTAATGACCTTCAAAGATAATATCACAGAGGAGTGTTTATTTCCAGGCTGTTGTATTGAATCGCACCTGGTGAATGTATCGTACATATATTATCCCATATATGATAGTGCCAGCTTCGTTTTCAATACAGAAGATTGTGTGTCTAATATCATGGTACTTTGTTGTGCAGTTTGTGAAGTGGGTGGGCACATGCATGTTATGTAGTGGTGGGAGTATCTGTGGGACGGCTGTGACGGTCCAGACTGGATTTCCAGATTATGTACCACACAGAGGAAGGTCCAGGTTGTCTCTTTCTCGTCTTCCTTTGTTAAGTTATTGCAAATGTACACAATAATGAACACAGTTATTTAGAACAATAAGTAAAAGTCTGCATCAAAAGTAGATGCTTTTTATAACTGATAAATCTCAACAACTAATATCTTTGCATCAATATATATACGTGTGTTTTTCTATGGCCTGATTTTAAACTGCTCTTAGTCCATAAACTACACTTCCACCAAAAAATCTCTACAAGCAAGCACCAAATGCTCGGATTTATTTTTACTCAATATACTTTTTTGTGTAAATGATGAGTTAAGAAACCTTAGGAGAAAAGAAGAGAGTCATAAATGGCGGATTGAGGCATAGAGAAATCTTAAGGTTGCTGTACAACTCAACCTCAGCGTCTGCTCTGGAATGTAGGAAGTAAGCCACTCTGTAATTACCCCTGGGCCTGCCTCTCATGCTCTCTCATTGGCTAGCCGAGAATGGAGACCTTGGTTGTAGCCAATGGCAAACTCCCACTTACTCCTTTAGAATCTGTGCCAGTCGCTGGAGAAGCTCAGAGGCTGGAGTGAAGGGAAGAGAGAATAGTTGTGGTAGTGCCTGAAAAGAACGATCAGTTCCAGCAACCCCCCCAGCCCCATATCCCCCCTCTGCCCCTACACACATACACACACACACGCACACACACATCCCGCCCTCGGAAACGTAGCAAGAAGGCCTCACCACTCATGGTGCCTGTGCTAGTTTTTGCAGGGCAAAAAATCAGGATGGCACATTCTTTAGGGCCAACCATGCATGTAATCCATAAAAGCAAGTGTGTGTGAGAGTGTGTGAGAGTGCACAACTGCATTTGCCTGAAGAGAACCTGACAAAGCTGTGAGTAACGTGACGTTTGTTAGAGCAAGTGTAAAAGTGGAGTGACAGTACATTCTCATATTTCTGATTTCTGATGGACAGAAGTGTCTCTCCGTCTCTGACGGTGTTTCATCGTCTTTCTTTTCTCCTCTTCCATTTATTTATATGGATGGTCTCGTCCTCGTGGCCATATCTTTAAGTCAGTGTAGCCTTTTCCACATAGAAGAAAGTGAGGCTGGAGTGAACTTTACTGCTGTCTCTACACCAGCAGTGATGAAAACAGTCTTGCAGCAAGATCAGCTGCAAAGTGTGTTGATTCAGTCTGGACCAATAAATAATATTAATGATGTTGGTTTGCTAAACTTCCTGTATTTATCATGTTGTATTACTAATAATGTCTTGTTTCAAGTCTCTTATCTGATGTGTTTGAGGATGACATTAGGTGGACAGCAGTAACCTGTAGTATGTGGTGCAGGTTGTTACCAGGCTCAGATCAAGCTGTGGTGTCAGAGTTGTGCTGTGCTGCTGGCCATTAAAAAACAAAACAGAAGACTTACGTTGGCGGGCTGCTAAACTTTAAATATGCAAGCTCCCTGCCTCCATATATATATTTTTAATCTTTCTCAAGCACAGTGCCTTAAGAAAAAACTGAGCTTAGTAAGCAGCGGTTACAAGTTACTGTATTTGTACATTTCTATTCTAGGAGTTTGCTGCACTAACAAAGGAAGTGAACGTGTGCCGGGAGCAGCTTCTGGAGAAGGAGGAGGAGATTGCAGAGCTGAAAGCTGAGAGAAACAACACACGGGTTAGTACAATGTGATGGCACACACACAAACAGACACACACCTCAAAGTGAAGGAAGCAAATATACCACATTCAAACAGGACATGACCTCCATTATCCTTAATTGATGAGGACTGTTAAGCAGCGTACTCCTCTATAAATCCCTGTCAAATTCCTGCATGTTTCTGTTTTGGGTGTAGATGGTTGTCATAACACTGGTTGACAAAAACGGTTTCTATCCTATAATCCAAACCATTGTCAAAGGTCATGGGCGTTGCTAATTGCTCAGTCATCAAAATATTTCAACCCCTGACAATAAATTTCCTTACAGACATCTGTTTGTGTGGAGAAGGAACAGGACTGTAGTTCAGTGTGTGTTATTCATCAAACTCACTCTTAAATACTCTGTGCAAGAACATGTTACTTTTAATATCCAAAACAGTATTGGGAATTAATGCAGAAACAACACATCTATAACAGTCTCACCAAACCTCTGTGATGACTGTGGAAAAACAACAACTGTGTGGTGATTTGTTTAGCACATGTGACTAGAAATGTACAATGAGTTTGATCCTGATGGATTTCTACTGTTAACACGACTGTGTGTCCAGCTCCTGTTGGAGCACTTGGAGTGCCTGGTGTCTCGCCATGAGCGTAGTCTGAGGATGACGGTGGTGAAGAGACAGGCTCAGTCTCCAGCTGGAGTCTCAAGTGAAGTGGAGGTCCTCAAAGCCCTTAAGTCACTTTTCGAACACCACAAAGCCCTCGATGAGAAGGTACGTTGAAGGAGTGAATGAAATGGGTGGATGTACATATTGACGTGTCCATTACAGATTGTTCACATTTGTAGGACAAAGAAAAGGGAGAGAAAAAGATTTGTGAAGTTAAACACGATTGTTTCTAATCATATATTTTTTTGTTGTTTTCTAGGTGAGGGAGCGACTCCGTGTTGCCTTGGAAAGATGCAGTGCATTGGAGGAACAGCTCACCATCTCGCACAAAGAAGTAAGAAAACACAACTTAAAATAAAATTAAAGCCGCAAGCGGCGATGATCGGGCCCTCGCCGCCACACCCCCTTTTGACCTACGCAAATTCTTTTAATAACTTTTAATCGTCAACTTGTCTCGTACACACCCTCTGAATCTGGATTCGATCAGATTAAAACCCTAGGACGAGTTTGTTCAAATACGTAGCGCGAAATCGCTAAAATCGGAATTTCAACGTTAATTTGCAAACTTCCTGTTCGGAATTCACGATAGTCGTAAGAGACTTTTTCGTAGGCCTTGCAATGGTGGTTATGCCTACCAATTTTCAGGCCCGTAGCTCAAAGTAGCCGGAGGGGCTGCAGTTTGAGGCCCCTAGGGGCCGCTATGGCGCACGTATTTTTGCGCAGACACTGGATTCATAAATTTTTCTCCGGGACTGACATTTTTGGCTAGGCGCGATCACGTTTACCTCAAGCTGAAGGCCCGCAATTTGGCGTTAAAGTGGCCGAAAATCATCATTTTGATTAGAATAGTGCCTTTGCCCCCTTAGTGGACTCAGGCCCTAATTAAAATAGCTAAAGAGAAATTTACTTTAACAGTTACCCCCGACTCAATACCATGGCAATCTTCCAAAGTTGTTGCTAAAATATCTGTTAACAAGCTCATCTATACTTTTCTATACTTCATGTAATGTAGCAATATTTTTCTGAAGACGCTGGACAACATGAGGTATTAATTCAATTCACTCACCATGTTTACATTTGTTTTATTCTAAGCTTTTTCATGCTTGTGCACCTGGTGCCAAAATTAAATTTAACACCAAACTGAGCACGTCCAGTTCTACTGCAGAAACAGATGGTTCCCACCATTGTCTGTCACTGCTGTTGCTGTTGCTATGCTGTTATCTTATAATAGATTGAGAATTTTGCACCAGGAGATACTGGCAAAAAATGCAGAACTTTTAAAAGATCAACTTAGCCGTGTTCATGATGGCCCTCTTTCTTTGCAGTCATGTAACATACATTCAGTATTCACACTGACTCTAAGAAAGAGATTCATGACTCTTGGGTACATGTATGTGCACATGCATGAAAAGGGACGCAGAGTCTTCAGTGCACTGTGTTCTGAATGGGATTAAGATTGACAAAAGGCCCAGAGGATCTTGGGGAAGTGTCCTAGATTTTTTTTCTCTGCTTCATGCTACAGCTCTTCATGCCATGGTCATCTTTTGTTCCTGGGAATCAGCCTGGGACCACACACACACACACACACATACACACCAAGACACATAAAAGCAACCACTCGCCACTCTGCTTTTATTAGTAACCTTATTTCCTAAGACATGGCAGCTTTTTGCTGTTTTGTTTCCCTACTGTTTTGAACATGTGGCACAGAACATACTATATACTGCAGCTTATTGATGTGAGTTTGCAACCAGAATAGTTGTGGTTTGAACTCAAACTCTGGGCACTCAGAGCTGCTGCTACGCCTCTTTATGTATCTTTCCCATATGTGTGTGTGTGTGTGTCTATATATATATATACACACACACACACACACACACACACACACACACATACATACATACATACATACATACATACATACATACAAAGATTACTTGCTTTAGTGAAGTGTAAAAAAATAGCATCCTAAAAGATAAAAGGAAACAAACTAGTGCTCTTAGGTAAGTGGTTAACCAGATAATTGT
This sequence comes from Centropyge bicolor, assembly GCA_037975185.1. NCBI lineage: Eukaryota > Metazoa > Chordata > Actinopteri > Pomacanthidae > Centropyge > Centropyge bicolor. The sequence continues at coordinate 77,070 of JBBMOC010000257.1, read as the reverse complement.
TTAGATGGTTATCACCAGCAAATGAATGACTTGAAAAAGGTGTTAACAAACTGGTGTTTTCTCTAGTTGGCTTACCTCAGGGAGCAGAGCAGCCAGAAGAGAGGGCTAGCAGATGGAACGAGCGAGGTCAACCACAACTCTGAAAACACACCAAGCACTAATGGCAAGGTGAGGTTACTCAGCAGCATATGTGAAATTGCATGTGTGTGAAAGCCAAGCGTGAGACAAGGCCACAGTGGCTTATGTGTGACAAGTGCCGGGCTATATACAGTACAATGTGTTCTTAAATTGGTATGTAATGTTTGAATGTGAACATTCTTGAGGTGCAGGAGCGACGCATCTCATGTACGTTTTTTTTTTTTTTTTTTTTTTTTTTAAACATTTCTGTCCTGGCATGTAATGATGAGCTGTGCTATGCTTTGTCATCTACATACGTGCACAGACAAGATGCAAATAGTGGAAGAGGTGGGCTGGCTAGAAACCATGTTACTGCTGACAGCTGGTTCTGCAGTATGTCTCAGCTTAAATGGATAAAACTCTGACATCTGTTAGTCAGTGCTTGAGGAGCAGCAGGTGTAGAGTGAGTGTGAGAGATTCAAATTCATTCTATAAGTCTCATCATCATTATAGACATAATGAGCTTCATCCAAATGTTAAAATAACAACATACCTAACAGTTGCCACCAACTGTCTGTCTGTCTAGATGTTTTTTTTTCCAACACAAAGTCAAAGCATTTGAAGGGATGTTATGGATATACCTTAATCAGAGTGCACACCTCAACAACAGAAAATCAACAACCAGAGTGCAATGGGCAGATGAAGATCATATATGTTAACTATTACCCATATTTAGTGACATTGTATTATTATATGTAGTATTATAAATGTTATATGTAGTATAAATCTTATATGTAGTATTATAAATGTTGCCTGCCAGAGGTGGTGTGTTGTCTATTTAGTTACTGTCTGTGGAACTTCCTGATTTGGTTGAGGTGTTTTCAAATTTATGAAGAAACTTCTTTAAAGCTTGGTTTGCTGCTCTGTTCTTCATGTTAATCTGTCCTCTATTCTGGTGTTTCTATGTTGCCTCATCTTCCACAGGGACATGTTTGAAGAAGCTCAGTCAGTTCAGTGTGCTATTGTTTTAACTGACCTGAAGTGAGTCTTATGTGTGTTCTGTACTGTTCGTGTGTGTTTATGTATATTACTAAAACAGTTATGCTAATTCACCCACAGAGGTCATCGGATGGTTCACTGAGTCAGGAGGAGGAGTTGGGGCCTACGTTTGGGAAGGTCGGTGAGCTCCAGGAGGTGGTGGAACGTCAGACAGCTGATCTGGGCCAGATGAAGGAGCGCATGGCTGCTATGGTTTCACGTATCACTGAGCTGGAGGAGGACTTGGACACAGCCCGCAAGGACCTCATCAAGTCCGAAGACATGAACACGCGGCTCCAGAGAGACCTGAGAGAGGTAGGGAGGACAGGGTCTGTTTGTAACCATAAGATGGATTGAATTGTGAGCCAGGTGATGCTTTTCCATTCACATTACTTCATATAACGACGATACATATAACGAGTTTAAAGGTTCTATGGCCTGGGCATTTTTATTTAACTGATGACATCACAATGTTTAAATGCATACAGTGCTCTATATGGAGAACTGCAGAACAATGTCAACAGCATTACCTTCATGTCTATTTGAGTGAGGTTAGGTCATGTCAGGTTACAGTCAGGGCCACACTGCAAAAAATAATAGTCTTAATATAAGAAATAAATACTTGGTTTGAGCAGATACAGACTAAAATTAAGTGAAATAATCTGCCAGTGCAGTGAGATAATCACACTTGGTAGGATTTCTTGAAATAAGAAAAAATATCTATATATTAGACAAGTGAGAAATGTCTTAAAATAAGTGGTGAAACACTTATTTCAAGTACTTTATGCAAGTCAAATAATCTCAAAACTAGCTTTTCAATTCTTATTCCACTTTTGTTGTTAACTTAAATTGAGTGAAAAAAACCTATATCAAGAGCACCTTAACAAGATGATTCTTCTTAATTCAAGAGTTATGATTAGCTTAAGCTAATACCTAATATATAATAGCTAATACCATAACCTCCCAGTAACAAGATTTCTAAGCTAAGAGGTGGTCATGCGAGCAGTATCTGACATAATTCGACTTATTTTCTGTGAAAAATATCTAGTTTTAGGATCTCATTACTAACTAAGAAATAAAAAGACAAATATTCTCAAAACAAGAATAATAGTCTTAAACATCCTGTGCTTGCATAGTATACTGCGCTCAAAACAAGATCAAAAAGACTTTTTGAATAGATACAAGATTCAAAAACTTGGTTAGATTGTAAATTTTTGCAGTGCACATACACTGAGGACACTAATGCCATTCTTATGTGTAGTCCATGGCTCAGAAGGAAGACATGGAGGAGAGGATCACCACCCTGGAGAAGCGCTACCTGGCAGCTCAGCGGGAGGCTACCTCCGTCCACGACCTTAACGACAAGCTGGAGAATGAAGTGGCCAACAAGGAGTCCCTCTTCAGACAAGTAGGCCCTGTGCTCTTTGTGATGAGTGTGATCACTGATCAGGAGTTCCTGAAGTCTGCATCGATATGTCTGTTCCTTTTCAAAGTTTACTTGAATGATGTGCTTATGTTTTAACCATAAAATCAATTTAAGATCATACTAACATCTATACGTATCTGCACATTATCATCTGACTCCGTGTAGATAAGGCATGTGCTGTTTTGGTGTTTGAGTCTCAGAGTTGCCTGCCAGCAGGAATCTCCTGCAGTTCTTCTTGGCAGTTTTCAATCCCCTGCTAATGAATTCCTGCTGTATTCACACACTGACCAGCACAGCAGGCTCTGAATGGGAAGCCTCAAAGACACTGGCTTGTTTCTTTACATGTACTCACTGAGATGGAGATGTCTCTCTCCTCTTTTTTATGGGTTTTGTCTGTCTTTGTGTCATCATGAATGCTCTCTTCCTCACTTCCTGCCCACCCCACCCTTACCCATCCCCTCTTCCTGTCTCCCTTTGTCTCCCCCTCTCTTTCTTTCCCTGACCTACAATCTTATTTTTTGCCTCTCTCTTCACCTTGTTGAACTGAAAGCAAACCCTGAGGCCATGATGTTGTGCAGATGTGTCTTAAGCATACTTGCTAATGACTGTTTGCATTTGGTTTGTTGTAGACTGAGGACAGAAACCGGCAACTCCAAGAGAAGCTGGAGCTTGCTGAGCAGAAGCTGCAGCAGACCATCCGCAAGGCAGAGACTCTGCCCGAGGTGGAGGCAGAGCTGGCCCAGAGGGTCGCTGCCCTCACAAAGGTACCAGCACCTGTCCACTGCCCCGTCTTCCTCTCAACCCATCTTCTAACTTTTTGTAACGGTGGATTTTAAATGTAGTGAAGTACTTAAAAGAATATTTAAATGTTGATTGGTATTTAAAAATCCTGAACCCGAATATAGAACTAATGAAAATTAGCTGAAAATTAGCATACGGTGGCTTCCAGCACACAGATGTCACCAGGACTGTTCAGATTAGTTCCTTTACATTGCAGCAACCAGGAGCTCCCTGCGGAAGCTGCCGAGGAAGCCATTGTTTATGTTACTCCAAATATCCACAGGGACCTATTTTTAGAGATTTGACTCATGTTTTTGTCCATTTATAGTTTGAATCTTTGTCTTGGACAACACATACTGCTGCTGAGCCTACACTGGCAATTTAGCACCTTATTAGTATTGGATCTGGCTCACAGTACTCGTCTGAAATTTATGTTAGAATTTATTCTTATTCTCATCAGAGTCTTTTGTAGTTTGTCAGGAAGCAGATGCTTCTTTTCACATCTTTGAGTCATGTAATCTTTGTCCACTCTACTGTTTCTCCCTCTTTTCTTTTACTTGTTACTTTTCTTAATTTCATTCAATTGCCTTTGAATTTACTTTGTTACAACATATCACAATGTATTATTCCACTGCTAACACACTATGTCATCTGTTTGTTTACCTGGTCCGGTCTAGAACTTAAAGTTATCAAAGTCATCTACTATTGCCGAATCTACAGCATCTGTTCACTTTCTCCCTCCAACCGCCATGTTTAATTCTGCTAAAGTTCACGTTAAAAGTTTACCCTGTCTCATCTCATTCTGTCTTTCCGTCATGCTCTGTTTTTGTGTGGTCTTCATGCTGCCCGTACCACCTCCTTGTCAAACCCCTAGTGTGTTCTGTGTGGCTCTAAAAGCACTAAGACTCAGAACAAGGTAGATCAGCTTCACTCACAGAAGTAAACCTGTCATCCTGGATACAGGAAAACTCTTAGTAGTTGACTGTTACTGAACTTAACCAGGTCAATACAAACTAATGGCAGAGTAGTATTTCCAAGACTGCTGGAAAAAAAAGATTGTCTGTTTCTTGAAATAGTAAAAAATTCCAAACAAAAATATTGTCATGAACATCTTCAATTATAGTTTATCCCTTACAAGACAAGTGTCTGGTTAAGTGCAGTATCAGACTATATGTTAAAATGCTTTGAGATCTTACGGAGCCTGAAGCCTGAGCCTGACATGGTCTTCCCTCTGCACCTGCGTGTTAGTGGTTTATGTGCCGGTGAGCTGTGTTTATCAGAACTTGATGCTGGTACCTCTCCTTTTTTCTTAAACACACAAAACCTCAATGTTTGTTGTCTAACACAAACAGGAAGTGCCAGCTGATTTGCTCAAAGGACACCCTGCTCATTAGATGCTACTGAAAACTGGAACAGGCTGTGCCACAGAGAACTGTTTACCGGTCTATTGGCTCCTACATGATTAAGAGCCAATAGACTGATAATGTGTTCTACAAATGCTGGTTATGTTTTTCAACAAGCCTAAATGCAGATGAAATATTAACTCAACTGTTGTTTCATTAGTCAGTAAACATGCCTGTAGTTCTTGGTGGAACCGTGATGCTACGGTAGATTAGCATTATGGGGAAGTTTTAGCTGCCGCATCTGTTGTCGTCTCTCTGTGGGTGGTGCTGCTTCGCTGTCCTCTCCTAATGCAGCTGGTGCATGATTCTCCACCTCTGGCATATGTAGCTGCTTGCCTCGCAGGTTGTTCATGTTAGCGACCCCATCCTTTTGAAGGACTTGGGCTTTGCACCCAAAACTTCCAACATGGCCGACCTTAGGCCTTTTTCAGTGAGGTCCTTCTCCAGGATGGATTTTAAAGCACTGTATGGGGAGATCAAAGCCTAGCACTAGAGGCACTTTCATTATCTCTGAGAGGATTGAATATACTCAGACACTTGGATATAGTACAGGAAAGATAAAGGGTTTTTATTCTCCCCCATTTTTAGGCAGAGGAACGCCATGGCAATGTGGAGGAGAGACTGAGGCAGCTGGAGGCCCAGCTGGAGGAGAAGAACCAGGAACTGCTGAGGGTGAGAAAGAAGGAAGAGGGGAAAGCTGCTGTTGCTACATCAGACCTATTCCTCACAGTCTTGCTGCTACTGAAACCATCTGTGTGTCTTAAAATGTTGTTTTTCTGTTTGTGTAGGCACGACAGCGAGAGAAGATGAATGAGGAGCACAACAAGCGTCTGTCTGAGACAGTGGACAAGCTCCTGTCAGAGTCCAACGAGAGGCTCCAGCTTCACCTCAAAGAGCGGATGTCTGCTCTGGAGGATAAGGTGAATAACACGTAACTGAGATCAGTGATGATTTACTGTTGGAAAGTCTAACTAACGAAGAGACAGAAGCTGAGGACACTGCATTGTTTGCCATAAGACATTTGTTGTACCCCCACTGTGTGCGTCCCACAATTAGTTGGTAATGACATAATTTGTTGTGGTGAATGTTTAGCAGCCCAGTCACTGTTTATTTGCCAGCGTGTAAGTTTCTTCCTCTCCCTTCTCAGAATGCCCTAATAAGAGAACTGGATCACACCAAGAAGTTGATTGAGGAGTCTCATCATGAGAAGGTGATGGATCGTTTAAGTATAAGCTGACTGTCACCCAGTATCTGTGTTTTTTTCCCTATAACTGTAAATTATGTTGTAATGGGTAAATGGGTTTATTATATATTTGTGTGTGTCAACCAAATGATCATTATGTCTGTTAATGTCATCTCCTTTAGGAGCAACTCCTGATCCAGATTGAGACCATGAGAGCAGAGAACGAGCAGGGTAGGAGCAGGAGCAACTCTTTACTACATGGGTAAGTCACTGAACTGGCAGACTTTCATGCTTTCAACCTCTGACGTCTCAGAGTCTTTCCTATAATTCTTTTTTTTCCTGTGTTTCTCCAGACGGTCTCAGCTGGGCAGCACTCCAGATTTCAGGTATCCAGTGTCAGCGTCCTCAATGATGGACAGTAACTCAGACCATTATGGCAGCGCTCTTGTGCTGAGGCGGCCTCAAAAAGGACGTATGGCGGCGCTCCGGGACGAGCCATCCAAGGTGAGCTCCCAGTTCCTCTGCTCTTGGCTTGTTCATTAAATGTTTACACAGAATGCTCATATACAACTGAGAACATCTGTGTGTCTGCTATAGACTCACTTCCTGCGATTTAGGCTGACACTTTAATGTGGACAGTTTATGTAGCTTAAACACTGACTAGCTTTATCTATTTAAATGTGAAAGTGAGAACTTGAAATTTCACCAGAATTTGTGCGTGTTTGGCTTTGGAACTTTTGACAAGGGGACAAATTCCTATTAGTTGTTAGATGACTGATTGTTGGCATTGTAACTGAGGGTTGGTGGTTTGATCCCTGGACTGTCTACATGTTGAACTGTCCAGTGAGCAGGTGTGAATGGGTGAATGCTGGCTTGTGTTGTGAAGCGCCTTCAGTGGTCAGTCAGACTAGAGCAGTGCTACAAATGCAGTTGCTTTGTTTTATTTTTGTACTGTCCTCCTGTGTTATTTGTATCGTGTGCCTTTTTCCTCCCTCTGCCTGTCTCAGTCTAATATTTTGAGTTCTCTCTGATGATTTTCTTCTTCTCCGTTTCTTTCTGTTTGCTTCCGTTCTGGACATCAGCGACATGTAAGTCAGTGTGGTGGAGTTACCTGTGACAGTCACTTGTGTCTGTGTGGTGCATTGATGACAAATGATCACGTATCCAGCTAACTTTCTTCTCTCTCTGTTGCCTCTCCTGCTCTGCTTCCTTTGTCTTTTTATTCTATTCTCCCTCCAATGTCCTTTTTCTGATTCCAATCTGTTTTCCCTGTTTGAACATTCTTGCTATCTTCATCTCTCCCTCCATCTTCTCTCCATTCCCTGTGTTATACCTCTGTGGATCCATCCAGGTGCAGACTTTGAATGAGCAGGAGTGGGAGCGCATGCAGCAGGCCAACGTGCTGGCAAATGTGGCCCAGGCTTTCGAGAGTGACATGGACGCGTCAGACCTGGAGGAGGACCGAGAGACGATTTTCAGCTCGGTGGACCTGCTGTCCCCTGGTGGCCAGGCTGACGCACAGACCCTCGCCTTAATGCTGCAAGAGCAGCTGGATGCCATCAACAATGAAATTAGGTACCAGCAGCTACATAGCTACCAGAACATGGCCTTGTGCAAACTCATCTTTTTCATCAAAAATTAAATACAGTATTGCATTGATTTAACTTGTCTGTCTCCTTCTTCTATCGTTGCAGAATGATCCAGGAGGAGAAGGAGAGCACAGCCATCCGGGCAGAGGAGATTGAGTGCCGGGTGGGCAGCGGCGATAGCCTGGGAGGACGTTTCCGCTCTATGAGCTCCATCCCTCCGTCACTGTGTGCCGGCTCCTCGTTGGGCGGCTCGCCCCCGGGCTCCGGCCACTCCACCCCCAGACGCATTCCCCGCAGCCCCAACAGAGAACTGGACCGAATGGGTGTCATGACCTTGGTAACACTTCCTTTACCTTCATATGCTTCCCAACCCAGATCATACAAGTGCTCTGACTGTCTATTGTCATTCCCATTATCAAATGCCTCATTCTGTTAATCCTCAGGAAACACTGCTTTTGGTTTACGTAACTCAAATGAGTTTCTTTGTCATATTTTTCTGTTGGTGTTTTGGTTTGTTGCCTTCTTGTAGTTTAGGTCTAAGAGTATATGTTCTACCATATACAGTATGTTTTAACTTGCTTAGTTGCCTTCCCATGTTGATTTACTGTATTCATGTTGTCTCCGGTCGTCAGTGTGATTAGTGCACTAATATTTTGTGTGCATGCATGAGAGTATGTAACCATGTGTGTATGTAACTGCCCCCTGCCCATAGCAATATTGCTATGACCCCTGCATCATCCAGAGCTCCCTCTCCCAGCAGACAGTAACTTACCTGCCCTATGGTGCAACTGGCTTCAGTCCTCCCCCTCAGGCCTATAGCTATGCACCATACTTTCAGGTACCTGTAGATCTCTCCACAGCTCCCTTCCTCTCCTCCCCAGATGGGTGCAGTCTGCCACTTCCTCTCTCCAAATCTCCAAATACACACGACACCAAAATTACCTTTCCCCCAGTGAGTTCTAAACGCAGCACTTTGTTTAGAGGATAATTGTGTGCGCAGCCCAATCTTGATCTTGTATCAATATTCTAGATACATGTTTGTATTTGAACAGTGAGTTGAAAGGGACACACCTCTTCACTGATGACCAGAATTCCCTTTTATGGTTAATACTAGCAGAACAAAAACATGGTTGTTTTGGTCTAGAAAGTGGAGTGCACACAGCCCTCGTGCACCTGTGAGCTCCTCCTGCTCACCTGTGTCCCTCTGATGGTCTCGTCTGCACGCAGGGCTCCTCTCTTTGTCAGTCACTTTGCTTTGTGTTTGGTCTGTGTAACAGGCTGCTGCTGCTTTGTTACTCTATGTTTGGTAATGTTGTCTCTTGTGGCTAGCTGCGCAGTCACTGTGCTGTGCTGTATTCACAACATTTATTTCGACTTACACAGCCTCGTTTCAGTCGGAACACACAACTGAGCCTGTTTACTTTGAAATGACACTCGGCTCTATCTGTTACTGTAGATCCAGCTCCTGGGCCTGCATGACTGTAAACCCTTCCCTGCAGCCACATGTCTCTAAACACAGTTGTCTTTCAAAATGTAACAGTGACCTCAGGTGGAAATTTAGGTTCTGAGGAATTATAACACTTGAGCTGGTGTTACTCACCACTCAGTTCTCTCCGGATTGTGTGATCTTGCGAGTTCAAGAATTGACTCATGTTCAACTAGTACCTGCATGTGTTCAGTACAACAAGGTCATCAATCACCGCTCATTTCCATCAATGTCGTATTTGTTAAAGTTACGGATAAGTTCAGGATTTATCAAGTTTATTGCACAAGCTCTGTAAAATATTACATACATGAAAGCAAACGATGCTTTTATTTTGGCACTTATTCCCTGAGAAATGAGCCATGTCAGCCTTGATGTGGTTTTATTCATAATCTTCCACATCTGTCTTTAAAGCATCTGACAAACTAGTCAAATGTCCTCTAATCCTTAAATGAGAAGACACTCGAAGAAAATGAACATTTTGGGTGATTAAATTAATTAGCTGCTCACCCCCTCAATTTCCTCTTCCTGTTTCTCTTTTATAGCTCACTAATCTCTTCCTTGCCTGGCCTCAGTGTGTCAGCTGAGGAGAGGAAATGAGTGATTAGGTATTTTCCTCCTGGGGGCAAAAGAAACTCCCATAGAAATGTGGCACGCTGGTGGTTTATTTGCTCTGCTAATGCCAGGCCTGTGAGGAATGCAGCAGGGGAAAAAAAAATCCTCCCCCTTTTTAGATGCACAGTGGAAAATATGACTGGAACAGCTCTGGATCATAAATTCAGGTGTCACTCTGCCCTCGGCCAAGTGGATAATATCACATAAAGCAAAACCACCCACTTCACTTTCAAACTAGCTCACTCACAGCGTTGTCACTTGGGATGTCAACCCTCTAACACTGATGCTAACAGGCCTAACCCATCTGCTACCTTTGATTTTAAAACATGGTGCTGGTGTAAAAGTCTGCACTTCTCCCTCTGATTTCCTTTATCAGTTTCCGTGAGCAAGGCTGCACCCATCCTGCCATCCTGGCCCAACCTTCAGAGTGCTTGTTTTGCAGTGTCTCCTGCTCGGGTGCAGTGCTGCTCCCACACACTTTATTTTCCCAACAACTGCACGTCTTTACTGCACAATTACACTGACTGTTTCTCTTGGTCTTCACTGTTGTGTGTGTGTGTGTGTCAGTGCCAGTATACATGGGTAAATGTATATCTTGTTCTCCTGTGTGTTTGAGCATGGCTTGGTTCCGCCGCTGGTCTGTTGTGCGTCTCACTAACTGCTTTTCTCCTCTCTCTTTTTTGCCATGCTTCAGCCTAGTGACCTGCGCAAGCACCGCAGGAAGGTAAACTAGAGACCTGCTTTCCTGGGCTCTGTCGGCTACATGTCTGTTATCCTCACTCCCTCATTTCTCAGCCCTGGCCCTCCGAGTGTAATACAGTGTTAAACTTGAGTTTCTCCATTCCTTCCCACCATCCATCAGCCTCCTGTATAGACTCTTGAAATCCCACTGCTGATCATAATGCTCTAAATGCAACAAAAGGCAAACTCTCATCGTGCTGTCATGGGTCAGAGATGAATGAATGACACTGTAAACCCACTTAGTTAAAGCAATACTACCAGTATAACCTTGCTGCTTTGGCACCAGGTCAGTGTTTTGATACTTTGATAGGCTTTCAGGAATTTCATGAATCCTTGTTGAATCAGTGACAAACAGGAGGAGAAGCCAAAATCAGCTCTCGACCAAAAATCAGACATGATGGTAATTCTTCAGGTCTAGAACACTGTTGTGAATAGTCACATTACTGATTTGGAAACATCCCTTGTTACAGTTGCTTAGACATGTTACCAGGTCAGATGTCTGGTTGTGTTGATATTCATCATAATGCATTTGTATGGACTGGTTACAATGAAGGGTTTTACCTCGTGGTCTGTACAGAGTAAAATCTGGAATGATCCTCCTCAGTAACTGGTGTCTCTCCCACTGTTATGTAGTCTGCTCAGGACGACAAGGCCACTATCCGATGTGAGACGTCACCCCCCACCACTCCACGCTCCATGCGCCTAAACAGGGAGGCGGGGCATGCTGCGAGCCATGAGGACATTAGAGACATTCGAGGGTAAGATCTGCACCTGTCAACTCAAGGAATTGTGAACATTTCTTTTACGTCTTTGATCTCTCTCCCTGTCGAACTTTCACTCATCTCTCTGTTCGCTCTCATCTAATCATACACCCTTTGGTCCCATAGTCTGGCTGGCCTGCAGGACGGCCAGGGCAGCAACCCCAGCAGTAGCAACAGCAGCCAGGACTCCCTCAACAAAGCAGCCAAGAAGAAGAGCATCAAGTCTTCCATTGGACGCCTCTTTGGGAAGAAGGAGAAGGGCCGCCCCAGCATTCCCGGCAAGGACTCCCCCAGCCAAGGTCAGGCACCAAGCATAGACTGTATAAAATATGGACGTAGTGTCCGTGACGTCACCCATAGGTTTCTGAAGAGCAAAAATGAAGCAAATCGTAGTGCGTAGCCATCTTGGTAGCCTACCTCCGGTTACTCCAAATATGGACAAAGAGGTGGAGCAAGGGTGGAGCTGAGGCGGGTCGAATGAACGCTATTGGCTGAAAAAAAGCCGCTGAAAAAAGCCGCTTTACTCGAAATAATCAAACTAGCTACGGCTAACCAGCTAGGTTAAATGCCAAATAGCGTTGCTAGCCGGCTAGCCCCACGACCATCTCTTTCCCAAACTCAGTGACTAGAATTAGCCGGGGTGTCGCCCTTTAGACCGTCAGTTCATAGCTGTCAATCAAAGTGGCGCCACTTAGATTGACAGCTATGAACTGTGCATAATGATGTATGCTGTATATTTTAAACGAACGCCTTATAAAAAACTTCGCCCCCCCCCCCAGAGTTGTCATGGAGTAGAAAAACAGCTTATGAGACTAGAGCCATGTTTTGAACCAGACTGTAAATATGCTTTTTTCTGTCGTAAAATCGGACATTTTAACATGGGGCTCAGATGTAATTGACTCCCTTCTGCAGCCTGCTCTAGCGGTTATTCGAGGAACTGCAGCTTTTTTTGCACTTCCGCATTGGCTTCATTTTTCAGTGCCGGAGGTTGCCGCTTGGCACCAAGGCTTTTTATTCCACTACACCTTATATTTATGTAATTGTAATGCACTTCCACGCTGCCAGTACTGCTGTGTTCCTGTTCCTGTCAGACTGCTGAACAAGGTATTTGTTTGTGTTCTAGCTGGCACTCCTGAGGCAGAGAGCTCTCCTAAGGATGGATTAGGAGTGGGCACCCTGGGAGGCCCAGCAGAGAAGAACAGGAAGCTGCAGAAGAAGTATGTTTCATCAACAGTTCCCTGCCCTCTGCTGTCTCCACAATTTATGTAGACTGAGGAAAAAAAAAGTTTAAAGATGATGAGATAGCAGGCGACTGTACAGGACGCCCACACTGCTGTAAAGTGTTAATGTGAAAGTCCATGAGTGTTACTGTGGGCTTGGCACTCCTGCTGCAGTCCAGGGCTGGCTCACACCCTCACTCCCCGCCATCTGACCCACGCTCCCTCCAATCGGCTCATCTTCCTTCCATCCCACACCCAGCCATTTCCATTGCACTCATCTCCCACAACTGTTTTCTTTCCTTCATTCCCAGTTTTGTGCAAACATATTGCAAACACCCAAAATGTTGTTTTGCTTCCATGTAGCTCTTAAATTAGCATCAGTTCATTCTTTTTCTTTGTCGTTTTGCCAACCTCCCTCTTCTTTTTGTCATCCCCTTCTCATTCCATGTGTAGTCCAAAGACAGGGTAAGTTGGTTCACGTTGCCTTTGCTTTGCCTTATCTTCTTCCCACGCTTCACGTTGACCTCACCAATAACTCCGAGGACCCCAAACGACTGTCCCTCCGAATGTCTGATGGCTTTTCCATGCTGCTCTTTACCCTGCTTTCCACAGAGCTTAACTAACAGGAATGTGTGTGTGCTGATTTTTAGTGAGTGACACATTTTCCTCTTGCGGTTTTTCCTATCGGAGCATGACGTTATGCACTACTACAAGTATAAGAAAGATAGTTAAAGGAAGAATTTAATTAAATAGTTGGCATTTTGTGAGTTTTCTTCATAAGTTTGAATCACTACACCACAATCACTGTGTTGCTGTAAATGCCATAAAAGCTCATTGGTTAGTTAAGCTTTTGGACATTGTTAATCTCTGTACAATGGCAAACCTGCTTTATCAGTGATCTGTGGCATACAGCCCCATCTAGTGTCCCAAGTACAGCCGCCGCCTTCGTTCTAGAGCATCAGCTAAGACTTGTTGTCATGCTTGTGAATCGAGAGAGCCCGAATCAGAAGCTGCTTTTCAACATCCTCAGAAACCTCCAGGCATTCTCTGCTGAGTGGCATCGTTCCTTCATTACAAACTGAGAATGTGCATGAAATGGATGTCCAGAGTTTAGAAAGCAACAGTTCTCCCTCTACTTCCCTCTATGCATGTTATGACCCACAGTTTCAGAGGAATGCATCCGTGCTAGAGTATTTTTCTAAGTGGGCTCTCGAAGCACTGGTTCTGGGAGAAAACTCTTCTGACTAATAAAGTTTCAGTCGTCTCCCAGAGGCTCATCTAAAGATCCATCTGGTTAAACCTGGATATTCAAGGCTTGAAAAATATTGATTATTTATAGGCCTGTATGTTGTTAACACTGTCAAACAACTTCATTCTGTCCAAGGGTTTCCAGATGAGCATGTCTCTGTTTGAGTCTTCTTGGGTTTCAGTTTCTTTGTTTTCTCTCAAACTCCTGCTCTCTGTTTGGAGTCTGCATGTCAGTTGATGTCTTTGGGTTTGTGTACGTGTGTTTCAAAGGTGAATTTGGTCGATTGCATATTGGGAGTTTACGAAGGCCTCTGTGGATTTGGTGCGTGTGTGTGTGTGTGTCGCACAGGTGAACTTTTATTGCCTATTGGCTTTAATCTGTATTTTGTGTCTCAGGCATGAGTTGCTGGAGGAGGCTCGCAGGCAGGGCCTGCCATTCGCCCAGTGGGACGGACCAACCGTCGTGGTTTGGCTGGAGGTAAAACACAGACACAGTTGATCTGAAAACCATTCAAACCAGTGACATGTGTATTCACATTTATCCAGGTTAACTAATGGCACTGTCTCTCATCTGCCCCCTTGTGGCCAGCTGTGGGTGGGCATGCCAGCCTGGTACGTGGCTGCGTGCCGCGCCAACGTGAAGAGCGGAGCCATTATGTCAGCGCTATCAGACACAGAGATTCAAAGGGAGATTGGTATCAGCAACCCGTTACATCGCCTGAAGCTTCGCCTGGCCATCCAGGAAATCATGTCTCTCACCAGCCCTTCTGCCCCGCCAACCTCAAGAACGGTATTTGACGATTGTTAATGTGTTGACAAAAACACACATATACTGCACTCACACATGTAGAGGAGCAGTTTGTCACCTTCATTCAAATAATATTTGAGACTAACCTTCGTGATGATTCCTCTTAGCTCTCTGTCTAAACATTCCTGTCATCTGATTGAGCATGACACTTCTACTGCATTAACATTTAACTACTTATTTTCTTAACACGTACTAATGATGAGATCAAGCTAGTTTTGATTTGAGCTCAGTTCTTCTGCTAACAGTGATAACAATGAATGAACAAACTTTTCTTAATCTTCCCTCCATCCTGCTCTCTTTCTGTTCTTCATCACTCTTCCCTCTTTACACACGTCTCTCACTTGTGATTGGGGGGTGTCACATGATCAGACCACAGGAAACGTTTGGGTCACACATGAAGAAATGGAAAGTTTGGCAGCCACGCCTCCCACGGTTAGTCTACCCTGATTGGCTCGGACACTGGTGGCTTCTTGCTTCTGTGGTGACTGTCGAGGCTCGTTCCAAGTTGCCTGCAGGACAGCCAAACCTCACTCATTGCATGAAAATATTATTATTGACATTTCAGTGTGATTGATCAGAGCAGTCTTCATCTGGCTGCCTGGAGTCTCACTAGGCAACTTGAAACAAAGCCTTGCTCTTTCTACTAGTAATTTTCCTAGTAGTAGTAGTATTAGAAGTAGTTTTCAGACTTTACATATTGTATGTCTGTTTCTGCTTTTATATTAGTCAGTAGTGTGTGTATGTGTATGTGTGTTAGTGATGTATAGTTGCTTAGAAAACACCTGCTATTGAGTTTACTGCAGTTTCTACATCTTTCATTTTGAATAAATGGTGTCCAGGTATCTCAAGAGAGACAATAAGGATGAAGGCCTCCCTCCACTGCCACCTTTAACTGTCACCTTATTTTTTTAATAAAGCTGTTGCTGTTACAGTGCAGCGTGTCAGGGTCAGATGATATGATGGGATATACAGCAAGGCAATACAAACATGTCTGATGTCAGAGATTCTGCCTGTGAAATGCTGGATTTTTGAGTCAGTGCGTTTGCCAGGTGTTGCAATAATTTACCCAACACAGACACTCATGTCAGCTTTTTCAACCTATACAATCAAATTTGTGTATTAGGAGATAAATCGATCTGAAAAAAATAAAATAACATAGTAGTAATAACTCACAATAGAGGATTTTATCCATGTTGCTAACTCCAGCAATTTGTTATCGTTTGTCACCATTTTTATTTCCTGTTTGATGTTTTTCCATTCATTTCTTCTCTGCTTGTTGTTGTTTTACTTTGAATGATATTTTCCACATGAAGCTGCTCAAACCCAGCACTGCTGCCTCACTAACCCCCCGCCGTTCTGCTCTTCTCACCATGCTCACTCTAACCATGCTAACACCAGGAGGATGACGAGGGTAGCTGGGCCCAGGTTTGCACACGTTCCCCGAATCCCACCTATGCTCACCTTGTTAATTCTGTTATACCTAACTCCATCTTTTAGTCAGTGTTTTTCTTCTCAACTATCTCATAGAGGAGATGTCACAGTTTCCCCTCTGTGTTTGTTTCCAAATCACTTTTCACTAAGGGTGCACTCACAGCAAGCATGTGTAGAACAGGTCGTTCAAACTGTGCAGGATTAGCCCTGAAGTCTGGTTCAGCTTTATACTAAATACCTCTGTGGTTGTTTGTTTGTAACATAATCCAACCAACGGCAGGAAACAACCCTAGAAAACAGGTTTAATGCTTTTGAGGACACACAACTTTATAAAGTTAAGGGGGGAAAAAAAGTCAAGTCATTCTTCCTTGACACCAACTACACCACTGATGTTGGAAGGAGACACGAAAGGAGAACTCAGTTATTTTTTGTCAGTATAGCCACACAGAAGAATTTATTGCTTTGGTTAAGATAAGGTAAGATAAGATAAAGGGTTAACTACATTTACCGTCAGAAATTAAAAAACAGAATTAAAAAGAAGGAGCTGATTTTTAAGAGTTTTTTATAAAATAACTGTGAGACAGGATGCAAAGTCTGAAAAAAAAGCCATGTGTTATTTTCTTAGTCATAATTTGGTTTTCTTCGCTTTATATTCAGTGTAAAGACGTATTCTGGTGGATCATTCACACCGTTGTTGACTGAGGTTTGAGAAGTGCCTCAGGTGTTTCCTCTAGTGGTCGTCTGCCTGAAGTGCAGGGACGAGGTTTCAGAAGGAAGCTGTGGTGACGCAGGTTTAGTCGCTTGTGGTTACTGTGCAGCAGGTTAGGTTTCCTGTGTAAAAACCTCCGATAGCGTTCAAAGATACTCAAATACTGTACTAATTACTATTACTATTATATACTGATATTTTTACTGTTAGTTTTTAAGCACCCTAAATGATTCTGGATGAATGAAAGATTCTTATTGATTCCATAAAATCAAGAAGAATAAAATGAAAGTAATTTGAGTTTTAGGATGGTTTTATATTTGGAAAGACATTTTAATCTGAAATTGATTATTTTAATCAAACATAATCAAACAGAAGACTTACTGTAATATTTATAGTAATGTAACAGCTGCTGCTAAAACTGTATTGATATAGTTGTAATTTAATGTACAATGTGTCTGCCTGAAAAATAATAAATGAATAATTCAGATGATTGAACCAATCACCCAAAGGTCCTGGTTGATCACTAAAATACATCCAACATGTTGAAGGCTCACAGTTTAACCAACCATGAAGAAGAGACAGTGTCTTCGTCATATAGAGAATTTTGTGGGCAAGTTGCGATAAAACAGAAGTTTCAAACTCCTGTACAAACAATAAGAGAAAGAAATTATAAACTAATATCACTGTCAGTATCCTGCAGTGGTAAAAAGCTTCTTATTAATGAACCATCTGTTCAACACACTCTCATAAATCTCCTCTCTGCCCGCAGACTTTGGCGTACGGAGACATGAACCACGAGTGGATCGGTAATGAGTGGCTGCCCAGCCTGGGTTTGCCACAGTACCGCTCCTACTTCATGGAGTCCCTGGTGGACGCCCGCATGCTCGACCACCTCACCAAGAAGGACCTGAGGGGACAGCTCAAAATGGTGGACAGCTTCCACAGGTAAGACACAGCTATTAATGGATTTTATCTTTCTGTGAATCTCAAACTTGTTTTGTCAAACTTACAGCTAATAAGGATCCAGATAACAACTGTCTCTGTGTTTGTGCAACAGGAACAGTTTCCAGTGTGGAGTGATGTGTCTGAGGAGGCTCAACTACGACAGGAAGGAGCTGGAGAGGAGAAGGGAAGATTCTCAGCTGGAGCTTCAAGGTAACAAACACCCTGCTGCAGTTTAAAGGACACTTTAAGACTCAGTGTCAGACATCATACGTCTTCTGTCGTTTACATTCTGTCACGGCTCTGTGGTTCCAGAAGTGTTGGTGTGGAGTAATGAACGTGTGATCAGCTGGGTTCAGGCCATCGGGCTGAAGGAGTACAGCGGCAACCTCTATGAGAGCGGCGTGCACGGAGCTCTGCTCGCCCTCGACGAGACCTTCGATCACAACGCGCTGGCTTTGCTGCTGCAGATCCCCACACAGAACACACAGGTTGGTGCAGAGCTCGACCGCTGTTTCACCAAACAAAGACAGAGGCCAGGGATTTACTGTTGACTGAAGAACAAGAGGAGCAATCAGAGAAGCTGCTGGAGAACTCAGGAGAACAATGTGATGCTTCAGTGTAGGGATGAGCCGGATCCTCGTTTCAGACGAGTATCCGTTGCGGATAAAGCATTTTGGACGAATACAATTATGATACGAGTAAAACCTGTCAATATCTGTGCTCGTGCTGAAGGAAAATCCTCATTGTGTAACTGACTGTCTTCGCGCTCTGTGATTGGCCAGTCACACACAGCGCCCGCCCCTCCCTACACAGACACGTCTCTGCACGTCTCTCCCAACATACGCGCGGTGCATTTAATAAGACAGAGCTGAAAACGGCTCGTGTCGCGTCGATCAATGCTTCCGCTCAGGTCGGATTTTTTTATTTTATTTTATTTTTTTACCGTCTGCTTGCTCTTAGTTTGGCTGGTGATATGAAGTCAGTTGAAAAACTTGCACTGAACGCGGCGCTTTTGAGAAGAATACAGTGAACAAGGCTGACATATTATTTCCCTGTTTGCCATCACTGGATGTTTGCATGAATCATGAAGTTCACACAGATCATTAAAAATAAACAGTCTTACAGACCACTTATACACATACACACATATAGCTGAACACACAAATTAGCCCATATTAATATTTTTATTGTATGTGGCTGCATGCAGTATCTGACACTTTCTCTCTGCAGTTCATGAAAATAATATTATAAATATTATTGAGATATACTGTATATAGGCTTTGAATACAGTAGATTAGCAACTTCTGATCAATCCATATCAATTTCAGACTTAAAATAATGTACAGTTTTAAGCCCCACCCATTTCTGCACTCACTTCCGGTTTAAGCACCGCCCACTCTGAGTACAGATACAGATACAGATAGTGGTGTACTCGCTCATCCCTACTTCAGTGACAGGTTGTTGTGTGTTGTAACGTCTGCTGATGTGGCTGTTTAAAGTCAGAGCTGCTGTGCTTGTCATGAGGAGGAGTTAGTCTTTGAATCCAGTAACACTCTGCTCCTCCTCCTCCTGTCTGTCTCTTCTAGGCCAGAGCGACTCTGGAGCGTGAATACAACAGTCTGCTGGCCGTTGGCACAGAGCGGAGGATAGAAGAGGTGACAAACACATCCAACACTCGCCAACACAGTCACACAGACTGAGTGAGAATTTACATGTGAAACCAACTTCCTCTTTTTTTTTTTCTTCCCACCTCTCTCTCCTCTCTCTCTCTCCTCCAGGATGACGATAAGAACTTCCGCCGAGCTCCCTCATGGAGGAAGAAGTTCAGGCCCAAAGACATGAGGGGGGTGTCCCTGGGTGCGTCAGACACCCTGCCTGCCAACTTCCGAGTGACCAGCAGCAGCGCGGCGTCCCCCTCCACGCAGCCAAAGAGGAGCCCGATGGACGGTAAGCAGAGGTGCCAGGAGTGTGTGCATGTGTATGTTTGTGTGTGACGTGCTCTGTCATGGCCGCTGCTCACTGGAGTCAACCTCTCTGACGAACGAGCCGGACTCCTCGTGTACTCTTAATCCTTCTGAATGGCTTTGTTGCTTTGCCGTTTGTTGATCATGCTGTGACTAATGGCATGTCTTTGCATGTGATTCTGCCGACCTGGACACGCAGGAAGTCAGTCTATACAGAGGCTGGACACTGCCACAGTCAGGACCTACTCTTGTTAACACACAACGGTAAGCTCACACACATCCACTGTGACACGTTGACACTCAAACAGAGTGGCTGTTTCCTCACTGCTCAGCTGCTCCTCTCTTTCCCAGCACAAAGCAGCCATCTTGTTTCCGCAGTTCTCGGCTCTAATAACGCACGTTGTACGCCTCTCCTCTCTTTCCCTTTGTCTCTCCCCCCACCCGCCCCCGGCTTCTGTCCTGCTTCCCCCTCTCGTGTCCGTTCATCTCTCTCTCTTCCCCTTCTCAGTTTATCCTCATTATTTCTATAGGTAACCGCTGGTCAGAAGACGAGGGAGAGTTCCCCGCCTTCAAGACCAGGATGATGAACTGAAATGACTTGCAAGGACACTAAAAAGATGTTTTGTTTTTTGTTGTCACCACAGAGAAAGACCGTACTCACCAGTCTCAGTATCCCTAGAGGAAACTTTCTAGATTTATCTACATTTGTTATTATATTTATGTAAACCAATGGGACATTTTAATTGATTTTAGAATTACTATGTAATCCTTTTTTTTTTTTTTTTCTGCCTCTATCCCCTTAATCAACCCACTTTTTAAAGACAGAAACATTTCTCCACTGTGCCCATATTAAGCTCAGCTCTCAGATGTATGTAACTGAATGTTTCAATGGTCTGGAGTTTGTATATTTCTACCAACAGACGTTTTATCTAATCTTTTTTATAATCCTGATTCTATCGACCAGATGTATGTTTTTTTTTTTTTTTTCCTCCACTCTTTGATTTGAATTCTAATCATTGACTTTATGCTTAAGTGACTTTGATATGTGATATAACTTAATTCATATCCTTTGCCCTTTTTAACTGTTGTAATTTTTGTAGCTTATTACCTGTGATTTTGTGTAAATGCAGCTCTTAGGTCAACACATGTGTGAATATCAGACAAATTGCTGGAGTTGTCCGACCGTTTCACAAACTGCTCAACACTGTGAGTCGTCCGTCGCCGTTTAAATAACTGCTGGCAAGCCCGGTGATGGTGACAACAGATATCATGTGAAACACACAGTATATTTTCCTTTTCTCTCTCTTCTCTCTTCTTTTTTTCCATATCTGCGAAACCAAAATGAAACTCTTGAATTTAAGAATTAAAGCCATATAACTGTAGTCAAAACAAACAGAGGGCTTCTTTCGGATGCAAGCCAACACGGAATTCGAGCTTCTCTCTGGTTGACGTTGCATGCAGAAACTTCTCCACATATCCCCACACCCCACCCCCACCCGCCCCCCAGCTCGACCCTTTAACAAACCTCCCTCACCTCTGGAGAAACACACACAGGCTCGCTCGTGCAGGAGGACTTGAAACGTACAGACGAGTCGAACGTGTGGCGTCTCCTTCGATGGACCAACTTCACCGAGGCCTCAGTCGATCCCCGCTGTGACGAGACGACCCTCAAGGCGGCGCGATCCACCCACAGACCTTTTTTAAAAACACTTTGTACGAAGATTTCATATCAAGCCTTATTGTTTCTTAACTCCTCTCTGTCGTCTGTTCTTATTTATTATTACTCATCCGTGTTGTTTCGTCAGTCATACTTTCATAGCCGAAGCCCCAGTTTGCTCCTATGAATGTAGCAAAACTCCTCACGTCTAAGTTTGTCCCGTCTTCGCTCCCAACACAGGTTCCAACATTAGTTTTCTCGACAAATGAGAAGGAACCGAAGAGTTTTCTTTCATCCTACATGTAGTTCGAGATTAAAGTAGAAATGCTTTTTTTTCTGTTTGTGATTTAGTCATTTATGCACAATGCAAATCATGTTGCTGATGTTTTATTCCTGCTCTTCCCATTGAATCTTCTGATCTTGTAACAATGATGTACAGTCTGAGTACTTATAAACTATTTTTATCACAATATTATTTATTGCTTACTTTCAATAAAATACTGAAACTTATTTTCCACTGCAGATAAAAGGACTAAAGCTCGTCTTTTCCTCGCCTGTGTTTGCTTTCTTGTTGGTTTTCTCAAACACAAATGGAGTCAAGAAAATGACTGAAGACACATGCTTGTCATGTTTAAGATGAGGCAATAGACAGCATCTGACTGCCACAGTGTTGAATCAAAGATAACTGTCGGAAAGATCAGAAATGATTTCTTATATTGGCTTCTTCTGTGATTTGGTACTAATTATAGAGACACTTCAAATGAATTCATTCCAGTTAATTGTGAAACAAAGTCGTGTTTCCAAACTGAAATTTGTGTACAGACGAGCATACAGTTGAACGTATATTGAGAATGAAGTTAAATCAAGCTGTTCGTCCTATTGTCCCTATAATTGGTACCAAATGGCTTTGTTCTTTCCAGGAGTGTTTCTAGGAAATGATAGTACCAATATCAACGGTTTGAATGTTCAGACCTCAGTATGGAATAGAAAAGGTTGGTGAGGCTGCACTGATGCAAAATCAACGAAACTATAGATTTTAAATTAAATTTTGCCCAGAATTTTTATAAATAAATTTTGTGCAATTGTATCTTTTGACAAAAAAATATTTTTCAAAAGCTGCAGCTGAGGACATGACAAATACTTAATTAAACAATGAGTTGTATTTTCTGGTCCAAGGACAAATAGAGAAAACTGATATTACACAATGTGTCCTACTGTTATCAGTCCCGTATTTATTCACATCACTAACATCCTGGTATTTTCAAAGCCAGTTTATCTTCAAGACAGAGACTGGCATTTCACCTCTGACCAAAGAAAGATTGTTTTTTCTATAATTGTGTTTAAACCCTGTGATTCAGTCACATAAAGAAAATAAGATTCATATTGGCTTTTCTTCTTGTGATATCAATTTTTTAAAACGTACAAAGGAGAAGTGATTACTATTACGTTCATAATTTGCATCGAATGTCACACGCCCCGCCTACTCGTGACGTCAGCACGGTTGGAAAACGGGATTGTGGGAGAAGCCGGAAGAGACGCAGCGGATCCACAGAGTGTTTGTCCATCAGAGCTTCAGGTGGGACCGAGCCGCATCCGCCAGGAGCATCTTCTAACGCCGCTTTGAGCCTGTGGTCGGAGCCTCCTGTGTCACACGGTGAGTCCGAGCACCTGAGAGCAGGATTTGAAAATGTCCACCTGCGGAAACTCGCGCTGAGTCAGACATTCCTGGAGGCATGTTAGCTTTAGCCGGCGAGCTAACAGGAAAACTGGAACAGGAAATACCAGAGCCAGGAGACAGCCAGAAACTGCCCCGATACTCAGAGATAAAACGGTTCAATGTGGAAACTTCGGTCACATCTGTGGACGTGTCGGCGGTTAATTATATTGTCTTGACCTACTTTGACTGAAACTAACCGACACTAACGTCGCTCAGCTTTGATTTAACGTCCAACGAGCTGACGTGTGTCTCTTCGCGGAAATGCATCAGGGTCGTTTCTTCTACCAGCAGCGTCCTGTTCTAGAGACTTGATTTGCACCTGTCGGTCACACCTGAGCGCACCTTCCTGCCCGAGAGGCTGCTGGGAGGTGGCCTGCTCCTGGGCGTGGCTGTCCTCTCCTCTCCTGTCCTGTCCTGTCCTGTCCTGCAGCCACGTCTCCTGCCACCTCTGATTCAAGCCAGATGCTGAGATGTTGCCCACATTGTGCTGAGTCAGGGATCAGGATGAAAACAGACGAGCTTTTGTCCAGATCCAGCAGAAGCAGACAGACGAACAGTGAAGCTCATTTAGCTCTGCAGCATCTCTGTGATTCAGCAGACAGGAGCTGGGAGACGTTCAGCATCTCCATCTGCTGTAATTCATCAGGGACAATGGCTTGAAAAATTGGTTCAGGATGTTTTATTAATACATTACTCACATGCCCTAAAGTACAAACCATTGCGCTTGTCCATTACGGCGTCTGAACGTGACTGAAGGGATGAGTTGTCTCTGAAATCCTGATGGAACCTTTTCTCTTTCTTTGACAATCGCAGATTATTCAACACTGAAAATGTGTCTAATATTAAATCCACAGTCATTGGCCTTTGCTTTTTTTACATTCAGAGGTCAGAATAAACTAAATCCAGGTGCTAAAGGTAATGGTAGAGTGCATATAGTAATATAATATAATAATATAATATAGCATATACAATGTATAACATCCAAGAGTATAACATACATGTACATGTATAATATAATAATATAGTCGTGTAATGTGGTATATACTACACTCTACTACATATAATAGTAATAGTAGTGATATACTATCAAAGTATAATGTAGTGTAGTGTAATAATAATATAATATGTGGTATAATAATAACAATAATAATAGTCTATAATATATAGTATATATAACAGTATACTACACTGTGCTATATATCATCAACATCCACAACAGCAGTGTCAGATATAATAGCAGTAGTAGTAATAATAATAATAATAATAACACTAACAGTGGTAGTAATAAAAATGTCAGATTTTCATTTACATTCTATATAAATATATAGTGTGGACGAAGCTACATGCTGTTATTGTTACACAGATAGATTTTAAGGAGCTCGACCTTTGGGACAAAAAAAACACAGTAAATAGCTGAAACGAAAGGTTCAATGACTGAACTTTCAACCATAATCGACAGCCTTCTTCAGCTTTGAGACAATCTGACGCATTGTTTAAGACTTGAATCTGGTGTCTGTGCCTGTATATGATATGTTTTTCTCTAAGTGAGTTTCCCTGTTTTTCAGTGTGTTTCTGTGAAGATGTGGAGGGCAGCAGCAGGACAGCCAGCCAACGTGGCTGTGAAGGACGAAGGGGACGACTGGGAGACCGACCCCGACTTTGAGGTACCTTCACTCCCTTCAGTTCTCCTGCCTCCATCATAAAGCCCTGCTCCTTCCTTCACTCCCCTCATCACCATGTCTTCCTCTTTCCTCCAGAACGATGTGTCGGAGAAGGAGCAGCGCTGGGGGGCCAAGACGGTGTCGGGCTCTGGACATCAGGAGCACATAGAGTGAGGACGCACATCATGTCTCCTCTGGTATGAAATGCACCATGGAAAGCACTGAAGTGTGTCCTAACTCTGTCCCTCCCTGACGCAGCATCCACCGGCTGCGTGAGGCCGTGTCCACGGAGCACACCAGCCTGAAGCAGAAGGAGCTGGAGACCATGCCCAAAGCCTCGCACGGATACGGAGGGAAGTTCGGCGTCCAGCAGGACCGCATGGACAAGGTGGGAGGAGCCACAGACGCCTGCTCACAGCTGTTAATGAGCTTCCAAGTGACATTATTTGGTCAAGTGCTGTTGCCAAAACTGGTGTTTTGGGTGGAGCATTTGGGTGTGTATTCGAAGGTGGAGCCTGATAAGTTACATCTGCTCGTCTTCTACAAGCTCATGTGTTTTCATTAGGGATGCACCGAAAATTCGGCCACCGAAAATTTTCGGCTGAAACTGGCTCAAAAGTGCATTTTTGGTTTTCGGCCGAAAGTCTTTTGTCACCGAAACAACGCGGCCGAAACAAGACGTTGTAAAGACGAAGAAAAAACGCGCCCACCACGGGCGGTTGCCGCCTCTAGCCATTTTTAAAATGCGCGTGTAGCGACGCCAGTGTTTGTAACTAGGCAACCGTGACAGCGCTTTTTGATTGGCAGAGAGCGCAGCGGGTCCTCTCGGGGTCCCCGGCATATGGTCCCCGGCACACAGATTTAGCTGGCCTTAATCTTTCCTGTGTTTTATTTAGTTCATTATTGTCACATTTAGTACGGGACAAATCGCGTCCCGTATTAGTTCAAAAGAGGACGCAACATTTAATTTTCAAATAAAGCACAATTCCGTATTTTCGGGATGTTTGGCAACCCTACCGGCACACGCACGTCTGGATAGTTGCCAACATGTCTGCGGTGTGGATGCATTTCATTATATCCGAGAAAGACCCACGGATAGCTAATAGCTAGTTTTAATGTCACTGTTAATATATATTGTCATAATTTTGTAATTGATTTATTCTTTGAAGCATTAATATCAATTTATGCAATTGCAATGCCTTGATTTTAGTGAGGTTAGTACACAGTCATAGCCACGAATGCAATAGTAATAATTGGCATAATAATTTATTTCGGTGTTTCGGTTTTCGGTTTCGGCCAAGAATTTTCATTTCGGTGCATCCCTAGTTTTCATTGTAGTAACAGAGACCTAAAAAGAGCAGAGTCTGCTGTGTTCAGGAAACTGGTTTCTCAACCAGCTGAGCTCCACAATCAAAGTGTTTCATCATGTTGTGATATGTTTGTCCAACAGGAAATCGCTGAGTCATCATCACTGTGGTAGAACCATGTGTAACAGACAGGGTCAAACACTGAGCCCTGGCTCCAGCTCTGTCAGGCTCAGCCCTCACTGTTGTCTCGGTCTCTGGATCAGTGATGTGTGTGGAGCAGTTCATCACAACAGAAACTCCAGTTCAATCTGTCCAGTGGGTTTTTACCCTCATGCACAGATCCCCCTGTCTGAGCACGGCTGAGCTCTCTGCAGCTCTGATGGATCAGATCTGATGCTGCTGCCTGTGTTTCCTGCACCACTGCTCTTTGAGGGTGAAACCAGTTTTGCTGTAGTTGTGGCCTTTCCTGCAACTGATGCTGAATATAAACCGTCATCTAGAGCTAAAATGGTTTTAAAAGCACTTTTTTTAAAGGAGTCCCTTTTAGAAAACGTGAGGCCGACAGTTGTCGACAGTCAGAGCTGTGTTTGTGTGAACAGGCCGCTTCACACTCGATGATCTTTCCTGGCGAGCGGCGCTGTCCGTCCACACCTTCCCCTCTCTGGGCCGTGAGCTCAGCGCAGCGTGAATGTGATGACCGAGCACTGTTTACACCGCTCTGCATCCTGATGAGTCAGGTGTCGCCACCTGTTTCCAGCTGTGCTGCTCTTTTCATGTTCGTACATTGTCTCTGTTTCTCGACAGTCTGCTGTGGGTCACGACTACCAGAGCAAGCTGTCCAAGCACTGCTCCCAGACGGACACCTCCAAGGGCTTCGGAGGGAAGTACGGCGTGCAGGCCGACCGCGTCGACCAGGTCAGTCCTGCTCAACCTGGTTACAACATCTGCTGGATTTCAAACATACCTGGACTGAGACGGTTCCAGGAAATGTTGATGTGTTGTGTTTTGCCTGTGTTTGGATCAAGCGGCAACCTCCGCCGCTGAAAAATGAAGCCAATGCGGAAGTGCAAAAAAGCTGCAGTTCCTCGAATAACCGCTAGAGCAGGCTGCAGAAGGGAGTCAATTACATTTGAGCCCCATGTTAAAATGT
>JBBMOC010000257.1:0-40257 GCA_037975185.1 Centropyge bicolor | reverse complement strand
GTCAGTTGTCAGCTGTCAGTAGTCAGCTGTCAGTTGTCAGCTGTCAGTAGTGAGCTGTCAGTAGTGAGCTGTCAGTAGTCAGCTGTCAGTTGTCAGCTGTCAGTAGTGAGCTGTCAGTAGTGAGCTGTCAGTTGTCAGTAGTCAGCTGTCAGTAGTCAGCTGTCATTTGTCAACTGTCAGTAGTCAGTTGTCAGCTGTCAGTAGTCAGTTGTCAGCTGTCAGTTGTCAGTAGTCAGCCGTCAGTAGTCAGTTGTGGGTCTGTGCTGCTCAGGTGTGGTGAAGTTCTGTTCCCGGCCTTTTTTGCCGTTATGATTTATCATGTGTCCCTGATCATGTGCAGAGCGCTCCCTGCTACAGTCCACCTTCACTTTGGGCCGAGTCATGTGACCAGAGAGCAGCTTCATCTGAACACTGTTTGCTGTAGAAATGTATTGGTCTCCCTGTGGCCGTACATTCCTACATGACACGAGCAGATTGTATTTAACGTATTGTGTAGTGGCTCATGTCTGCCGCAGTATTGATGCTGGACTGTGTCACCTCGGCCCTCCACCTCCCTGATCACCACCCTGCTGCCCCCTGCTGTTTGTTTGCTTCTGCATGATGCCGTGCGAGCACAGTGCATTTCATCACGGCGTCCTGCTGTGACCTCACACAGACGCGGCTAATCTTCACGGCAGAGATGGAGTCAAGATGGCTGCTCGACTCCAACTGTCTGGCTTACGTTAAGACTCCCTCCGTCCCTCTGCTGTCACTGTCTGCACTCAGTTTATTTGGTTTCTCCTCTCCACAGGTTTGCATGAGCTCATCAGACCCCAGCAGCTCTTTTCAGTTCACTTCCTCACTTCCTGTGAAACCAGCCACAGTCGGTTCCATCTGGACTTCAGCAGACCTGAGAGTCCACAGTGTCTCTAACAGTGCCACATAGAAAAGTGTAAAGAAGAAATGAAACTTCCTGGTCTGCTCTGGAACAGAAGTTCTGATGATGCTGACTGTGGTTGAGTCACTGATGGGAAACAGAAAGTGACCCTCTCTCTTCTCCTGTTTGTTTCCAGATTATTCTAAAGGCTTTGGAGGGAAGTTTGGTGTCCAGAACGATCGCATGGACAAGGTGAGCAGAGTCTCTGTTCCTGTGCATTCGGCTCTCTGTGGTGAGTTCTGTGTCACGTCTCCGTCTCTCCGGTCCACAGAGCGCCGGGACCTTCGAGGAGGTGGAGAAGCCGAGTCCGTCCTACCAGAAAACCAAACCTGTGGAGGCTGGTGAGCATTTCCCCACATCAGCTGTGTTTCAGTCAGAACTTCAGTGTGAACTCATCGTTTCTTTACTCTCCACCAATCAGCCGGCAGCAGCACGGGAAGCATCAAGGCTCGCTTCGAGAACATCGCCAAGCAGAAGGAGGAGGAGGACAGGAAGAGGGCGGAGGAGGAGCGGGCGCGTCGGCAGGCCAAGGAGAAGCAGGAGCAGGAGGAGGCGCGTCGGAAGAGTGAAGAGAAGGCCAAGGCCCCGTCTCCCGTCCCCGCGGCCAGCCCCAGCCCCACCCCCAGCCCCACATACCAGGTGAGATTCAAGCTGCAGACGGAAACTCCTCAGGCACAGACACAAAGAATTCAGTCGTCTGTAGGACTTTAGCTTTTTTAATAATGCAGGAGAGGTGTGGGTGAACGAGCTGAAGCTGGTCTTACTGTCGTAAACTAGTAAAACACTGAAGCTGTTAACTGATCAACATGAAAACGAAATCATGTTATTGCTCATAGAGAATCACTTTGCTTCCATCTGCTTTGTTAGAACACAGAGGAAGTTTCCTACGATGCTGCCGAGGAGAACGGAGAGCAGCTGTACGAGGCAGAGCCACAGAGCCAGTTCAAACAGCAGCCGGAGCCGGAACCGGAGCAGGAGCTGTACCAGAGCACCGTGGAGGCGGCAGCAGGAGGTAGACTGGGGATCAGATCTGTCTTTGACCTGAGCTCTACTGAGGGAACGAAAGGCAGTTTAGCATCCAGCCAGCAGGGCAGGGAACCAGTGAGGGACGTGTGTGAATGTGACTCCACAGCAGGCAAATCAGAGATGCCTGATTGAGACTAAACTTATGAAACATCAACTTTTTACAGAAAAGCACAAACATCAGACTTTAGAATAGAGCAAAACTTTATTGTCCACAAAGCTGGAAAATTGTCTGTGGTCATCAGGGGGTTCATTAAAATAATAAACTAGCTAAAGCTAACGCAGTGTAATACAACAGTCCTGCAGACCAGTCGCTGTATCAAGCTAATTTCCTGCCAAAACTTAACAAACGAATCATGTTTCACAAATGTGCTCTGAGTCAGTAACGAGCCCAGTGTGGCCTGTAAATCCAAACCATTAACAAACACACATTTTATATTTACGAAACAAATTACACCTGTCAAGCAAATCTGCATTTTTAGAACATAACGAGCTTCAGAAACAAATCCAGCACATCTCACAAAACACATCCTACAAAGACAAAATGATCATGTGACTTTTGGCACAATTAGCACATTCGTTTATCACAGGACTGTTGCCTTAGATTGTTAACAAGTTGGACCTCATGAATACTCACACATCAAAAACACCATAAGAACAAAGGGATAAACGACTTCATCTGTAGCTTTTGTCGAAGCCTGTTGTAGCACAGAGCACAGTCAGTCTCTTCACCTGGACTCACAGGCCGGCCTTGTTTTGCAGATGCTCAGCAGTACGAGTACAGCGAGGACCTGGGGGTGACGGCGGTGGCTCTGTACGACTACCAAGCAGGTGAGTGAGAGAGAACAGGCTCCATCACACCAGCATTTACAACAGTGGAATCATTGACTGACGTGAAACTCAAACCGCAGCCGTTACTATGAAGTAACGTATCATCTGCATAGACTTGAACTTTTCCATAGGAGCTTGTGCTGTTGACTTATTTCAAACGGGGCTTTGAGCTTCGACAGAGCCAGACAGCCCCGAGTCTGCAGACTGAGACTCCATCAGTAACTCAGCCTTGAACAATACTGACAATGACCAACACAAAAAATGCAGCAAATCTTCACAGTTGAGAAGCTGCACTCACTCAGTTCTGGTTCTTTTTTGCTTCTTAAATTGATGATCAGGATTGTGGCTGATTAATTTTCTCTTGATTGTTTCTTCTGTTTCAGCCGGCGACGACGAGATATCCTTCGACCCCGATGACATCATCACCAACATCGAGATGATCGACGAGGGCTGGTGGCGAGGTGTGTGCCGAGGCGCCTACGGCCTGTTCCCGGCCAACTATGTCGAGGTTCGGCAATGATGACGCCCCACGAGACGACCTGTGTCCCTGTCCCTGTGCAAAAAACAAAAAACAAAAAAAAAAAAAAAGAGGAAGGAGATGATTTTAAATCCTGTTTCCTTTTCACACTTTGGTCTTTTCTCTCTTCACCTCATCTTCGTGCTTCGACGCTGCGGGACGTCCTCAGGTCTCCTTCTTTGGCTCCTTTCTCCATCCCTGCTCCACAGACTCCAGATCCGCCTCGTTTCCTTCCGTGCAGCAGAAGACAGGGAGGATGAGTTCCCTTCGAATGATTCAAGAAATTATAGAGAATTTATTGTCTGAGCTTAAAAAGGCACAAAGGTTTCTTTAGAACAGTCAGAGCTGCAAAATGCAATGCGGCTGTTTGGGGCCTGAGGCCACGCCTCCTCCGGCCTCACAGCCAGACGCTGCGTTTTGTTTTGCAGGTACAGTATTAGACTTGAGATTGATCACGTATTGCTGCTTCTTCACACATTACAGAAGAACTGTAGCGTCACCAAAGACCAGAGTAGTGACATCAAAGAGCAGGAACTGTCTCTCCTGAGTCTTGTGGGCGGGGCTCAGTAGCTCGCTGCTTGGTAGCTTGACCTTAATGTCAGCAGGAGCAGCTTTGGATTATTATGTATATTGATGGCTGTTTTCTGTCCAGTACATCGAGTGTGGACCAAAAAGCTGATATGCTCCTTTAACGTTTGCTGTGTTGCACAGGAGCTTCAACTCCCTCCTGACTGAAGCTGCACTTGTCGATCCTCGAAGGGAAACTAAGCTTCCGTTGAGCTTCTTGTCGTACGAACACGTTCTTTTTCTGAACACTTGCATCAGTCGTAGGGTTGATTTCTAAATGATCAATAATCAGGTTTCCTCCTCTACTGATGTTTGAATTGTTCACAGAATAACGGGGCCATAATGTCGATGACCTCATCTCTGCTGTGGCCAATCACAAGCTAAACAAACACTACAGCTCCTGTTCATCATTCATTCATTCTCCTGGCTGAGTGTTGACACCATGCTTAGAATCATGTACAGAGAGACCATGATTTACGAGGCTTTGAGAAATAATAGATTTGAAAACATATTTTGTTCCGTCTCACTGTGGTTTTCTTCAGATGTGTATTTGTGCCGTGATGCTCGGAGGCTTTTCTGTGTCATGACATGTTGATAATGCACCCGTGAGGCGCGGTGACGACGAGCCCCGCTAACGTCCGAACGGTGTGCCGACCTCAGAGTGAGCGAGCTTTTAAAACGAGTGGGATTGATCAGCAGTAAAGACGACCTGTAGAAAAGTCCTTCAGGCCGTTGTTAAAGAGAGAAGCTCCGGCGTTTTCTCCAAACACTAATTCTTCCATCGGACGGTGGTTTGACGAACTGCTCGTCTGTGGATCGCAGTAGTGTAGCTCAAACAGGTGTGAGTGTGTGTGAGGGCTTTCATTCGATTCATCTTCGAGGTTTTATAATAAAAAAGTGACCTTTTTCAAAAGCATTATTTTTATCTGTACTTCTGTTGCTTGAGTCACATCATTACCTGCTTGTTCTTTTTTTTAGTTTCAATAAATAAACTATGAATAATGAGCTTGTTTGGGATTCTGTGTTTTTGTGTCTTCGAGCTGTTAAATAACACAATTATCTTTTGTTTGACTGAATTTTGCTCTGGAAACAAGTTGAAACCAAGAGTCATTAATATGGAAAATGAAACATGAAGGTGGTGGAAAGATACATTTACTCCATGTACTAGAGTACTTTATGACTTCATACTTCACTACAATTAAGAATGAAATAGGTTTTACTCAGCTAAAGAAACCTGTTACTGTACAGGTTGAGATGTGAAAGACATTCTCCACCATCAGTTTGATATGACGCATTGTTAGAGATTAAACTTCCTAATTTAAAATTGAAATGAGTCGACCTATGAATGCATCCGTACTCACACAAAAACATTCATATATATTTATCCACAGAACACAAAACTTCTTCCTTCACTACTGATATCAAGTACTTCTACATTACTACTTTCTCTCTCTGATGGTAGAGACCGAAACCAACAATGTTTTAGTAACATTTGCTAAAAACCACAGTGTGCAGCTGTTTTATGAATTTAATGAACTCATTATTTGTCAGGAGCTTTTAAAGGGCTACGTCTTCAGGAACCAATGTGTTTTCAGCTGAGAGCAGAGACAGAGAAGGAAAGTCTTTTCATAGGATTTGTGTGTATGCCTGTATGTATGTGAGTATGTATGTATGTATATATTTATGTATGTTTCTATGTATTTTTGTATGTATGTTAGTATGTATGTATGTATTTTTGTATTGATGTATGTATGTAAATACGTATTTTTGTTTGTATGTGCTGATGTATTTATGTATTGATGTATTTATTTATGTTTGTCTGTATGTATGTACA
The DNA here is from genome assembly GCA_037975185.1 of Centropyge bicolor. Lineage (NCBI taxonomy): Eukaryota > Metazoa > Chordata > Actinopteri > Pomacanthidae > Centropyge > Centropyge bicolor. The sequence continues at coordinate 34,569 of JBBMOC010000257.1, read as the reverse complement.
TATGTATTGATGTATGTGTGTATATATGTATGTATGTGGGTAATCACCAGATTTTAGTGAACGGCTGTTGAACATAGAAGGTTTTATGACATGTATGTATGTATATATTTTTGTATGTTTGTATGTATGTGGGTAATTCCTTGCCAAATCACCAGATTTTAGAGAATGGCTGTTGAATATAGAAGGTTTTATGACATGTGAAAATGCCATTCACAAGGTTCCATCACATGCATGTGGACCAGTAAAAAAACGCTGATGTATAGTATGTGATTTTTTCAGGTGAATTTTTTGCACCATCTCAGATTTTCTTCATAATTTGTTATTTTAATGCCCTTGTTACTAATAACTGCTGTGCAAAATATCAGGCCAATATCTCCACTACTTTCAGAGATATTAAGCCTTCACATGCATGTGGACCACTAAAAAACGTTGATGTATAGTATGTGATTTTTTGAGGTGAATTTTTTGCACCATCTCAGATTTGCTTCATAATTTGTTATTTTAATGCCCTTGTTACTAATAACTGCTGTGCAAAATATCAGGCCAATATCTCCACCAGTTTCAGAGATATTAAGTCTTCACATGCATGTGGACCAGTAAAAAACGCTGATGTATAGTATGTGATTTTTTCAGGTGAATTTTTTGCACCATCTCAGATTTTCTTCATAATTTGTTATTTTAATGCCCTTGTTACTAATAACTGCTGTGCAAAATGTCAGGCCAATATCTCCACTACTTTCAGAGATATTAAGCCTTCAAAAAGGGGGCGTGGCCTCATATTTAGCATAGTAAACAGTGTTACAATCAAACATCCATAGTTTGATGTCTAATAACTTTTGAACTGTTCACACCAAATGGTTCAAATTGTCACACACGATTCTTTGGTAGAATGAGACATGCCAAATATGGCTTCCTGGAATGTGCTTTTGTCCATGGTAGCACATTTGGCTTTCTATATCTTCAGATGTAATGACACCACATGTCTGAGTCTTTTCAATATATGAGACATGTTATAGTACTATCAGGAAAACAAGTTATATCTGTGACAGAAATGATACTTTCTCATATATAGGCCTCTAAAAATGGAAAAAAGCTTGCGTGTCTGTATTTGAATGCTTCAAAATCTGACAAGGTCTACCAGAAAACACCATTGCGAACCATTTAGTGTGAACAGTTGAAAAGTTTTTAGCCATCAAACTATGGATGGATTGTAACACTGGTTTCTATGCTAAATGTGAGACCACGTCCCCTTTTTGAAGGCTTAATATCTCTGAAACTAGTGGAGATATTGGCCTGAAATTTTTCACAGTAATTATTAGTAACAAGGACATTAAAATAACAAATTATGAAGCAAATCTGAGATGGTCATGTCAGGAACTTTCTCTAAAATCTGGTGATTTGGCACAGAATTACCCAACTAGTGTTTGAGTGTGTACATGGGGGTCTGCTTGTGGATTTATGAGGCTCACAAAGAGAAAAGAAAGCAGGATATATCAGCAATATCTATATATTTGTTAAATGTTTTCATTATTTGTGAGTAAGATATGTGGGACATTTTCCAGTTGAAATAAACATGTCAGTGCCCTCTGGTGGACAAACTCTGTACTGGAGACACATCAAACATGTCTGACATTTCTTGTTACTCTTCAGCTGACAGTCACTCATACTGATATATATGAGGTGTGCTGGTTATAGATCAGGCTCTGCTGTACGCACACAGACACTTTACCTGTCTCAGATCAGGGAGGTGGAGCTTCACATCCACACAGGTGACAGTGTCTCACACCTGTTTCCTGACTGGCTGCAAAGACAAATACATACAAACAAATCAGCTGCCAGTTTATTAGGTACCTGCTCAAAGTCACGTGGGCTAGTTCAACCTAAATTCACGGTCACTTTGAAGGAAGTAAACAGAGACCTGTCTCTGTTCTTTAGTAAAATAGATGGGAGTCGATGAGGTAATAAAAGCACCTCTGTGTAGAATTCAATCAGCAGCTACATCCTCCAAAATGAGCAGAGAGTTGAATCAACACTTCTCTCAGTTTCAACACAAACTGAACATCAACATAGCAGCAGATTCATGAAGGGGATGATGATGATCTGAAGCATTTTCTCAGCTTCAGACTTCAGCTGTGGCTCAAATCCCTCCGACAGACAAACCATATACAACCTATAACCTTCATATTTATGGTAAACACAGGTTAAAACCGATATTATAGACCTAATTTACCTGTTTTTACGAGCAGGAAACGACGCAATTACCCTCAGACATTAAGCAAAACCGCTAATAAAACTTCACAAAGAGACATCAGTGTTTCTAATCGTTACTTTTTGTTTTCTGTTTTTTGTTTGACTTGTTTCGCCACAATTAGCTTATTGTAATCCAACTGTTAGCGGATCCGCCATTTTCTTTGTGCAATGCATTGTGGGACAAAACTGAATAAAATGAAATAATAAAAAAGATGATGAAATTTGACTGTTAACGATTATGTTTCCCTGAACACTTCAATGTAAAGAAAAGTCTCTTTATTTCAAATCGTGAGAGCAGTTAGCCACCGAAAAATTCAACTCACGGAACAGCAACATGAGCTCTGATTGGTCGGACTCCCAACAAGACGTGATAACACGCCAATCAGAGTTCCTGTTGCTACCTTGTCGGTGGGACACAAATTAAGAAAAAAGTTCAATAAAAAAAAAAAAAAAAAACATCTTTACAATTCGACAAAGCATTTTTAAAATTTATCCTCAAAATTAATCCTCATTGAAGGACAGATTGTTTTCTTAACCTTTATTTACACAGGGTGATGCTATTTTGCAAAGAAGAAATACAGTGATTAATTAGAATAACTATCAAAGTATCAAAGAGTGAACTGCTCTCACTGACCCACCCTGTATAATCAAAGGTTATAAAGTGTATAATTATTACTATGATAATATTTGGTTTCTCCATATGTTCAACATAATCGCAGTGTTGAAAAACAGGCAAAAAGCAAGGTTTTTTTTTTTTTTATACATTTCCACAAAAAAAAAATCTGTAAAAAACGTAATTATCTTAGTACAGATGAAGCTTTTACTGACACACACTCCTTTTCCTCTTTGTTTACTTGATGCATTCTTGGGTTGAAAAATGTCATGAACTCTTTATTTCGGTCCAGACAATCCGACGACCTGGATTGGAGTCCAGGTGTAGCGAGAGACCTGGACCAGAGTGGACCTGCGGACCCAAAGACTGAGAGGGCAACAACACTAGTGCAATATTATATTTATTTCTTACAGTGAATTTTGGTTGCCATACAAGAAGTCTTGAGGATTTGAGGGGGCAGGAGGAGGGAAGAGTGCAGTTACAGGAAAATTCTCTCTCTTTTCATTTCAGTAATTAGTTTGACTCTATGATGATTCAGTAGCACAAAATTACAGCAACATAGAAAACATGAACACAAGTCTCTGCACAAATTACCGAAAACATCTTAGCCTCTATGAAGACTTAATCAAAGAATAAAATCTATTAATGAAAAAAAATAAATTAATTAATTAAGAAAGAAAGAAAAAAAAGAAACAGTTACCCAAATGTTGGACAATGATCAAGGTGGGAGCAGTGTTTTGAAGGGAGTGGAGGTGGGTTAGTGAGCCATGTCTGTCCTAAACATGGCCTGGTGATGCTCTTTAAAGATTCTTACTACATCTACTCAGCTCTACATTTCCACAGAGAAAACTGCTTAGTGACCTGTTGATCCACATCATCAGGAATCAACAGCCACCACTAATCTTTTTGGTGGATTTATGTATGTATACATATATATAGGTTTCATATAGCTTCCTACCAAGATGGCCTGCAGATATATACTTTTTAAAAATTTACAGATTTTGCTCTTTTTATACACGCACTCTAGACTCAGGGATTTCAGAAAATGAGAGATCAGGCAGATGGTGGTCGTCAGAAGATTCCTGGGTTTTGTGGTCACTCGATTGGCCAAAATATCTTAAGTGTACTACTGCAGTAGAAAGTGTATCTACGTTAGGCAACACGTCATTAAAACACTGACAAGTGATCGCATCATGATATGTAACTTCAAAATGGGAAAATAAAACACAACCAAGGAGATTCATTCAGAATAAATATTGCTTCTTACATAACCCAGAAGTCTAATAATATCCACGTTTTTATCTATATAGTATTTCTGTTTTTGGCAATCCACGCGTCAGAGTTGAACAGCTTTTGTTCAGATAACCTCTATAAAATTTCATAGAACTCTATACAAATCTTTAAAAATACTGTGCTTTTCTACCCTCTCCGACACGTCGCTGTTTGCTTTAAAATAAGTTACACGTTCAAACAGGAACAGATCATAGCAGCATTGTCCCGTGCCAGCCTCCATACGGCTAATGTTCACAGAACACAGAGCTTGTGTATGTTTCACTCGTCTCCTCGAACGCTGCGTCTACGTGAAGCTGCAGAGTGTGATATGAAACCAAACAAGGGTGAAGTTGTTGAAACGATATATATTTCCAGACGTCGGGTTACTGTCGAGCACATATCAAAGCACACGTCAGGTGTGTCTGAAGGAATCTACTTTGAGGTCAAACACGAGCTGTGTCTTCACGGAGCAGTACAGGTACTGACAGGTAGAGGGAGCTGTTTAAGGCGTCCTCTGCTGGACGGCGGGGGAATGGAACCACTGCGTTGGCCCTCAGATCAGCTCTGGCAACCATAAACCAACCTCCATAGAATCTCTTCTTTAACTCTAAACCTTTTCAATAGAGCTATACATATAATCAAATAGACATTTTTATTATCCTGTTATAACACTCTTATATACACACATGTCAACACATACTGCACTTCTACTTCTGACCAGCCTTTAATCGTTGCTAGCAAACACATATAAATGTTCAACTTCATAAATGCTCATTCAGTTTTAACTTGGACTCTGAATCCGTCTCTGCAGCTGCACTGAGGCCGGATGAGCATGTGGGACTTGGAGAAGCTCACAGTTCAGTCACAGGGACTGAGGTTGATCACAAACGCTCTCTATCCTTTCTAATCTCTCGCTGACCAACATCTGCCGGCTTTGTCAGGTTGTTCTCTGGTGATTGTTTTGCACAGTGGTCGGAGGCGTGAGGACTTACGTGAACACGTAATTCAACATAAAACCCTGAAGCCACAGATTCTCCATCTGCTCTAAAAGCCAGCGGTTCTGCGAGATCTCACGTCATCCGGCTGAAGGCGCCCAGCCAAGTATCAACCTGCTGATATGTACAATTAGAAGACGAGTTTATCTTCAGAGACAAACGGTCGGATTCTGTCGGGGCCTCGGCGTCGATCTGCAACAGCTTCGTTAACGTTTCTTCTTCCGGAAAACAAAATGACTAAAAGCTGTTTTGGTCTAAAACCGTTGTTTCCCTTTGACTCTGTGATTGAAAGCACAGATTTACAACAGCTGCTGCAGTTTGGTTCCTTTAGATCTGAGTGGATTTGAGCTCAAGTTAGCTTAATGCTAACAAATCTTTTTAATCTCCTTGCTCTTTTTTTTTTTTTTTAAATAAGAACAATATACAAAATGTTCAGGTAGTCACTTAGATAAATAGAAAATACGTGTAGGTTCATTTCTCTAGCAAAACTTGAGTTTTATCTCATTAAATATCAACCTACAAGTTTTAGTTCTTAAACATCAGGTTGCTCATAACCTGCATTATTTAAAATTGTTGACAACCAAAAGAAGCGTTTCAAAAGGATTCGACGCTGGATTCAAATTCAATAAAATGCCATCGAATGACAGCCTTTAATAATCTGACACTTTGAGAAACAACACCTCTTTCTGAAGTTTGATGAGAAGATCGACAAAACTCATGTGAACGTGGAGCTAAAGCCATGATTAGCCACAAAGTACAGCTGAGGCTGAAGGGAAAGTCATTCCTTTAGTTCAACTTTTGACCTGATGATGGCGCTAGATAAAAAGGATAAGATCAGGTTATTACAGTTTTTTCAGAGGCGACAAGGAGGGAAACATGAATCTCTGAACCAAATTTCATGGCAATCCATCCAGAAGTTGTTGAGACATTTCACTCAAATCCCCACATGGTGGCGCTAGAGGAAAAGTCACAGGCTCACTGGGCTTCGTCCTCTGGGGACCGTGAATGTCTGTACAATATTACATAGCAGTCGATCAGCAGCTGTTGAAATATTTCAGTGTGGATCGAAGTTCTGGGCCGAGTGACAGGAGACATTCACCCAGAGAGCTAGAAATCGTCCTGCCAGCACCTCTAGAGGTCGCTGGTGGACACAGGAGACGAGACTGGCAGACGCTCTCTTTTACCTTTGTACTTTAAATTTAGTGAGTGGAATCAGTCTTCTCATCTAACTTGCAGCTAGAAAGCCAACGGGTTTGTTTCCTAAAATGTCGAACTATTCCTTTAAACATACCTTGTAATGCTCCCTCTAAAAAAAACCTCAACTTCTACCACGTCCACACAGTGTGTTTGATACACGGCGTCACTGTGGGGCCACGTGAGGTGCTCACCTGCTGAAGTGAAGGAGGCTCGACCTAATGAGGAAAAGTAAAGGACTCTAGACTGTGGCCTCTACAGTGGATCAATGGGAACAGCTAAACTGGCCTTAATGATATTTTGGGTCAACCACTGACACACACGCACGCACGCGCACACACACACACACATGCACACAACAGGAGAAGGAAAAGCCAGGAGGGACAAGGCCGCCCTTTACTGACAGACAAGCTGGTAAAACCACAGGTGAGAATATTTCTGCTCCAGCGTTCGTCTGTCCGTCTTGTACCTCGTGTCCTCGCCTCGGTTTTCCTTGTGTGATGAGGTGGACACCGGATGGGTGTAGACTGGCGAGGGGCCCCGGGGCCCCTGCTACAGCGGAGCTCCTCCTCTGGTGACCACCTCTCTCCACGCTTTGCTCTCTCTCAGGAGAAGAAGGCCATCGCAGTATGGGTGTGTGTATACATGCTCAGGGTGCGTCTGTCTGTGAGGACAGTGTGTATTCTACTTTGTCAGTGTGTGGCACTGTGCATAAAGTGTGTGTGTGTGTGTGTGTGTGCACGGACATGAGATATGGTTAAGTATTTGTTTAAACATGTCAGCTAATGTTCTTATTTTGACACAAACAGGTGAAAAGCAAAAAAAAATGGAGTCTATCTCAAATTTTTCTCTACAACCTTAGATGCACCCAGAAATATAACTCCGGTAGGACTCTAGTGAAGAAATATTATTCTCTGAACAAACTCTAGCAAAGATAGAAAAGGAGCAACGACCAGCTCAGCTGGTTTTCATGCACCCACACTGGGGTGTATGGAAAAAGTCTGTAGTATTCCAAAGCAGTTGGGTGAGCACGAGTCTTTATGTGACAGAAACTTCCAGCAGGTATTTTCCCAGTGAGTTCACACTGTTCCAGAGTTCGGTGTTTCCTGGTCAGTCCTTCACACTGGCCTGCTTTGCTTTCTCTCTCCTTGATGTGACATAGCAGCTATTCTCTTCTCTCTCCCCCTGCAGTTCCGCCCGACATCCCATGATCCCCTGATGCTCGGGGCGGTGGGAAGGAGGAGGAGGGCGGACAGAGCGGAGCACTGAGATGAGGGCGACGGAGGATGAGAGAGGACAAAAACAGCAAGAGGCAGCATCAGCTTGGACAAAACTTCTACCCAGTTCCACGACTTGAGATTATGTCTGATGAAGAGATTGGTAAAAGTGATGGGTAACACCTCCCTCTCCTCGGCCCGGCCTCCACGCGTCATCCAGCCCGTCTCCTCGGGGCTTATCTGTCCTGCAGCAGCTTGAGGGCCCTCTCGATGTTCATGCGGTGGCCCACCCTCGTCACGCCCAGGTCTATCAGGTCCTCTTTCTGCAGCGAGGGCAGGTGAGCGCCCTCGATCTCATTGTCCAGGAAAGCGTCCCTGTGCTCCCCCAGGTTCAGGCTCTCCAGCCAGTCCGCCACGTCGTGTTTGCTCCACAGCTCCATGGGCTTGGAGGCGAAGGGCTTGCCCGAGGCCGCCACCGCCTGCATCAGGGTGAGCGGCGACGGGGAGCGCGAGCTGCCGCTGCCGCCGCACGAGGAGCTCAGGCTGTAACCGCCGCCGCTGCCCATGGGCGGGGTCGGCAGGCCGAAGACGTCGGTGAGGGTGGGCGACACGGAGGGCGGCAGTGAGGAGCAGGGGGTGAGCGAGGAGGCGGAGTCTGGCGGGCTGCAGGGATGCGTCTGTGAGGGGAGGCTGCTGGGAGGGGTGGAGGTGAGCGCAGCAGCGGCGGCAGCGTTGTTACGCATTCCTGAGTCTTCTGTTGGAGGCCTGAGGGAGAGAGGAGACGACAGGTCAGACGGGACAGACGAGAAAATACGACTCAGTGGTTGACATTTTTCAAAATATTGTGGAAACCAAGATCAACAAGAATCAAGAATCTTTCTTTGTTTTAATCTGCGAAAATACCAACCAAGTGTTAGCTACTTTACATTTGCAAACTATTCCCTCTGGACAGAATGTAAAGTGATTTTATATCATATGCTACTGAAACACTTCACTCAAGACATCATCAGCATAAATGACTGCTTTGGAAAACTGCATCCACCTGATGAACATCAGTCCAATATTCAGTCTCCTTTCAGTTCCCGAGGAAAAATTCTGATCTGAGCTGATCAATGCTCCACTTTTCTAAGGTGTGATGGAGGTGTGAGGGGAAGAGTAGTAAGAAATATTAAACTGCAAAAATCAAATTAGAAGAGAAGATGTGAAAACAACACGTTTACAATAAAAAGGTCAGAGTTAATTTGTCCTGAAGTGAAACCAGCTGCTGCCTGATGGGAAGCAAGTTGATCTGAAAATGTTTGCCAGCAATGTTCAAGTTCATGATGTGGAATAATGAGCGACAACAGAAGTATGACAGACTGGAGTTCTGATGGAGGAGTTCATTAATCATGTAATAATATCCAGTGTAATGCTGCACAATGAACAGTAGGTGGCATCAGAGGCCAAACTTTGAACCAACGCTGGAGCAGCTGATGATGATGTTCAATGAGGAGCCAGAGCCTGTTTGGTCTGAATCTCTAAACAGACATTTTAGGTACAGTATCGTCACTTTTCCACTTTTAATAAAGAACTGTGTGTCTTTACTCTGAGTCACTTCTATGTTAACAGTCATCTAGTATTTGTGATTTTTATTTACTGCACCTCATGGATTAATTTGCTCTACTCACACATCAGTGTTATCATTTTTTATTCTAATATCTTTCCATTAAAGCACAATTTGTGAGAAACAAGAGAGAGCCAGAGCCAGCCATCATTTAATACATAAACTAAAGGAAATCTATTATGATCATTTGATAAACACAGTAAATGCAGTTAGTCATGCATTCTTGATCACAATAATAGTTTGAACCTCATAGTCTGATTAACTTCCAAATGCTAACTTGCTAACTTTATTGCTGTTTTAAGTAAAGGCTTCTTCTTGGTAAAAAACAGCTATTAAGTTTTTAGGTCAAATGTTGCATCAATAAGAAATGACTGAGGTTCAGAAGGAGACTCTGCAGGCCTCAGTCCACAGGGGAAGGGGAAGGTTAATCTTACCTTTTCAAAGCCTTTAAACTATGAGGCCCAACAGAATAATAGAACACTGAAGTTTTCCCTCAGAGAAACTGACATCGTCTGCAAAGAGATGCTACTTCTGTTTCATCAAAATAAAATAGGAAGAAACCTCGTCTAGACTTGAGACAAATCTCTGGGGTTCAGAAGGTTAATAAGTCTGGAAAAAAGAAAAACTTTACTCAAATTCTTTCTCATTCTCTGGTCTTTCTTTTTTTCCCTTGTTTCTGATAAATACAAGATTTAGTTTTACATCTTCAGGAGGTTTAAAGGAAAAAAGACAGATGCAACCTGTTTCATTTTTTAAGTAAAATCTCATGACAAAACCAGAATCAACCACTGGGTTGATACAAATATTGCATGTTTATTAAACTAAAAAAACATCGATGTAAAAAGTTAAAACACTTCAGGCCAAATACTGACGAGAGCATCAAATGCAGATGAATCCACCGCTGAAAATAGTCCCACACAAATTCACTATTTCTTCCTATTTGAATAACGTTTGTTAACAACTACAGTGAGCAGATGTTCTGGGAAATTACTGAGCCTTTTTCTGAAAAAACAATATTTGTGAGACATTTTTAATATTCATGTCCTCAGTACAAGCTAATGTGCTTGGAGCTGAGAGCCACAGACAGGAAGTCAGAAAGTACTGACAGATGGACGAACACATTGTTGGTTTTGGTCTTTTCATGGGATTTGCTGACAAGAAGAAAATGATAGAATCAGAACTGACTTATCAAAGCTAAAACAGCACGTTACTTTTTAACGGGATTGGTTGAACACGAGCCAATTATTAAGACAAAAAAGGCCCTGACGACAGAAACAAGTCCACCACCACAAAGAAAAACACAGTGTGTGTGTGTGTGTGTGTGTGTGTTAGTGAGTAACAGACATCGACCCCACGTTACCTGCTGCTTCAGGTGGAGGGATGTGATGAATGTTCTGATATCTGGAGCAGTGACACACAAGGATGAACTCCATCACAACACACACACACACCAATCCACGCAGAACGACCGCTCCTTCCTTCAGCTTCCCCGGAGGAAATGTTCCCTGTCGGGTTTCCTCCTAACAAATTGATTGAATTATCAACACAAAACTTGTGCTCACACTGACAGGCTGTTGTGAGACAACGAGCCAAGGGCAGGAAACAGGCCCCATCTGACCTCCACACTCTCCAATTGACTTTTTCCACCAATGGCGAGGGGAGCTGCCGCAGCCTGGATACGGCTCCTTCCCACTGTAACATATGGAAGAGCCCGAGGGGAAGCGAAGGGGACGGAGGGGGTCGTTCTGCCAAAAAGGGAAGTGGGCCATTGTTAGAGCTTCACCCAGCGAAGGAACTTACAGTCTCCACTTTTCAACACCAGCTTCTCCGTGCAATGAGATGGACGGAGGAGATGGAGACAGAGACAATGTTAGACATGTGATGAACAGCAGGTAGGAAGACACAGACAAACCGACATGGGCTCAAAGAAAAGAAGGAATGAATGGAAGAACATGTATATGATGAAGTCTCTGCCGTCATCCGCCGTCTGTTCTCTGCTGCAAACCACTTCTCAACTTTCACTTCTTTTCCACAAGGCGACCAGGCCTCGAGCTCCCGGGTCACAACCTTTTAATTTGATCTTTCTCAGCCTGCAGGACGGCGATCCGACTGATTCAAAACAACAGCACGTTTAAAAATACTTCACCTGAGATCTGTCAAGCACTTGTCTAATCTGTATCCTGGTACTCTATCATCTATTAAACACTTTTTGTTACAGGAGTCAAATTGATTTGAACAGTATGTAATTGCCTATTAGACTAATTAGCACAGCGCCTCGTTTAGCTTCTCTGACCTTATTACGGTTTCTTGCAGCTACCAAGAGTCATGTATGACAAAAGAGGACGATGCTCTGCTGTGAATTTCTCTCAGGCATCTGAATTATTTGTGCATATATTTTTTTGTTATTTGCAATCAGTGTTTACACAGAAAAACATCACTCATATCCACAAGAGCCTGGAAGTAGTTCAAACAGCGGCCATTCATTCTGTGACATGTTGCACCTTTGATGGTATCAGACAACAACTAACGCTAAGCTAAATGCTAACACAGAACAATGACGTTCTGACACAGTTCATTTTTCCCATTTGCACCTTTGCATGTTAATATTTGCTAATTAGCATCAAACACTGACCTGATGAAATGTTAGCAGTTCTGCAGTCATTAACAAAAGTATTGGATAAGTTAAAATTTAGATCTGATGATGATGCTAGAAAAAAAAAAGTTATTCCATCCATCCTCTGGAGACCATGAATCAGTACAAGAGTTCAAACATCCAAACACTGCAGAGATATTTCAGTCTGATGTGAAAGCACACACCAGGCGCTGCCGTCCCCAGAGTCACAAATTTAAGTTTAATACTTTGCTTATAAGAAATGTTGAACTACAGACTGAAGACAGGAACACACAGTGATGGAGACTGGATTTGACCTGGTTCACTTCCAACAGGAAACATTCGTTGAGCTTTGGACAGAACAGAAAACTCAAGGTTCATTTCTGAGACGAGATTTTGAGTGAAATTCACTATATAGACATTTCACTGTCCTCTGTGGGTTTCGTTTACTGCTTCAAGTTTCTCAAATGTGGGGATTTACTGCTTTTGTCTGTTTTCCATCACTGAATATTTCTGGGATTTGAACTGTTGGTCGAACAATATGAGCAGTTTGAAGACGTCACTTGGAGTTCTGGAAAACCAAGACAGACATTTTAAAGACATTTTAAAGACTAAATGATATAATAATCTAAAAGTATAACCAACCCAATAATCAATAATGAAAATAATCCGAGTTAATTTAGTCTATTTTGTTTTACTTTAAAAACCACAAAACCAAATTGCACAAAAACGTCAACACATTTAAAGAAGGCAGAAATGAGCTGGAAGTTAGAGACAAAAACCAACAGGCACATTCTGCAAATGTACCACAAACGCACTCACACAGTCAAACCCCCCACACACACATAAATAACGTTAGCACGTGTCCCTCGCTGGCCTTCATTTCAGCTCAGGAACATGGCTCGCTCTCGTCAGCTGAGCTGCTCCAGAGGAAAGTGATGCAGTGCTATTGATATCTGTGGTGGGAGACCTCGCCTTCACCACGCCCACACATCGCATGACTCCCTGCTTCTTTCTAGCACACACCAGCTCACGCATACAGGGTCGCATTCATTGGCATGCATGCACACGCTGCCTTTATTTATAGAAGCTTCGACGCACACACACATACAGACTGACTCGGCTGTGCTGGGTTACATAACGGTGGCCTACTAAAGCAGCGCGGCACGTGACCTGCGTGAGATGATGTTGAACTCTGCTGAGGGTTCGGCCTGCCATCCTCACACACACACACACACACACACACACACACACACACACACACGCACACACACACCCCTCCCCCGACTCAGACTGACATCACTGCAGCCTCAAGGCTGCTCTCATCAGCCGGTTGCTAAGCAACCCTTTCGTCCACAGGCACAACCAACGCACATTTAATCTGGGAGGCTAAGAGACAGGGATGAGAAAAAAAAACACAAATGTCCACAGGAGAAAATCTGATGTTAGCACTGGTGCTGAGGCTGATTCCAACATACTGAGGAAGAAAGGCTGAATAAAACGAGAGAGAAAGAGCAGGAGATTGTGCAGAAGAGAGCAGAGGATGGAGGGAGAGCATGTGTGAATCTAGGCCATCTTCTGTGCATCTCTGCTGCCATCTGTTTGACGGCCTCAGAAGCAGGACCACCTTTACCCTCCGCAGGCCTCCTCACACGACGAGGTGCTCCCTGCCTCCACGTCTCCAGCTGCCTACAGCCTCGCCCTGCCCGCCAGCCCGCCACACAACACTGAGCCCCCCTCCGAGCATGGAGGCAGATAATCGGAGACCCCGGTGGCAAACGAGTGAGCGGGTTTTAAACTCCATCTGATATGTGAAACACACACAAACCCTCGGAGAAACAATCGAAAAGCCCAGATTACGAGCGACTGAGTGATGTAGCAGGATGCTGGGTGCAGCTTTCGGACTGAGGGCCGAATGCCACAGCCACATCAGGCCACGACGACATCTGCTTGTTTGATCCCACAGTGAACTAGTTACTGAAGTGAACTAAGCTAATCAGACCAGTGGACGCTGCTTCAAACTGCACTCACAGATATAAAAAGGCAGCCGTGAGATCGTGTCCGGCTGGGTCAGCTGGAAAAATCTCCCCAAACAGGCCCATTTCTCCAAGTCCATAACACAAAATACAGTAAAGAGCAACTTCACTCCTGTAGATTACATCGATTTCATATGAATCTCGGCTGCGACTGCAAAGACAACTGGGGCCAAACGTGATGAGTTTTGCTTTAATGTGGGCAGAATTATTGAAATAGTAAACCAAGTTTGAGATCTCTACACCAACACGACGCCTCATGAAAGCAGCGACTCAAACCACAAATTGCAAAGACATTAGAGCTGAGGTCTGTGGGTGTAGCTCCGTCACTGTGATATTACACCAGCATGCAGTCCTGCAGCTTCAGGTGTTCAAGCCTGTGTTCACCATCACTGGTCAGTCTGGCTCTGTGCTTAGTCTCTCTGGATGTATTTAAAAAAAAGCCAAGTCTATCCAGATGTTGAAAGGTGTGTGTGTGTGTGTGTGTGTGTGTGTGTGTGTGTGTGTGTGTGTGTGTGTGTGTGTTGAAGTGTCACTACATCAGTAAACTGTAGAGCTAATCTAACAGGCTCTTTACTGCTGTGACAATAGCAGCTTCAGTGACACTAACATGAAACAGAAACTGAACATCTTTCTCCATGTCTCATTCAGGTTTGCAACACATATGGTCATATAGGTGAATGTCTATATGATCATAGTTGTAATGCATTGTCTTTATGTGACTGTAAATGAATTAGAGCATTACATGATGTGTGGGGTTAAAGAGCATTTCTCATAATCCATCCACGTGTCAGATTATGTACAGTTATTAGCGAGCTAAACAGATCCTAATTAATCTGATAAAGTTGTTCTTTTTGTGATGCGTTCAGGTGCATGAGCACTGCCGACCTGCAGGCAGCTGGAGACCATGACAGATGAAGTCAGACATGTGAGGTTTGCATAGGTAACTAAATGTAAACTAATGCCTTTTAAATCACACCTGTATTTGAGAGATGAGAGACTTGAGCCACATCTAAACTGAACTATGGACATTAGAACGCAGAAAGCGCCAACAGACAGACTTTTCTTTTCTCCACTTACACATACAAACAAATTAACATTAGCGGTGAAGATGCTCACGGTTTGTTCTTCAATGAAACATTTCTTTAGATTAAATATTTATGTCCTGTGCTGAGTCTGTGTGTCTGTATGCAGACGACACTGCTCTGTTACTGTGGAACAATGGACAGATATTTAGCATTTAGCAGCTTTCACTTCTTATCATGTATGTTTCTATACATGCTACTTAATGTTCTTTAGTTTATGTGGTAAACATGGTATTGAGTCTCTCTTATAGATGTGATGTGCTGTTTCTGTGAATATGACCAAGACTAAAACTGTTTAATGTGTATAGGTTCACTCAGCCTAGGTGAGTGAGTAGAGCCGTAACAGCTCAGGTACCTGAGGACGGACACAGGTGTTGTTCCTGTTAATGACCTGTTGGGGGACAGTATGCAGAGTCCATACTGTCTGCCAGATTAGTTAATGTCCCTCAGTTGACGAACACGGCTGCATACTGTAAAATGCGATATATATATATATGTATAAACACATGTATATGTATAATATCTGCACTTTCCTGCCTCTGCCGGCACATTCAAGGCCACTCGAGAGGCCAAGTGGGAAAAACTGGAACCTTAAAATAACTAATAAAATAAACACATTCCTCTTGTAATTGTCACCAGGAAGTTGACGCATTTTTCCCAATTTGCAGCTCACATTTGCAGTAAATCGTACACGAGTCGCATGACCTTACATAAAAATGTCTGTTTTCTAGGAGTCATGAGAAACTTCACTGTGCAAAACAATCCTCTCAGCACAGGAAATCATTGTGAATGCATGGCTTGGGGGGAATAAACAGTTTACTTTGAGAGGCTGCCAGCTTCATGCACCTGATACCTGAGCGTCATAAAGCTAATAACAATACAATACAAGACCCAACCAGATAACTCTTTTCACTCTTTTTCACCAAGACAGCAGAAAAAGAGACACTACAGACGCTGAATATCACACTGTAATCACTGAGAGATTAAACATAATGGCACGGTAATGAAGTCATTAACAAAGCTCATTCATTATGCATCGTGTATAATTTATCCGGCAACTAGTTTTTTGCCAACATGCCCATCTTAGCATATAGTGGCATTAAAATGAATTGAGTATCATATCTGGGATTAGAAGCTAGAAAACAAGTTCCCATGTTTTCCTCACTAGGAAGCAACTTTATGCAGCACAGTGCTGCAGAACACGATCAGAGCAGCAATCAATTCAAGTATGAAGTTCCTATTTTTCCTGAATGCACCGACAGACACCAACACTACAGCTTCATTTCCTGAACGAACGTGTCACATGGCAGCGATGGATATAAGTGAACACAAACAGGTGGAGATGTGGCAGCAGCCGATGGAACCTACCTGTGAAGATGGAGACACAGAGGACATGAAGAAAGAGGAGGTGACTGGAGAAAATGGAGATGGAGATGGAGAGGCGTGAGCTGAAAACGAAATGAGTACAAGGTGTAAAGGTCAACAGGCATGACTTTGAAGTGCAGAGGATGAAAACGAGGATGACATGATAGCACGGCGTGAAGCGTGAAGGAGGGTCCACCCGGCCGGGGCCAAGCAGCTGCTGGACATATCAGTGTGATTAGCATAGATGAACATCAGGGTGTTGATCTAACAGTGTTTATTAGAGGAGGCCCAGAGGAATCAGCTCCTTCCCTCGGCTCTCTACACCTGTCTGATGAGCGATGGGACCGTTCATACAAAATGCATGTGAGCGGTGAATTATTTATTGTGCTTTTTATTTCCCTCTCATACAGAGGAGATGTGAGTTTAAAAAACCATGAGCCGAGTCGGTTCAGGTGCACGGTCCATCAAAACGTTGTCCCACTTACAAATTTGACTCCTGCGTGTCCTGAACAATCTGAAACACGGCTACGCAGGAAATCAATCCTGTTAAACCCAAAGTACACAGGTCATTTTGAGTGCCTGTAGCTTTGTGCTTCCATCCAAACAAACATTCAGTTGAGAAATGTGGCAGAAAACAGTGCAAATAAATGTCAAACAGATAAAAAAGCAAGAAGATGAGCTGAATGATGAATAATATCTGCCACAGTATAAAAAAAGGATTTGACTCCCAGAGATTCTTCATGACACAAAGGCCTCACAGACTGCAATCACAATAAAGTAAGAGCTAATTCTCTACTGCCCCTGACCCCTAACCCTAATGATCAGGATAGTTGACTAAAGTTAACATCTGCTAGCAGCTATGCTTTTAGACCAAGTGCAAACCAAAACCGTCTGAAGCCTCTGAAGAACCTTGTGTTGACTATGCTTCTGCAAATGCTTCATGTGACAAAGAGGCAAACACCTGCAGCCTCATACAAACTTTACACAACTCAAAACAAGGCTTTAATCAGCAAGACATAACTGATCAGGATTGAAAATGTCAAAACCAAACATATAAGTATAATCAATAATGACCAAGCAGCGGATCAGCTCACAGTCCATCTGAAAACTGCTCACAGCTTCTTTCATGATGGATATCACAAAACCAAACTATCTGCATGTCGAGATATGGCAACAAGTAAGTGAGACAATGTCTGTCTATCTTAGGTGAACCATTTCTAAAATTTGAAGGAAACTCTTACAACTCCCCCAGTCCATTTAAATAAAGGATTAAATGAAGGATAAAGGACTGAAGCAGGTGGTGCTCAATCAGGTCATGGAAAACATGGGAATCACAGTATACACATCAAAATAAGAAGAACTGAAGAAAAAAGAATTTGGAAACCCTGAGTCATTAAGGACTGACTTGTCACGTACCTCGTTCCAAAGGCCCCCCTGGTCCCTGTAGGAGAGTCGAGGCTTTCTCCCGGCTTGGTCGGCCTGTCACGATTCATTTGCTGCAGAATGGAGCTCAGCTCGGTGATAACGGTGTTCTTGGTGTCTGGTGTAGATGGGGGGCTGCGCAGCTCAGGAGGCTGATCGCCCCACAGCTTGGATGTCCTTTGAGTAGGAGTCCTTGGAGGTTCAGAGGATGAAGGGGGAGGGGGAGGGGCCTGAGGTGGTGACCCATAGGACTCCGGGGGCTCTTCAATGAGAGCATCATGATAAAGTGATGTTCTGTTGATGACGGATTTGCCCTTGGGTTTGGGTGGCACAGGGGGCCGATCCACCAGGAAGGCGTGTCCATCTGCGGTGGCATAGAGGCTCTCAAGAGTGCTGTCGCAGAAGCCCCCCTCTGATGACAGGGTGGAGATGCTGGAAACGGTGCTGGTGGTCTCCATGTGCTGGGGATCCCCGCTACTGCGGCTGTCCACCTCTTCGATGCCCGAGTCACCCACCCCTGACTCTGGGTCAGGTGGAGGAGGAGGATATGAGGGGGGCATGCTGTTTGCCACTCGTTTGTGTTGATCAGTGACGGGTGGGGGGGCATGAGCATGGTATGGGGGTAGAGGAGGCCCCCCATTCCGTCTCTGTTGCTGAAACATCTCTGCAATGGCACTAGCCTGGTCATCAGGAATGTCAATACTGTTGGCAAACTCCAGTGGTGGGGGGAGGGGCTCTGAGAAGTCAAAATCCTCATCAATGTCAACTGAGGCCAGAGGAGGAGGGGGGATGCGGAAGGGCAACTTTACTGGTTCGTCCATGGATTCACCTAAGGGAATGCTCCTCCTCCGTGACGAGGGTGGCTGGGAATTGGCGGACAGCATTGGAGCTTTAAGGGGATCGGGTTGGTTGGGGTCCTTGAGCTCAGATGGCCTGTTGCTGTCCTGCCCCTCCACCTCTTGGTTGTTCAACTTGTTGCTTGCGTCTGTGCTGGTGTGGACCATCAACAGCCCGGCTGACTTGGGCTGCGACGGGTCTGCCACATCCGCTGGTGCGCTTTTCCTCTCCTCAACTACCTGATGCTGCCTTTCTTCCCGTGCTCCATCAGACTCGTACTTCTGCTCCGTCATTTGCCTCCGCAGGCCGCCTCGACCAGGCCGCCCCATGGTTGCGGTGGAGATTGCAGCAAAACTCGTCTCGATCCCGGAGCGTAGTTTGGTGTCAATAAACAGCGGTTGGTTGAGGTCTGGTTTGTGACTTGGCTGGATTGGAAGGGACTGGGCTTCGTGCTTGGGTGTTTGCTGAACCTGAGGAGGATTTTGTGGCTGATTCTGAGGATGGTTTTGTTGCTCCTTCATGGCCCGGTCACGAGCTGCCAGGGCCAGAGCGAGTGGAGAATTAGGGTCCAAGGGCTTGCCAGTGACAGGATGGAGGTAGGTCCCATTGGCCCTGTAGTGGCTCTTAGGAGGACTGGCTGGGAGACTGACAGGACTGTCCAGGTTGGGACACTGGCCTGTCCTGGTGTTTAGAGGCTCACGCACCACCGTGGGCTCAGGAGTGTTGAAATCTGTCATGTTGCCACTACCGCCCCCAACAGGGGGTCCAAGTTGTGTTGAGGGAGGGGGTGCCAATATCCTTCGAAGCCGCTCGTCGCTACTGAACATGCCTTCATCAATGGACTTTGACTGGCGAAGGCGAGGAGTTGGTGTGGGACTACTGAAGTCATCATCCCCCATGTCTATCGACTGGAAGGCAATTGAGTGCTTTTTTGCCTCTAGCCTTTTCTCGCGGTCCCGTACTGCCCCGGCAATAGCTGCCGCGAAGGGGTTACTTAGAGACAGAGGGTCTTCAGGACGCAGACCTCCGCTTCCACCGACAGTGGGTGTGAGAGGTGGGTGTTCAGGGGTGGTGGGCTCGATCTCCATACTGCTACCCTGGCTGCTCTTGCCACTGCTGCTGGTGGAGGGCTCCTTAACGATGATCGTGGGGATGGGGATGGAGGAGCATGTTCGTTCTACAGGCGTAGTCGGCATGGAAACCGGGCCCGAGGGGCTTGCTGGCATGTGGCACGTTTTCTCTGGACTGTCCTCAACATTGGGCTGCTTTACTAGCATGCCCTTCCTTCGGGCTGGTTTCGCCGGCACATACAGTGTCTTATTGCCCACCTCGGAGTAAGGGTTCTCTGGCACCGGCGTGCGCCCTCGAGTGCGTGTGCTCTCAAACTGCTCTGAGCTCTGGCGGAAATAGCCACGTCTTAACGTGCCAACGTCTCGGCTAATGGTCGTCACTGCATTGGGTGAGTTCTGGGTGAAGCTGGGTCGCGTGGTGCCGTAGCTCTTGGGTGTAGGGCCAGCGGCTGAGTTGTAGGCAGGTGGCGATGGGGGTGAAATGGCCGGGGGAGGAGGGATGTCCTCTGAGGTGTCGGGCATAGAGAGGCTGCGAGAAAACTTGAGCAGGGGAGGAGTGAGGAAACCCTGTTTCTCATCTTCCGTTGTACCTTGGAGAAATAGAGCAGAAAGAAAAATTATGTGAGGACCTGGGGGAGACATCCTTATTTTTTTTATTTCCAGCCCGGCCGCCGCTTTCCACAGGAAATGTCTCATTTATTGATGTGGGCTCTTTCATAACCTTTATTTATCCAAGCGGGGAGGGCGGGTAGATAAGAGAATTAGCCAGCTATAAGGTGTTTGCTACATCTAGTAGGAATTTCCTGCTGAGATAATTTGACCAATTTTTCAACAACATGAACCACATTCTGGGAAATGTAAAAAAACAACAACATTTGAACATTTAAATCAAAAGCTGAATGCTGGATTAAAATCTATTCAGAAAGCCATTGACCATTTATGGGAGCTGTGTACATCAAATATGTGTGGTAAAATGATCTTAATTAAAAGATCAAATCGCCTCCACAAATTTAACATCAGTTTTATTTTGTTGTTCAGAAATGTGGAGACGTTTAAAAACAAAAGCACCTCTCTGGGTTTCTAGAGTTCGTAGCTGGCATTGAAAGATTCATGCAAGACCCTTGTTAACTTCTGTCACTTCTTTACTTTCATCTCTACGGCCACACTGTATTTTAACTGGGGGGGGGGGGTATCTTACTCAGGGGCACTTGGTCAGAGAGTGACACTCTTTAGTTCTCAGAGGAGAGCGTTTCCCAGGTGTCATCAAACAGAACATGCTAAAAGTGCTTTCATTGCAATTGTTGCAGAGAAAAAGCGCGTTACATTTTTCGTTCTAATAACGATGGCATTGCAAATCCAAAGAGCTGTGAGTAACATTAGGCTGCATGACGTCCCTCCAGTTCAGCAGCGAGAATGAGGCCTCAGCATATGCTTAATGACCTCCAGTATTATCGCCTGAAAGCACACTTTGCTGACTGGATCATTCTAATTTATCTATAATTAGCTTTAATATTGCTTGAGCACACAGAGCAGCTCCTCTGAGCATTAACTGAATATTACGACAAGGTAAGAGCAGCAGGTACCGGACACGCAGGTTCACAACTCAGGCCGACACTCACACATTCCCACACACACTGTAAACACATCTTACCTATGGACTTCTGCTTTTTCATGGTGCCCTTCTCAGGAATCCCCAGGAAGGCCCCCGGCACAGTGGGCGGCACCACGGCCACTCCCTGCCGCTCGTGATACATGGACTGCAAACCAGAGCGTCGTCAACCATAAACCCACAGACACACATTTCACCAGCACTAACAGCATTTAGTTTTAGATATCGATCATTAAAAATAAGATATGAAGCAAACTGTTTACGACAGGATCAAATTCAAAGAACTGTATTTAGGGACTTCAGCCAAATCACTGTGACCTGAACACATTTAAAACACATTGAAGGAGACTATAATGAAACAAAAACCAAAGGAACACCATATTATAATATGTCTATATTGAAAGGTTAATTATGTAACAGTTATCTAAATGAATGTTCAGCCATTGTGTGTCGTTCAGTTTAGTTCACTCACGTTCATATCAGCCTGTGTGACCAAGCAGCGGCTGGACGGTCGTGGTTTGATTGTGGCGATCTTCATGTCGACGGGCGAGGCCTTCTGGGCGTGAGTCATCTCTTCCACTTTGTCTGTAAGATACATGGAGCCGCGGTGAGCGACGAAAACCAGGTGGGCGGGGCTTAACTTACAAGCCTTAGTAAGGTTCTTATGGGCCAAACGCAAGCTACTCATTCACAGTGACCCTTCCCAGTGTTTCCACACTGAATTGCAGATGAAACTGAAACAAAAAACATTGAGACATTTTTTGGGGGGGAGGGGAGGGGGGCACAGGAGGACTCGGATGAAATGCGTCGGGTGTGTCCAGCCTTGCAAGCCGTGCAAGCTCTTTCCAAACAGCCGACTCAGCAGCATCATCCAACTCTCAGGGTCGTTCCCTCATTAAATGTAAAATGAGCAATGAATGTGAAGTCTGTCAAGTTTGCCGTCGTCTTTCTCAGCCTTTTCTTTTCTTTTTTTTTTTTTTCCTTTGAGCCGGCGACGTGGGAAAGGTGTCAACGGCAAATTTGGCAGAAGTGAACTTCCCTCTGGTGTGTGATGATGCCATCAGATAGAGTCCACCTAAAGGGTTTTGCTCAGAGAAGCTACATGCTAGCCCTGATCTAGCCTCCTGCTGGGCCACCTCCCTGACTGACTGGGATGTAGAAAGCTTCCATGCATCAGGGGGAGTGATTACTTAGAGTGACTTGGAAAACAATCCTCTTCTTCTGCGCATCTACACACAGAGGAGAGGAGTGGGAGAGGGGGGAGGTGGGGAGGGAGGAAAGTGGAGGAAAGGAGTGTCAATGACCTTAACTACGGTTAGAGCTAAAACACAAACACAAACACACACACAAACAAACACACACAAAATGCACATTTCCTCCGATCTGCCTCCCAGTTGGATTCAGCTACAGCTTATCAGACAACATGCAACACAGTTTCCCTGGAAACATATCTGTGAGTGAAACATTTCCTGGAATAAACCTCCCCCTCCTCTCTCTCTCACACACACACACAAACACACACACACACACACACACGCCTGCAACACAGGAGGGAAAAAAGAAGCACATATGAAGAGAAGAGACATGACAGCAAATCTTTTTAAGTCGAGTAAAATGAACAAACATGGACTTACAGCAACAGTGTACAGAATCTTTACACACACACACACACACACACACACAAGTAAAATGTTCTGTAGTTCATTTTTAAAGGTTTTTATGTTTTGCATTAGAAGCTTGACATTGTCCCAGACAGTAACTCATGGGCTGGCGGCTGCTCCTGGTCTGCCTGCACCCTGAGGTGAACTGCAGCTTTTCATGAACAGTGAATAATGGGACTAGTCAACATCCACGTGGGGGAATTATCTGAACCGAGTCAAAGAGAGAGGACACGATAATCTGTGGCGGCGAACAAGGGACAGAGGAGCTGGAACATTGTTCTCTTCTGTATCACTACGACACGAATCCATGCACCGACAACATTTAAAACACAATGAAGTTCGAACAGCTGAAGTCGGGAACAGAGGAGATCATGCACAGAAAACTACAGGCGACACTGTTTGGTGGCACTGAACTCTCAGAGGAACATTTAAACTGTCAACATACAGAACAGTGTTAGTGGGTGGGGAAGGTATGTGACATCACTCCATCATTGGAAATACTAGGTCAGACTTAAACATGCCTACAGCCACTTACCACCTTTCTTTTTCCTTAGAGTTGCTTAAAGGGGCGACAGAGAAAACAATCTCAGTCTTTAAAGCACAAAAGCAGACGAAGCCTTCTCCCAGGATGAACAGAGATGAGCTGCATCGTAGCTTTCATTAAAATGTACAAACAGTATTCTGTTGATTTGAATTCGTCCGGCTGCAGCAGACGTGTGCATCCCATAATTTACCTTCACTTGAATGCGCTTAACAAAGCCACCAGGCGATACTGTTACTACTATAGATGCAGAGAGAATGAAATGCAAATGTGTCAAATAAGCAGCTCCATAAAAAAAAGCTGCTGAGCAGAGGGATTTTCTTCGGTCAGCAGGTTTCCCTTCCCTCTCCTGTCATTTATTCATTCCTTCACCTTTCATCTCTGGGCCTGCTCCTCACACACCTCTGACACAGGCCACAACGCTGCACTTATTAATGATTGATGCATGAGTGTTCACAGTGAATCACAAGCTGCTCTTCAGGACAACGCACCTGCAGCTGATGATGCTTTCATGACTTTAATCATCATAACAACTTATAATGAGAAATGTCCATAATAAGTTCTCAGAGCTCGAGGTGACATCTTTACATAACTTGTTGTTTAAGCAAGACTCCAAAACTCCAACGTATTCAATTTATAACTGAGGTCCTCACATTTACAAAGCTAGAAGTACAAATATTTTCTTTACTCTCTCTTTATTCACTGACTTTATTTGGACGTCAATTAATCAGCCGTTTGTTTCAGCAGCGCTCAAAGTTTCTAGTTGCTCTTCTAACTTTTATAAAAGAGAAACAACCCTCTGTTCCACTTCTCTAATATCCATGGACTGTATCTCTACAGACACACTCCAGGGCCGGTTCATCTCACTGACATCAGCCCATAGACTGTATAAAATATGGACGTAGTGTCCGTGACGTCACCCATAGGTTTCTGAAGAGCAAAAATGAAGCAAATCGTAGTGCGCAGCCATCTTGGTAGCCTACCTCCGGTTACTCCAAATATGGACAAAGAGGTGGAGCGAGGGCGGAGCTGAGGCGGGTCGAATGAACGCTATTGGCTGAAAAAAAGCTGCTGAAAAAAGCCGCTTCATTCGAAATAATCAAACTAGCTACGGCTAACCAGCTAGTTACCAACTTAGATTGACAGCTATGAATTGTGCATAATGATGTATGCTGTATATTTTAAACGAACGCCTTATAAAAAAATTCGCCCCCCCCCAGAGTTGTCATGGAGTAGAAAAACAGCTTATGAGACTAGAGCCATGTTTTGAACCAGGCTGTAAATACGTTTTTTTCTGTCGTAAAGTCGGACATTTTAACATGGGGCTCAAATGTAATTGACTCCCTTCTGCAGCCTGCTCTAGTGGTTATTTGAGGAACTGCAGCTTTTTTGCACTTCCGCATTGGCTTCATTTTTCAGCGCCGGAGGTTGCCGCTTGCATCAGCCTCACTACTCGCTCTCTGTACTTCCTGTCAGAGCTGGATCAACTTACTGCTGATGCAAAGGTAAAAATCCACGGCTGCTGTTCCAAACATGTAACTGTCCACACATGTGGTGGCACACACAGGAGAGGTCATGTGACTGTCTCCCACATCAAAAGACTGCAGTCACTCTTTTCTACTCTTCTTCCATCCTGCAGGTCAGTGATGGAGCAGCAGCTGGACGAGGAGCAGCTGACAGACTGTGAGCTCATCCACCTCCACCGTGTGCAGCATGAAGGCAGATCAAGGCCGTCATTATTACAGACAGACTTTTAAAGTGGCTTAGTTTGGCTCCACTGTAAACAGACCAGATTCACTTCCACGTGTGTCTGAGAAAGCAGCTGCTCAAGGACCTGCGGCCGTCGTATGAAAGTGCATGTATGTGATGAAAGCGACGGCTGTGAAGGCTGCTGTCTGCTCACTGAGCTGATAGACCAGGATCTGGACCCCCTTCACTGAACCAGTTCTTGGAGGAAACCTGGGAACAGGATTCACTCCTTTGTCCCTTCCTGTCTCATGCTTCCTCCTTCCTTGCTGCCTTCACACCTCCTGCCCTCCTTCCTCCCTCTCTGAGGCCTGATGTGACCTCCTCTGCCTCAGACGCATCGCGGCCCTGTCCGTCAGCTGTTGGACGGCACACACAGGCTCGTCTGAGGCGGGTCCCCCCCCCACACACACACACAGGATGACACTTTCATACTGATGTCATGGTTTGGACTTGCAGCCACAGTGACAGCTCAGTCTTAAGAAGCAAGAGTCCTTCATGCATAATGGGAGAGGATGACGGGAGATGAGGAAGAAGAAAAAGCAAAATAAAG
This sequence comes from Centropyge bicolor, assembly GCA_037975185.1. Lineage (NCBI taxonomy): Eukaryota > Metazoa > Chordata > Actinopteri > Pomacanthidae > Centropyge > Centropyge bicolor. Next base: position 8,892 of record JBBMOC010000257.1, on the reverse strand, counting down.
AACAAAGCTCTTTGTTTAAACACTCATATTAAAGCAAAAATGATCAAATGGCGCAAACTTAAAGTGAACAAAGCTTCATTCAGCCGCTGTGAGCTATGGATGTTGAGTTGAGCGAGACGGACGGCAGAAGGTTACGCAGCATCGACTGCTTACCTTTATCCACTATTGAGAGATTAAACAACCAGAGAGTGAGAGAGAGGAAGAAGAAGAGAGGGGGGGGGGGGGAGGTTAGACACAGGCTTCCTAACCACACTGTTAGCAAGAGTCACAGCACGCTGTTCTCACCGAGCTCCTCCAGCTCCGACGTCATGGACTTGGAGCGCATGGACAGGGCGGTGGTGGGGGCTCTCTTTGGTGGTGGAGGAGCTGAGGGACACGAAACACACACAGGTCACTTGGTTTGATTCACAGATGAAGTGTCTTCACTCATAGATCAACATGTGAAGTAAAGCAGCAGTGAATGAGTTTGGTTCCAACAGTTTCATCCTGAACACTAGGGATGAGCGAGTACACCACTATCTGTATCTGTTTAACCATCTACATTATCTGTATCTGTATCCGTATTTGGAGTGGGCGGGGCCTAAACCGGAAGTGAGTGCAGAAATGGGTGAGGCTTAAAACGGTACATTATTTTAAGTCTGAAATTGATATGGATTGACCAGAAGTTGCTAATCTACTGTATTCAAAGCCTATATACAGTATATCTCAATAATATTTATAATATTATTTTCATGAACTGCAGAGAGAAAGTGTCAGATACTGCATGCAGCCACATACAATAAAAATATTAATATAGGCTACTTTGTGTGTTCAGCTATATGTGTGTATGTGTGTAAGTGGTCTGTTTATTTTTTAATGATCTGTGTGAACTTCATGATTCATGCAAACATCCAGTGATGGCAAACAGGGAAATAATATGTCAGCCTTGTTCACTTCTTCTCAAAAGCACCGCGTTCAGTACGAGCAAAGTTTTTCAATTGACTTCATATCACCAGCCAAACTAAGAACAAGCAGACGGTTTAAAAAAAAAAAAAAAAAAAAAAAAAAATCTGACCGGAGCGGAGACGTGTCTGTGTAGGGAGGGGCGGGCGCTGTGTGTGACTGGCTAATCACAGAGCGCGAAGACAGTCAGTTCCACAATGAGGATATTCCTTCAGCATGAACACGGATATTGACGGATTTTACTCGTATCATAATTAGAGGTGTGCGATACTGCAAGATTTGGTATCGATCCGATACCAAGTAAATACAGGGCCAGTATCGCCGATACCGATACCAATACCGATACTTTTAATATTTAAGGTTGTCTTGTGGTTTTTCCTTGGGATTTTTTTTGTTAAAACCCACGACAGAATTTGGGGAACTGCAAAATACTTTATTATCAAAAACAGAAGAAATAGAGCAGTAAGTAAAAAAAAATTCCCCCAAACATTGTTATGTGTGCATTTTTTTCTTAAAAAACAAAGTGGAAAAAATTATTATATGAGAGCAAATTAAAACAAAATCTTTTAGAGGTAGAGTGTTGAGAAACTACAATACAAATATAAAATTTAATTTCCCCCTTCAGTGCGCTTCTTTTCTGGATTTTTCTCAATTAAAAAGTGTACAAAACTATCACACCACAACAAATGTTATAAAAAAAATCTGCTTCAGTGTGTGTGTGAGAGAGAGAGAGAGCTGAGTGGCCTGCCGCCGCTGAGTTACGTGACGGTACAACATCAGAGCACAAGAGGGGGAGGAGGAGCAAAGTGCGTCTGCTCTGCGCTGAGAGTGAGACAGAAGAAGCGGCAAGTCCAGCGACCTGGCTGCCTCTTTGACGAGCCCGCACAAGCACATACAAGATCGAAACTGACATTAAAATATCGATCTCATCACACTAGTATCGATCCGATAGCGATACCAACTTGGTATCGATACTATCGATATTTCGATCGATCCGCCCACCTCTAATCATAATCGTATTCGTCAAAAATGCTTTATCCGTAACGGATACTCGTCTGAAACGAGTATCCGGCTCATCCAGCCGCAGTGACGCCGCCCCCCTCCCTCGGCCACAGCTGACTTCTGACATGAAGCACATGAGCTTGTGGTGCCGTGTTGTTTTTGGTTGTGTGCGCTGTGAGCAGGGAGTCAGTCCGCTCTCTCTGCCTCTGAGGGAGTTCATTACATAAGCTCTCATCAGTCAGCAGGCGGCTTCACTGTGCTGCTTTCATGCAACTGTTAGAAGGTTCATCACAACAGAGCCGCGTCCTGCCGCTCCGCCCTGAGGCTGAGCAGGACCACATCAGACCGGAGACCTGGCTCTGCTCGCACTCGTCCTCTCCGGCTGCTGTCGTACCTTTTTTGCGCGCCGTGTCGTCAGGGTCCAGATTCCGGCTCACCGTCACCACCTTGATCAGGAGCCGGTTCCCCCCCTGGCGGATCATGTTGACCACCTGCCTGTGGCCCACCTTCACCACGTTCTCCTGGTTCACCTGCCACAAAACACACAGCAGCAGAGACATTCACATCCTGCACTGCTTCTGTCGGACGTCAGCAGGTGAAGAGGCAAAACCTGGGATTTAAGTTTGATCGTGTATTTGAGAACATAGACTCAACGTTTGCACAAGGCTGTGGCAAATTTAAATCAATGTTCCTTAACTTATATAAGATAAAAACAAGAGTCGTGGGAAGCAGCAAGAAAAAAAAAAACAACAGTTACACATAAGAAGCAGGAGACAAGACAAGAACCTGAGCAGCTGCTGCCTCAAACCTGCGCTGGCTTCACACTGGGACTGATGCTGTTTCCAGGTAGACAGCTCATCAGAGTGACTGACAAGAGCCTGACCAACCACAGGGAAGAGGGAGGGACCAAATTATAATTCGACACAAACAAGTGTGGACTGTGACTCTGCACAGGTTTGTGTGTGTATGTGTGTGTGTGGGTGGGTGGGGGCGTGTCCACACTGTTTGATTGACATCTCTCTCAGTCTCCTTTTAGCTTCTTTAAGCTTTTTTTTGGGGGGGGGGTGGGCGTGTCCACATAGTTTGATTGACATCTCTCTCAGTCTCCTTTTAGCTTTGTTACACCTGTCGACTGGGACTAATGACATCATCCACTGTCACTTTGACATGGCTCAGAAGACACATTAGCTTCTTGTCCCACCCGTCCCACCTGCTGTCTGCCGCCACCATGCGAGGAAGATCAGATCCGTCCATCTTACCCTGAGCTGAGGTCTCACCAGCCAAATCTGACTGACGTCCATGTGCATGTTTTCAATCATTTTCTGTCACAGTCTTTTCTTTTCTTAAGATCATTTCCGCCTGTTTGATAACAGGTAACAGGAGACTGGACTGATCCAGCAGCACTGAGGACATGTGGCACAGTGACCTTTAACCTCCAAGATGCTGCGTCACAAAGCAATGCAACGTCAATGTTAGTACATAAAATCCACTTTTTCCAATCAACAGAAACCAACAGATTGATTTTGTGGCAGTTTTCAAGCAAAAATGAGAAACATTACAGTTCCAGCTTTATTTGTCCTATGTGGTTTTAAACTGGATTTTTTTCACGAGTGCAGAACATCTGGGCTCTGTTTTTGTCTCTTAAGGTAAAAAGTTGAGAGTGAAACAGTGAAATCTTGAGTCAGATTCCTCCTTTGATTCCTGCTGCAGATGTTGGGCTCACGGCCCCGAGTAGACTTCAAGGAAACGGCTGAAAAACTCCATTTTGAACCTGAGTGTGGAAATGCAAATACAGCGTCTGGGTGTGCGCTCGCTCTTCCCGTCCTGCTGCCAATCTTCATAATTGCAGTATTCATGTTGGCGGCAGGAGAGCGCGCTGCGGCCGCTGCCCTCGCAGTCACTCTTCAAAGACAATCAGTTTGTGGCCGAAAAAAAAATCCTGCTGCTGAGACTCCAGCGACAATCGGGTTCTAATTAAAGGCGACGTGTGTGTGTGTGTGTGTGTCTCTGCAGTTCACAGGCACCAGCGGGGCCACGTACAGCTCCTATATTAACATCGGAGTGCAGCTGCTTCCCAAACCGCCACACACACCCCCACGCTCAGATCAGATCATTGGCTGAGCAAATAAACACACACACATTTTATACTTTCTCTTTCAAACACACGCAGGCCCACACGGATGCTTTTAATCTCATTACCGCTCGTCTAATTTAATCTGGCCCCGCTCCTCTCCGCTCTGCCCCCCCCCCCCCCTCTTCCAGACACACAGTGGAGGAGGGGTCAGATGAAGGGACGAGAGAGAGACCGGCCCGGAGCGACGGCGAGGCATGATGGATGGCAGGAGGGAGAGAGAGCTGGAGCGCTGGATGAGGGGAGATGTAGAGGACGATGGAGTGATGGAGACACAGACGCACAGAGAGGAAGAGTTTATTCTCCCTCCCGTGGCTTTAATCTAACTAACGCTGACCGGGCGCCACGAGGGCGGACATTTTGGAAATTAGAGAGAAATGCTCCAACAGCTGTTTCGGCGTGACCTCGTGTTCCCTCCGTCGTGCTCCATCACACACACACACAAGGTTCGCTGTACACACACACATACACACACACACACACACACACACACACACACACAGACAAGTACACTGGTTCACATATAGGGGAAGCCTTATGTAATCCGCTCTGTCTTTCCACCCTATTATGTAACTACGCTTGAAGGATGGACACACACATACTCATGTGATCACACTCACACACACACACACACACACACACACACTCATGAATATTTCCTTCTGCCAAAATCATAATAAAGAGCCTGTTTGGATTTGACTTTGCAGAGGCCTTACACGGATGAGAGACGTGTTTTACAAGGATCAAGACATGAGGACGAAAAACTGAGAGCATATTTATCTTCAGGGGTTGAGTTCATTTCTCAAACTATGAGGAACATTTCTCTGCACCGACTCTATTTTCACTCGACAATATGAAACTGAATTCAGTGTTAGATTCTTAAACTAATTTCCTTTTTTTTTTTTTACAATAATTTTCTTATTTAGACTTTACACTTAAACACACATGATTTATAGATGGAAACTGAACAGGAAGTTAAAAAAAAACAAAAGATATTTATCTACATGTCTGTCATTATTGAAATACAGAGACCAATCACCAATCAGAAGAGGATTATGTAAATTTGTGCAGAGAAGGACACAAACCAAAAACTACACAAATGAAAGCTATGAAAAAAAAAAAAACCCTCTGTCTTCTGAGGAAGGTCGGAAGAAAAAGAAGCAGGTGGACATTTACCCATATTGCAATAAACTGTCTTAGTTACCTTAATTACGGTTAACGCGACAATCAGTACTTTTTGTTTGTTGGAATAACGACACAACGAGCAGTTAAAGATTCTGGACTTGGGGCTGATTGAGATGTCGCTCATGGTTACAGCCTCTGTCAGACTCAGGTCTCCTTCACGAATCTCAGTGGAGGTTTTAGCACAACTGTTAAGACTTTATTAACCTCTCTGCTTATATTGTTTATTATCTATAACTGTTTAACTCCTCTGTTGTCTTTGCTGCTGGACACAGTGAATTTCCCCACTGAGGGACGAACAAAGGAATATCTTATCTTATCTTATCTTATCTTATCTTTGACACTGAGCCTCAGCAGCTCATGATGAGAGGCTCAGTCGACACCAAGCACCACATGAACGCAGTCCACTTCCTGTTTCAACCATTAATAATATGGAAATGAATTCCAAAAGAAATAATTCATCCTGAAGGAGCTTTACTGTTTGTCTCTAACTAACTGGTGAGACGAAGCCGCCGGGGGAAAATCAATGTGTCGGCTATCAGTTACACGCAGACGATTAGTGATATCGATCCGTTTCCACAGTCACTGACTCCGGTGTGAACACAGCCGTCCAACAGTGACACACATATGGATTACACATGTGGGTGAGTGAGCGAGTGAGCGAGCGAGTGTTTGTCAGGATGGGAAAAAAGTAAAAAAGAGGCCTGAAGGCCACGAGCTGCCAAAACGATCCTGAACCAATAAGTACAAGAAAGACAAACAGCAGTGAAGCAGCTTTATGGCTGAACATTAACAGTTTAATCAATAGCACACAAACACACACACACACACACACAGAAGGAAGCCAGGCCTCTGATACACTGTGCCTGGAAAAGTCGTCCTTCTGTCAGATCGAGCAGAAGAGCCTATTCAAAAGCCATTATCATTATCATAACCATTATAATAGTTCCACAACATTAAGCATCATCCGGCCCATTTAGCTGAACACAGGCAGCCCTGAATCCGTCTGATCGCTCCGTCTCATCTCACGCAAATATTCCTCATTCACCGACACTAATCTGATTAATCAATTATAATCTGACCGATACAGACGCACGCTGAAGCGACACGCCGCTAATCCAGCCTGTCAGAGCAGGGAGGGGTTAACAGGCCGACACACACACAGGTCAGCTGATCCGTCAGTGATGTAAACACACACACGACAGTTTCACACACTTCCTGCTGTCGTTTGATTGGACGCTACAGTACGACCGGCTGGTACCGGACAGGAGCAGGTATGATGGCAAGTTTGCTTTTGAAAGAAAACAGAAACACGTGAGACGTATTGAAAATTAAAGAGCAAATTATTAAACTATTAAACTCTTCATTTATTTATGTGAATTCATTTTAAGTTAAGGAGTTTTTAATGTTGGTTTGATTATTAAAAGGTGCCAGGATTTGAGCTGTTGAAAAACCAACAACCTTCTGATAGTTTCAAGGTAAAAAACTGACTGATCCAAAACCATGAACCTAAGGACGAATGTCAGAGCGGCTCTAATGTGCACGAAACATAATGTGAACTCTGCAGTTCTTAATGAAAATGAAAAGTGAGAGAGAAAGACTTGGATGGAAAAGGTGCAGAGGCACCGAGGGTCATGACCTCACAGAGCTTCACAGTGCATGCACGAGGCCAGAGATCACTGTGGCACTAACAGGCGATGCTAAATCAACATAACTGGTAGCAAAAACACCGACCTTTGTGATGACATTGATGAAGAAACTGTATTTAATGTGGATGTGTGGCGTCACGGCTGAGACCCAATCCGCTTAACAAGGTCAGTATCACCCTGATCCAGCGGCTCGGATCAGTGCTTCCCGTCTCAGTTAAACATTATGGCAAAATGCAGCCGAGATGTTTACTCATATTCAGCTCAGTTTGAACTGTAACGTCTGATGTCATTCGATCAGGGATCTGACCAATAAAAGACCTTTAACAGCAAACTGAAACTGAAACAAAGCATCAATAATTTATTTCCCTTCCTGTTGCAGCAAAACAAGAAGTGATGAAACACATATGCAAACAGAGACGGCACATGCACCTGTGCACGGCTGCATACCTGCACACACACATGAAAGGAGCAGCGTTCATCAGCATGTGAAACATGGAGCTGATCTGCATCTGAGACGGGGGGGCGGGGGGGGGGTGTTGTGTGAGCTCTGCGCGTGTGTGTTTTCCCCTCGTAGGAAGCTGGAGTACATCAAAGCAGGCTCATTAAATACAGAAATATACAGACCCAAACTCTGTGTGTGTGTGTGTGTGTGTGTGTGAGAGAGACACACAGGAAAACATAAAGAAGAATAAAGTAAAGGATTGAAATAGGATGAGGGGGGAGGCAGCGAAGATGGAGAGAGAGATGGAGACAAGAGTTTTATTCTGATGACTCAGAGTCCTACTTAGAAGAGTCTTGACTCTGATGAATCATGTGGCTGAATATCAAACTGATGATGAGAGCACATGTTAGGGCACGCACACACTCCGTACACACACACACACACACACACACACACACACGCACTCTGCATGCAGTCCTCCATTCCTTCACTGGTGGCCTGCTTCAAACCAGCACAGCAGCTCCACCCGTACTGTAGGAATGTTCCTGGAAACACACACACACACACACACACACACACACACACACACACACACACACACACACACACACAGACAAGGTGAGGTTCAGTCCTTCTTTCTCTCCAACAGCTCGGACAGGATGTTGGACTCTCGGCCCAGGGACAGACCGACGGGAGGATGGACACGGAGTCGTCATCCAATGGCTGCGCAGAAGCAGATAAGCCTCTCATGCAGCACAGAGGAGGACACTAATGGATAGTTGGTACCGTTAACTACCGCTCTGCCCCACTGGCACAGATCCAAACAGTCCGCCGAGCGGTGACAGGCTCAAACCCACGGCTGCGTCGCACCCTGAGCTCACACCCCCTCACCCTGACACAGCAGGCCTCAGGCCGCAGACACAGCTTCCTGTCCTCAGTCTGTGTTGATTTGTTCGGCCTCACATCACATGGACAAGTAAAAGGGTTCACAGGTTCGATACCTGGTTCCTCCTGTCCATGTGAACGAGTGCTAATAAAACCGAATGTGACCGTTTGTTGAAAAACAAACTCAATATATTTAATGTTTGATCATCAGCTTCATTGATTCTTGTAAATATCAGCTTCTTCTGGAGGAGCAACAACAGACTGTGAAAGTTGTGGACTGATCCAGAAACAGCTGTTTGGATCCTTCCACAGGTAAACAGGTTCAAAGGTAACAGGTGAGAGGATCAGGATTGGGCCCAGCCTCGTCCCTCCTCTCTGTACTGACGTCCTCCAGCAAACTGCCCCTCAGCCTCGGCGTCTCCTGAGTCTCTGCTCAGCTTCTCCCTCTCAGAGCTGCACCATCACTGTGTACACAGGATGCACAACATGCTGCCGGTTGCTAGGCGACAGTTGCTGTGTGATACTGCTGGAGGTGGGAGTGATGCTGAGGATGTTATCAGTGTTGGAGGAGGAGGGGGGGGGATCGTACCATTCATCATTAAATGGGGACTTAATTTGATACTGAGCTCTTCCTTTTTGTCAATGGCCCCATTCCCCCC
>JBBMOC010000256.1:172073-204573 GCA_037975185.1 Centropyge bicolor | reverse complement strand
TGTTTTCTGTGCCTGCATGCTAGCTTTAAAATTTGTTGATTTTTTTTACCTGCTCTCAGTTTTGGAACATTTTTTTTCTAGATTAATGACGAGAGAGCTGAAGAGCAGGAACATGAGTGTAATAAAGAGTTTGTTGAAGTGAGCAGAGATAATGGATGGATGAAGTGAGCAGAATGGTGGACGGTGGCGTGGTGGGTGATATGCCACTTCCTCAGGGGTGCAGAAAGGTTGTGGGGCATGGAAGCGGAAGTGTTAATGAAATCACAGCATCCAACACAGATTATCCACTTGTTTTCCTCTCACCTCAACTCTCCCTCTCAGCAATGACTGGAAGCTGACTGTATACGATATGTGAAAGAAAGTCAGAAGTACAAGTCTGTGTATAGGAGAAATGTGAGGGCAGAGGTTAACTGTGACTCTCAATGAGGAGGAGGAGGAAGATAAAGATTACACCTTGTTGAGAATATTTAGCAGTTTCAATCAGTTCATTTTCTTCCAGGTCAATTTTGGATAATATAATGTTATATAATATTATTATATGTTATGTTATGTAATATTATTACATATTGGCTCGCAGAGGTCGTGGCAAAATCTGATTGGACGTTCTCTCTCCTGCACGTTCTCTCTCTCTCTCTCAACCCAGATGGCCGCCCCCCCCAGACCGTCTTTGTCTTTGCTCAAGGTTTCTGCCTGTTAAAAGGGAGTTTTTCTCATGATGGTAAATAATTTTATAGAGTGCAGTCTAGACCTGCTGTGTATGAAAAGTGCCTTCAGATAACTTCTGTTGTGACTGGGCGCTATCTAAATAAAATTGAACTGAATTGAATTGAATTGAACTGAAAGAGTGAGGAAATGTTCAGCAGATTGAGTTGGAAGTGGGAAAAGGAAGAGACAGAGAAACAGAGAGAGAGAGAGTAAATACATGAGCAACATAAAAATAGTATTCTAAAGCTTCATTTGTCTTTGGCTTTGGCATAAAACATCACTGTCTCCCAGACACATCATCTGAACATGTTGAATATATAACATTATTGTAATACTGGGCAGCCAAAGCATTGAAGTGAAAAGTTTGATGTTTAGCTTTTAGTAACAGAGTTTAGGATTTGGTCAACTGCAACAATGAAGCTTTAGAATTTTCTACAGCTCTGTTTCACACTTCTTCTCCATAGCAACAGCAGCTGAGGCTCATGGTTACTGAAGTATTTATGTCCATCCACCGTCCCAAACTGAGGTGGAAGAACATGAAACTAATAACATAACCTAAACCAAAACATAAAGTAAATGGCAAGTACCTTTACATTGTACTTGCATAGTAACTGAGTAAATGTACTTGTATGTATGTATGTTTGGATGTATAGCTTATTCTGCATTTCCAGCTGCCCAACAACAACATGTTCATATAATCAACGTCATATTCAAGTCAAATTTTATTTATACAACAAAATCACTAGTCAGAAATTTGCCTCAAGGACAAATGTACAATCTGTACAGCACACAACACCCTCTATCCTCACACCCTCCATTCAGATAAAGACAAACTCCCCCAAATATCCTTTAATGTGGAAAAAATGGAATAAACCTCACACTGAGGAGAGATCTCTCTTCAACATGCACATATATATTCTGTGTGTTCAGAATAGACTATTCGAGCATTTGGTAAAATTACAGTATGAAAAATCTGATGACAAAGTCGTAGCTGGATTATAAACATATATGGAGAATGGATCAAGGATGATGCTGAGCAACCTCTGATGTCAGCAAACACTCAAGACCTGTGCCACATTACTTCATCTCCACCATGAAAACCAAGAGGAGGACTGAGTACTGAGACAAACAAGAGCAAAGCTCAAGGACACCTTTCACTCAGGTAGGAAAAAAGAAGCAACACACACAAAGGCAGAGAGAGATAAGGAGAACGAGCACACCACAGAAAGAGAGAGAGACAGGAGAGGCCAAGTCACAGGGAAGTGTGAGTGAGAGAGAGAACAAGGAGGGGAGACTAGGGAGAGAGAGAGAGAGAGAGAGGCACACAGCTGTGTATGTGGGACACAATGGGTTTTAAGTTTGGATTTAAAGGCCCCAGCAGACTCAGACTGTCTGATCTCAGCAGGCAGGTTATTCTGGAGGAAGGGGGCATGATGGGAAAAGGCCAGACAGGAGCCCTGTATTCTTAGCGTGTGATGGGATCTAAGGTTTAAAGAGCTCAGACAGATATGAAGGGGCTTGCCCATTTACAAGTCATCAGAAGCACCAGTCTGATCTGACATGGACAGGGGGGCAAGGAAGGAAAGTCAAAACTGTTTCCAGCTGCAGTTGAACCATTTGAAGACTTTTGGTATTAACCTTTATACCTGACATCAAAACACAATCATCAAGTCTGGATGAAAACAACGGTGTGACTCAGGATCATCATCTCTGCAACAGCCAAGGACAAACTAATTTATGAGTAATAAGCTTAGCTATGTTATGTGTGTGTTAATTGTAAATAAATCATCCCCAATTGAATAATTTGTGGATGATCGTCTGCTTTCACAGGCACAAATTAATCCCATGACTGTGCAGAATTTGAAGAGGTGAAATGTAAAGAGAGAAAAGCAGAGGACCAAGGACAGAGCCCTGAGGTACTCTATATTTCATGAGAGAAAAAATGTTATATAATTTAAGGAAACGCTGACTTCTTTAACATAGACAAGGTTTTAACCATACAATAATCAGTCAGTCTAGGAGCATATATTTATATATGACGTCAAAAGCCATAATAGAAGCACTGAAAAGAATCCATAGCAAAAAAGTACAGTTTCAGTGGAGTGACAGGCTGTGAAAGCAGAAGAAAAGGTTCAAAAAGATTACTGTTATATAAGCGACACAATATTTCCCAGTACTTAAATAACAAATAAATAAATGGTAAATAATGGTAAGAGACTGGTCAGTAGTTATTTGGAGACCTCAGGACACGGCCATTGTAAGTGATAGACTTTAACTTTACAATCTTTATCTTATAGGGGTAGAGGAGGCAGGTGGTTGTTTTACAAGTTTAAACCAACTTAGGCAGCGTTTCAAGCCAGAGTATCATTTCAATATTTGTTAAAGATTATAATAAAGATTTGTAAGATATTAACTACAATTCTGTTGCAATTCTGGTTTTACTGAAGTAGCTGATGAGGAGGAACTAATTTGTATCTAATTACAATTTTCTTTGCAGAAAGTTTTGGCATGATTTTAAAAAAAATCATGAGCCATAAAGGGCAAGATTAAAGCATTAAAGGTAAGGTGAAGGGAGTCCTGTACCAGGAAATTTGAATCTTGAATCTGTTGCCCTCCACCATGGCCGTCAGATTGAGACATGAGTGGACCTCCAGCAGGACAACAGTCCAAAACATACTGCAAAGAACACACAGCGTTGGCTCCAGGAGAAGGAAATAATGGTGCTGGAATGGCCCAGTCCATCACCAAACTGAAACCCAACAGAACATTTGTGTTTATGAATTGGAATGTTACAGTTTCTCTGTGTAGTTTCGTTGATGAATTGGCCTAAATTGCATGTAAATAGCTGCACTGGAAAAATGTGTAATGAAAAAAAAGTGGATGTGTTGAATACTTGTGTACTACGGTACTGTCAGGTACACAACTTGATAGCTTGATCTTGTGAGTGTTCCCACATCTTTGAACAGGGATAAACTCTGCATCAGTTGGAGATGAGGCTATGCTAATGATATCATTAACAGGCCTGTTATCAAGCCTGTGGCTAAAACTATGTCGAAGGTATAATTAGCAGGAATGAGTTGTTCTAAAAGACATACACTATCTGCAACAGTGGAACTACACAAGCCATCAAAACACAGTCATGTTGGAGGTTCTTTGATTTTATACAGATAAAAAAGGACTCTTTATTAAAATTAACAGTTTCTGCATAGTCTCTTTTTGTATTGTGAAAAACCAGAGAAAAATAGCACTTTAGTAACACATGGGAGCTGCTTGGCTTTCACATCATTCAAAGACAAAGTGACCAACATTACTAGTTTTAATTGGCTCTACATGCTCACACATAGACTTTACTATCTAGACAGCTCAAGGTGGAAAATGATACCAGTGTCTGTTTCACATTCTCCCACATCCAAACACACACACATACACACACACACACACACACACACACACACACACACACACACACACACACATCCTCTTCATATGACAAGCACTCAGTAAGATCTACAGAAAACTGGGAGGAAATTTTGATCAACTGTCACAATATTAAACCTTTTAGCTTTTAAGCCACGTTTTATTTCCTGCACTGGATACATGAAGTGTGCCCACCACAACTGTGCACACACAAAGAGATTCAATGGCATGAAAACACACAGATAAACACACAAGTTCTGCAAATCAAAAGAGGCAGAGGCGACTTCACTCAGAAATGACAGCGCATACTGAAATGTATACAGAGGGAAATGGTGCAGTTTTAATATTTGAAACCTGTTGTCTCGTGACTCACAAAAATAATTGAGCTTTTAAAAACCTGTGGTGTGTACAGAGAAGGACAACACAGTTTCTTTTAGCCTGTGCTGTTGAGCTTTCTGGTGAATTATTGAAGTGAATCTGTCAATGTAATTTCATTGAAATGATCAGGCCTCTCAACAAGTCTGTCCCCACACACTGTAATTACAGGGATGTTCGTGAAGGTAATGTTATTTTGTCAGTTCTGCTCCTGCATTAAAGTCTGTACTGGCAGCCTATGACACACCTACACACAGAATGACTGACAGAATCACCCTTCACACAGTTCTGCCAAGGTTCCTCCAGGAAAGATCCAACACTGCAAACACAGCAAGATCCACTGGATCCCCCAGAAGAGTCCCAGGGGGGGAGGACCTGACATGGCTGGACTGTCAGGACAGTCGACCACGGTCTTCCAGTGACAAGCAGGCAGCACTTAAGACAAGGCATATGTTGCAACAACCTGTGCTGGCACCTTCCAGCCCAGCTGAGGTCCTGGGGGCTGGGTTTGAACAGAAGTGGGGGACACCACTTCTCTTCATATACAACAATCTGTTGGACAATGGACAAAGGTTCCACACTCGGCAGATGTCTACAGTTCTATGATTTCATTTAGCAGATGCTTTTGTCCAAAGCAACGTACATCTGAGACAAGCAAGGATCTATCAGGAGGAAACAACCTGGATCAGTGACAAAAAACAAAGTTCAAGATAGGGTCTGTCTACAGGCAGTGAGGGAAAAGGATGTTGCTGTTTTTTTTGCGTTTTGTACTTTGACAAGTGCCGAGGTGGTCAGTGAAGAGCTGGGTCTTTAGTCTTTTCTTAAAGACTGAGAGTGACTCTGCAGATGGAACAGAGTTTGGTAGGCCCGGAGTGGCTGACCGGGAGGACCGGGACAGTTCTCAGTGGGCCGGTCTGATGTTTGGGCCGCATTACATTTGTGGGCTTCCAGTGGTCCGAACAGTAGTGAGTGGGAGGGAGTGTAGACCCAAATGAAGGAGTTCAGGTAGGTGGTTTTTTGTTGTAGTTTTGTAGGCAAAGTGTCAGAGCTTTGAATTTGATGCAGCAGTAACAGGAAGCCAGTGGAGCGATCTGAACAGCGCTGTGACATGTGCTGTTTTTAGCTGGTTGAAAACGTGCTGCTGTATTCTGGATCATCTGCAGAGGTTTGACCGTGCATGCAGGGAGGCCTGCCAGTCAGGAGTTGCAATAGTTGATGCGTGATATTACGAGCATCAACTGAGTCGTTTCCATGACAACAAAGGCAACAGCTTCATACACAGAATCAGACATGAAAGCAGTTAAAAGTTCTGATAAAGCCATTAAGTGATCATACAATTAACCTTTTACCCTTACCTTTATTTTATCTACTCATTTTATTATTAACACTGAATTGAATGACTCTTCAGTGACTTCATTTAATTTTTTACAGTTTTTTTTTTTTTTAATTGTATTTAGTAGGCGGGACACATGGACAGAGTGTCATCACCTCCACTAATCCAGCCATGCTTTAAAATGTTCCACCCACGGACAAGAAATATCTCCAGCTCAAATTACAGCTAAAACCACAATGTTTTCTTTAAAGACTTCTATTAATGTAGGCGTTAAATAAACAGGATGCATAATGTCATTTGACAGAGCCAGACAGACCTAATTCCAACCTACATGTACATCATGTTCCATAGAGTATTTAAAGGATCCTGAAGAGCTTTGACCTCAGTATTATTGTTGTATTATATGTAATTTTCTGTGATTCAGTAAGTGATACTACTAAAGGTCACCGTGGATGAAACATACAGTACATGATAAGTGTGACAGAACATTTGGCCTTCCTTCAGAAACATGCAAAAGACGTGATGTTCTGACAGAAGATGATGTTGTAGTGGTGGACAGTGACAGTTTTAGTCCCAGCTGGTGCTGTTACAAAATGAGACATTAACATAATCTGTGATGTATCATTAATATTCATAACACAAAGTTAGCCCCCGCAGCTATGAACTAATACACATTTGTGACTCTGATGGTTGACTAAAACATGAAGATGGATCATATAGAGCAATGTTCATGCTGAAATTACCCTGAGTAAATTATGCAGCAATGGAAATAACTCCACTCCATGTTACAGTATGTCGTCCTCTATTGGCTTTCAGGTTTCACAAGTGTAGCAAGGATGCCTTAAAGGGTCCCGAAACATGGACCGATAATTACACAGCTCGCCCAGATAAACACATTAGCTGTCAATGAATGATGCACTCAACTTTGAGCTATCATCAATAACAAGCAGTATTCATACTAATAACAGAATCTAACTTGCAAATTCATCTCGGTGCAGCAACAGAAGTAAAGTCCTCTCACCTCTCTGGGGAGGAGGGAAAGTCCTTCCCATCATGCTGCATAGACTATTGAGTTAGTGGTCCTATTGAGAAAGCCAGAACACAGGGTATGTTTAACACCAATCTACTGATGAGACACACATGGATCACACTCTAGTTCTTCTCATTTAAAGTGCTATTTGAAAGACATCTGTCATCTCACAGAGTGTGTCTATAGGTGAAACATGCAGGTATCAGAGGAGAAGCTGGTGGAGTTATCTATCGGTGTTTTGCTGCAGATGAGCAGCTGGGGGATGGGTGGAGACAGAGGTGGGGGCTATTAGCATATTCATAGATCCACACATATTACATGAAGGCAAAAAGATCCATCAACCAAAGACAATGTGTCTTTAAAAATGGGCTTTATTCATAAAGAGTTAATCCATGTGTGTGGTCCATTTTATAGGATGTTCAATATGATGTGATTTGACATTCTGCACTGCAGCCTCTGGGGGTAGCAGAGGTAAATCAAAAGAAAATAATTTTTATTATTATTATTTTCATTGAGATAAAATAACTTATGAAAAGCAACAGTTTGCTGCAGAGATTTACTGTTTGTCATCTTAATGAGGCATATTATGCAAAGCCAAAAACCAAACAGTTTCAGAGAGGTAGTTCATGTAGTGAGCTTGGTTACATCTTGCTTAACATGGCAGAATGGACTCCAGTTAAATGAAGGTGTTCATTTCCAAACCTGGGAAGGAGCATGTTTAAGGTAGCTGAGCCTTATGGAAGCAGCTGATAAGAAAGAAAAAAAAATCCTGGCAACTAATGAATTCATAAAACTAATACTAATTTGATTCTTCCACACAAAGCTGGATTGCCTCATTAAAGATTCTTTATATATATTTAATAGCATACTGCTTTACCCTCTGTGAAAAATAAGGAATCTATTAATATTTTTAATTGCAAAGTGTAACCACTTTATCATAATAAACCATATTTCAATGAAAAGCTGATTATCAGTAGTGCACTGTTGGTTTCATATCACACTGGTGCAAGGTGCATTACTAGAGCACACATTAAGAAATATCCTCATCAATTTGACAACACATGCTTCAGATACACAAAACACAATTCAATACACAAATGTGCTGCAAACAAGAGACACTTTCCAAAGGACACTAATAAGTCATGAACCAACTTGGACAGAATGTTGTTGCCATGGTTTAATGACTCATGAAGTTGTTGAAGTCAGGTCAGTGTATCGTCTGTCTTTTCACTTATTTCATCCGAGTCAGAAATAAGTAAAACAGGTCAGAGTTCAATTTTTTCCATTTCTGTAATGACATTGTTTTATTGTTCTCATCATGAAAATCTAATAAACAAGAAAAAACAAGCTAAAAATCAAGTCTTATTTTTGTTTTCTGTATTTGCAGCCTGGAAGTGTAGTCAAATCAATGCAGATGCTTTCTTCACTTCCATGTGTCCTCTTCACTTCTAGTCCATAGAAAACAGACTGTTCATGTCAAACTGATCCAATCATAGAAAGTCAGCCATGTGAGGACAGGTTGACAGCAAGGTCAGTCGCCATTCAGAGGTACATTAAAATGCTGTACATTTCCCATATTCAATATAACTTTATTCACATTTCTTTTCAATTCATTCTTCATGAATGTTTGTTAAATTTTTCCTTCTAGTACAGCACAACCTGCCTAATTATGTCAACATCAGCAGCCCTAACCCTGCTAATGGGCCACCATCAGTCTTATTACTTTTACCTGTCTGCCACAACAATGTGTGCCTTAAAAATGAGATTGTTAGACTGATTCAGTGGAAAGGCCAGGTTAAACCGTTGGCTGACCTTGAGTCCATGGACCTCCACCACCAACTGATTAGCTACTCTTGACCCTCATACAGGACTTCATCAATGAGCACGTCATTGTCGTCCACAGGTATCTCATCACACAGCTGCTCTTTGAAGGCCAAGGCGATGGTGTAGGGCTTTCCTTTGGGGTGTCTGATGCAGCGCTCCAAGTAGGTGTCATAGAATCCCTTCCCTCGTCCCAGACGTTTCCCCATCCGGTCAAAGCCCAGGCCTGGCATCAGGATCAGGTCCACACCTCCTGGATGATGACAGATAGTGTTTCCCTGTATTTATGGACAGCTAACAGCCAGACCTTATCCAAGATCTTACTGAGTACATATTCAATCTCAGCTTATACTTTACATATACAATACAGCCCTGCTGCAGCCACAGTGCTGCTGTGTTAGAACGACTGCTTTACATAAGAGATAAGATAAACCTTTATTCGTCCCACAGTGGGGAAATTCACATATACATATGATCCTAACAGTGAGACAGCAGCAGGACTCAGCAGGGTGGTTCAGCCTTTTGATCCACTCTGAAATATCTCAACTACTATTTGATCCCAGCATTGATCCAGAATATCTATTTCTTTCTATTGTTACTATCAGCAGATCAACATTTTCACTTCTCCAGTTTAATATCCCAACATCTACTAGACAAGGGATGTCAAGGTTAAGGAGTATCTCTTAAACTTTCCTCATGGGTTAACTAAGCTGGACCCAGTGATTCTACTGGG
This sequence comes from Centropyge bicolor, assembly GCA_037975185.1. Lineage (NCBI taxonomy): Eukaryota > Metazoa > Chordata > Actinopteri > Pomacanthidae > Centropyge > Centropyge bicolor. The sequence goes on along the minus strand of JBBMOC010000256.1, from coordinate 195,159 downwards.
CTGACCGAAAATAACTACATCTAAATGTACAGTAAATTACAGAATAACTAACCCTGTGGAGTCCCCCCCATACACCTGAGATATCTAACGGTACACATCACTTCTGATATCACTCTTAATTTAACAACATGTTGAGTGTGCAGAGAAAACCTAGAAAAGTAAACAACCGTTTTAAATGCTCATTTCTAGTTACTTTTAAGTGTGTGTTTTCATTGTTCTGCCCTCATTCTGACTGATTTTTAAGTGAGTAAGCGAGTGAGTGATTGATTGTTGACTTGTCATAACACTGTCTTTTTAATATGGGTAACCATGGCAACATTTACCGCAGGGCCCACTTGTTCTGCTCGTTTTCAATACTGGTAGATTTTTTCTAGAGGACTGGGCTGGATTAGAGCACAGACTGTTACTGGGACTGTAGTGCAGTCAGTGGTGGCATGAAGCCATGTGACATACGTGTTCTAGAGTGATGGGAACATTTTATACACGATGAATCCTAATGTCTTCATGTCCTCATGATGGTGCCCTAGTGATTTTTCCTGAAGCACTGCTATTGAGTTAATATTTGTTGTTTGAAGTTCAATACTACTAGTAGTGAAATACAACTATTCATGTTGTTCTCAGGATGAATTGGTTGGCAAGGCCAGTCCTTATAAACAGATCCTATTGGTTAAATATTAAATATTGGGTGGACAGAGAAGGTTTCCTATGCGAAGTTGACATGATATTTGTTCAACCCAGGTACATCCTTGTCATCCAATAACTCACCTCTGACCAAACGTAAGTCACAGGAAGTTTGTGAAATCGTCTATCTTCGACTATCTTTGTGGCTGAGTGAATGAAACACTGCATTTATTAACCATGCTGGAGTCACAGGGAGGTGGTCGGGGTGGATAGCAAATACAGCAACATACGGAACCACCAACCTTCTGATCCTCTACATCCTGAGTCACAGCAAGCTCACAAGCCCACCCAGATAGTTAGTCAGCAAGGTAGGTAGCATCTGTAGCCCTGTTAAGTTTCTAAACTAAATTCAGATTTTAGTCTGTGTGTGTCTGTTTACAGCAGTGGTCTCCAGCTGGTTGACTGTGAATAGCATTGGAACTGTTGCTCTAGCTAACAGGAGCTACAGTAACTGACTAGATTTGGTCGAAGAATGTGATTGGTTGAAAAGTGAAAGGGCAGTGACATCACTGACATGAAGTTTTTTTAAATGAAATAAATAGTGACCTTAAGAGAAGTGACATTATGAAATAAAAAGTGAAATTAATATTTGGCATGAAATAAAGGTGTCCTAGGGGAACATGCCACTGTAAAATGAAAACTTTTGTAGGACATTTTGAAATAAAAATGTCTATTATGAACTCTTTACTATGTTATAAAAACATGAATGAAATAAAAGTTCCTAAGAATGAGTTCAAATTATTTTACAAATGATTTATACATATTTATTCTCGTTATTCTATATTTCATGTTATTTATTTACTTCATACAACACTTTGGGTCTAAATATGTCACATAAAACAGTCTCTGCAGCAGCAAAAAAATGAAAAATAAAAAATGTATAGATATATGTGTATACACATATCAATTACCCGCCCATTCAGAATGAAGTTATGGAAAAACAAGCTGCATTCAAGCAAACCATGGGTTTATTCATTCAGTATTGGCTGCTACGCCATTTGAGACATTTAGGCAATGCAGTCATAAATGTCTTCAGCTGAACAATGATGTCATATAGTTTGATACTAATCACTGTACATTTTCACTGTAACTAACTGGGAGGCATTTATGCTCCCAGCTGGACTGGCCTGGCTAATGGTGTTAATACAGACTTTAGAAAAAGATGGGATTGGATATGGCTGGATCACACCACTGAGGAAAGTTATCTAGCCTCTAAATTAAAATCGTAAATACAATTATTGCTTTATTCATGCAAGCAGCTCTCCAATGCTTTCTTTCAGCCTTAAATGGATTATTGGTCAATATTACCATAAGATTTAAACTGTATAATTAATCATTTATATAAGCACAACTATGACCACACAGGACTGCCAGTGTTTCAGTAAAGGCAGAGGTCAGGTGGACATGCTGTACAGATGAGCCATGCACACAGTTACCCCACTGATGACGAGGAGTCAGCCTCTTTAGAGGAGCAATAGCTCTATCTGCTGGTGAATCTATGCCATTTAGCCCTGAATCAGACATCATAAATACAGCTCATAAAGTCAGAAATTAGATTTTTTTTAAATTCCGTTATGATATTTGTGGAGAGGCCTTTTGGGTCAGTCTGTGTGTTTGTGTTATGGCCAAAATATTGTCCAGCTGATGAGGTCGATATCATTTTGGTTTGAACATGCCAATAAGAAAGCTGCCTGCTCTGAAACTGCCATCAATCACAAGGCTCCAATTGGGTCAACTTTGTTTTTATGAAGACTTCTTCTGTATTTTGAATATGTATGGAAGCGGAAAGGGACAAGTGGAGACAAAAACACCTGAAGCTCACTCACACACTGGGGGTTTATGGGTTTTCTACAGATTTTATTATTTTATATTTATATTATTTTATAGTGTGTGTGTGTGTGTGTGTGTGTGTACATGCTTACCAGCAGCCAGTGCTTCCTCCCTGCTACTGTCATCTTCAGCAGGCTGTCGGATGTTCCAGGACGTCAGAGGCAGCGTCTCTATGTCCTGCAGACTGTTGAGCTTCAACATGTCCATGTGGTTACTGTGGCTCTCATATCTGGGAATGAAACAGCTTTTACCCCATTTAAAGGCGTTTTGGATGATTTCCTCGGTGCAGACTTCATCGTCCATGCTGAGAAAAAGTGCAATCCGCTTACAGGACACATACTTGGGATGACTGAACAGCTAAAAGAAAATGTAGAGGAAGAGAAACTTCAGTGAATCAGTGATATTATCAGAGACCAGGAGCATGCAATATAACAATATAAGGAGCAATATAAATACATAAACAAAATTAAGATTCAAATCTTCCATGACTGATACACAAATAACAAAGCTTCAGTATTCTAACAGTCTGAATAACTGAGTTTCTCCTCAGTGAATGTGATGAAAATGAAACAACAGTCAAAAGTCAAAAGTAGCTGTCAATTATTGTTCAACTAATTGATTAATTAATGTCACTGCATTCTCAGTAATTAGTTTGATGAGTAAAATATTTTTACTATTGATAAAAATGATCGACCAAATTAGAGAAATAAGACCCAAGTTGTTAAACAACTGCTTCAGTTGTCTTTCCAGGCTTCATGTGTATCGGCCAACTACCCCTCCCACTCAAATCTTAACCATTTCTAACCATCCTAAACCATGCAACCTGAACCATCTCTTAACATCTTTCCCTGTTCATTTGTGAGATATTTTAATTAAACAACATTATACTTTTTCACTTGAAGATGATTTGATCATTTAACTACGAGTGATGGAGTTACTGTTATAATTATTATTGATAATCACATTAAATTTGATTTTGTATAGTGCTTTCTCACACACAGGTCGAGCCAATAATGCAATTAAATATAAACTGTGTGTGTAAATGGAGCTATTATTAGTATTAATAACAGTTGTGTTTTCCCTGCTATGACAATTCATAAAAAGCTTGCTTGATGAACTGCATGTTGCCTGGAAAGTGGACAGGAGGAGGCTGCAGCAGCAGGGGGCAGTGAGCTGCAGTCAAGATGGACAGGTTCCAACAGCTTTCACAATTGGTAAAGGAAGTCACAGAAAACGCTTTTATCACTGTATCAAACCAGGCCCCTGAAATCCTTAAGTACACTCAACAAAGTAAACATTTACTTTTGCTCCCAAAGATCTAAGACTTTTACTGTGCTCAAATTGTGGCACAAATTTGTGAAAACTTGTTTATAAGCACTTGTAGTTTGTATTCATCTGCCATATCAGGATGATTTTAAAACAGCATGATTATTGCACTTTAGCAGGGGGCAGTAACAAAATGAGATTTTCCAGCAGCCTTCACCGTCTGTACAAGAAGTCACAGAAACACTTGCATCCTGTTTGATGAGATTCCAACTTATTCAAATGCTGTCAGACCTAGATATTCAGCCTGTATTCAATTTCTGTTCAACTGTTGTTTTAATTGCGCTCTTTTGTATGACTGGATAGTCTATTAATTAACTAATTAATTAGCTGGCTAATTCACTAGTTAAAGGAAATAGTACAGCACAGACATTTTCGACAGTCTGTCAGCACAATAAAGCAAGCAGCAAGCCATATTATTTAACTGTTATTTGCATGAAAAATTGTCCAAAAGGCAACAACACCACAAACAGATCTCATTCAACTACTTGAATTAGCTGACGTGAGGCCTAGCAGTGACCATGTCCTTGATTATGTATAATTATGAGCCTTGATATAATTAAAATGTATGTGTTGTATATAAATTCACCCCACTACATGTCATGAAGGAGGAAGTAATCTGTAGAGATCAAAACTGTTTCTGAACCAGGCTGTAAACATGTTTATTTCTGCTGTAAAGTTTTTTCGCTTTGGAGCCAGCCTCAAGTGGTCATTTGAAGAACTGCAGCTTTTAGCATTTCATTTTGAAGCTCCAGAGTTTGCTGCTTGGGATCCAATCAAACTTATATGTCAACAGTTTGGGCGACATGGAGCCTACAGCTACCAAGACTAGACTCAATGAACAAACATGACAATTTAAGGGTTAATTTAAATATCAGCAGTAATGTAACTGCAAGGACATGATTTCAAACTTCGGTGAGGCTGGTGGGACAAGGCTGTCAATTCGGCCGGGTTTATAAACACAAACTTCCTTTGTATATCAACTGGCTGTAACTTTACCTCTATGATGTCGCATGTTTTGGTGAAGGACCGAAGGAAAGCAGCATTGTTTCTAAATGTGAGCTTCCGGTTAAACTAGGTGTACCGTACCTATGGATTCATATGAAGTGTTTGTGTCATTCAATTCATGTTTGCGGTGGGAAAAAGTTATTGCTGTACTAATTGACCATCAATAGCAAAGCTAACAGCCAGCTGCTGTTTACCATAAACACTGTCTTGCCGTCGTAGTTAGCGCGTTCTTACCTTCTGTGAAACCACATGAGACTGTCGCAGTTTCTCCTCTTTGCTCAGAGCTGCAACCCGTCGCTTTATTTCTTTCCTCAGAGCTTGCTTTGCTGCTCGCAGGGCGGCCATTCTCCCTCTGATTACTTTCAATCACATGAAGTGAAACGATGCTTTAACTACGAGCTCTGTGTTAAGTTTGTTCTGCAGACGTGTTTCGGTTTTTGGCAGCCTACTTTTGAAGAAGCGATTTCTACACATATGGCGGTTTTGTTTCATGCAACTTTCCGGAAGTTAAACATTAACAAGTATGTCAACACATGATAGTCAGTGACAACAGTAAAAAGGAATAATGCCAGTAATGACTGTAAATCGTAGAAATTCAGGTTCACAGTTCAGCCAGACTCCACACCGGCATAACCCGCCCTGCTCTGCCTCTGATTGGCTCATCGTGATATTCTTACCCGAGTCCTAGCCAATCACACTCCTCATGCCCAAAACGAACCAACCCAACCAACAAGGGTAACGAGTATTATCCAATCAGAGTAAGAGTAGGGCGGGTCATGACTTCACCATGCTTCGAAAAATAAATTCATCCTCCTCCGCTGCATGTCTGTGACGTCAGCTGTATGCCGGAAGTTCAGGAAGTAAAGGACCAGGCTGTAGGTTTTTTTTAACCAAATAGTTAGTATATTAGTATTATATATTAGTACAATATATTGTATTAGTATTATATATTAGTAATGTATATTCACAGCCTTTTGTGTGACCCTCAGATTATCATTCTTGGAGCAAAGTTTTTGTAAGCTTTTAGTTTTTTTATATTCTAAGTTAATGTGCATAAGGCTTACAAAAGTTGATTTTAACCTAAATAGATATATAAAGACATACACCAGAATGTTTAACAATGTTCCCAAATCTAGATATGGCAATGTATACATCCCATGTAAACCCCAGATCAAAAAGGCCTCATCTTCTGATAATTAAATACTTCAACAAGGTGAGATGACATGCTTGCAAAAGACAGCCTGTTCATGATTTGTTCCTATTGTTGTTGTCATTATTAGAGGACGCGTTGGGCTCTTAATGACCTCACAGGTCTGCGGTTTATAATTAATTAGTAATACATAGCTGATATAGCTTATGGGTGCTATTGTGAGGATGTGTTTCAGAGGCAATTCTGCAATGTATGCTTCATAGTCCAAAGCATAATATACACCACAGGCAATTAAAAAAAAAAAAAAAGCCAATCATCAACTTTCAAATTTGGACTTTGGTTTTGTGAGGGAAAAAATACTCTAAGTCTATTTAATGATTATACAGTGGTGGATGAATGTATTGAATGTGAACGGTCATTCGCTGTCAGGCAGGAAACAGATTACAAAAACACACTTTTATCTGGCCTGTTACAGTATATACAAGGATACAGTAGGAAGTAGTTTTGATTGCTCCTTGTCTTCTGCTTCTCAGATGTCTGTGCATCAGCTGTAGTCTGCTACAAGGCTTTATTTACTGCATTCTAATGTTTTTTATTTGTTAGGTTTTTTGTTTTGTTTTGTTTTTTTAAATTTAGTTGATGCAGCAATAACACAAATGGCCACATGGTTCATATTCATTTTATTTGTACCTGCATGACCATTGCAAAGATTTCTAATTTACTAATTTAATATCTCCTCTCAGGCACCTCTCCACTAAAGCGATCAGAGTAGAGTATGCTCTCGGGATAGTCGTGCTGTTCCCTTCACTCAAGGATCTATATAGCAAGAAAGACAACCTGCATGTTGGAACACAAAGCTGTGTGCCTGACAGTGACATTCTCTAAGATTTCTTTTTGACATTTCAGGACCACCCAAAGCTTGTTCATGGCCCAGGCAGAAGCACTGATATCCCCCTCACCCTCCAGACGTCCCTGGATACAAAGGATTGGTAAGTTTGGAATGAGACCTTCAGAATAGCTTGAATTTTCAAATTATTTCCTGCATTTTAATATCTTCTTTCCTAAAGGTGGATGATGACTTCAATCTCTTATTGGATGACAGACACCCTCCAGGCTGCTTCAGAAATGGGAAGTATTCTTCAAGCCAAGTGTTATAAAAGAAAGTGAGCAGCTCACTTCAATACCAGAATTGCATCACTTGGTGCAGACAGCAGAAAGTTCCCCAGGAAGTGATTGTTTCATTCATTATTTTCAAACCTTCATGATTCAAATTATTAAACAGGAGCGTATGTGCAGTTGTTTGCTTATTCTGTGTATCTTTGTCTCTGTGTGTCTGTATGGGGGGTGTGGCTGACACTCCCTCTCCTCACTCTCCTGATTACCTGTGCACCAGCCACCTGTCAGCTCATCCACCTTGCAGCATTTCAGCCCTGACTCTTCACCCTTTTTGTGCCAGATCCTTCTCTCAACTACTGTGGTAATTATATGTGCCAGGTCTTTTTACTGTAGCAGTCCTGAGAACTATTCCTCGTGTTTATTCCTTGTTGTTTATTTACTTTTCTTTTCTCTGTGTGCCTCAGGATCACCTCACCTCACCGCTCATGTCCCTGCCCAGCCATGTGCCACCACTGCCCATCTGTCCTCAGCTCTTGCCAGCTATCTTCTCCTCTCCACCTCTCTGTGGCTTCTCATGCAGAAAACTGCAGGAAGAGCAGCAGCAGATGTCCTGTAGAGCAAGTGTTCTGTAACATCACATCACACATAAGAATGTTATGCATGTAGGTGAGGCTTACATAGTTATTACAACAATGTCGAATAGTGCATTTTATATTTTTTTAAATTACCATTTCTTGTTTCATGTCATAGTGGTCTTGTTGAAAATGTTGAAAAATAAACTTGATAAGATTTGATATGGTATTTGAAAGGATTCTGATTCAATAATCTGAAACCTTAATCTCAAACAGTCTGCTGGATGATGCATCTTTGCTGACTGAACATGTTACTTTCTCCTTCCTTACTGTGGCATGATCTCTTTTAACGATCTTTGTGACAGTAATGATTTTACACACCTCAACACTTCTCTCCCCCAGAGAACAACATGGCCCACATGAACACTGTTCCACGGGCTGTGGTTTCTATGACCATTGCAGGAATAATGACATGTGATCCGTGCACTAGAGACAGAGCAATGAAAATAATAGGCCACCATGTGGACAGAACCCCCCCCCCCCCCCCCACAAAGCATATGAACTACCATATACTTGTAAACAGTTAGGAGCCAACAACTCCTAACCCTGCTCTTGTTCACTGCTCTTTGTGCCTTAAACTGCCCGTCAGGGATAAATAAAGTTCTTTGAATTGAATTGAGACAACACCCACTCAAGATGTCCTGTATGTCTGGGCTGCTGAACAGCATTATTGTGTTTCAGAATTCACTTCAGTTGAGATGCTAATCAACAGTAGGTGTAACTGATTATCACAACCGGTCAGGTGCTCAGAGAAGAGGTCGACATTAGGAGCATCAACCAAACAGTCGACAGCTAATAACAATGAAGTGGTGAATCAATTTGACAAAACTGTTTATTTATCTTATATTACTTTTATTTAATGGTATAATTCTGAAGCTCTTTCTTTGCACACTGTCATCTTCAGCATGGACAGACTCACAGAACCTCTGTCTCAATTTGTTGTTTTATTTGAAAATGTCCCTCAGATATTTCAGATCATTCATAGTTTAATGATACAACTAATGTGCTCAGTTAACAATATAAAACTGTGAAAAGATTTGTATACTATGATAATGAGAGATTCCAGCTCTTTTGCTCATATTTGGCTTGCCCCTTGTTTGAGTTAAATCTAATGAAATCATTCTAAAATGTCCTCGTCTATTTGGACACCCATATAATATTAAATCTAAAGTTATGGCCATGGCCAGTTATTTTGCACACCTTGTATATGTGTGTACCTATGGACTGGCATTTGGTCTGAGAGATGTTTTTAATCAAACAAAAAACTGTTCTTAATATTGCCTTGTTGAAAGTGATGCAGAGATTATTTTTTGTCCTTAGAAAGTCCCTGCCAGCGATCATATGGTGAAAACCTCAGAAATTTACAAATATTTTGTTCCTTTATTTGTTCAGAATGTGACATGTCACTCCTTACATATGCTGTTGTCACACACCCTTAGGATTCAATACTGTTGCTATTTACTACATTTAATTCATTAATTTGTGTTAATGGTTTGTTCTATCTTCCTGCTGCCTGTCGTATATATATATATATTTTTCTTCATCAGTTTATGTCTTTGACTGGAATGTTTTGAATGATGTTTTTCCCTTGTTGAACTGCTGTTACACCACTCATACTAAAATCAGCCCCTTTCTCTCTTCAGATGAGACTTATCAGAACCTAGACTACAGTTTTGCTTAGTCATGTCCCGGCCTGGTTTGCATTAACATCCAGAGGTCTGGTTTAGGGTGGATACCACAGGCAGCATGTGATTGGCTGTGCAGTGGGAGGCGGGCCTGTCCAAAGTTAAACATCTGGAAGTGCTTGCTGCTGCTCAGTCACTCAGTAACTCAGTAAGGTTCAGCTGGATCATACGGCCTGAGAGAAGATGTCTTTCATAAAAGTAGATGCAACGTCTGATTTCTCCATCCACAACCTCCCTTATGGAATTTTTTCCACATCTGACAATGTAAGTACAATTTGCTTGTTTCTGTCAGGTTTGTAAACAGATCAAACTTTTCATGTTGTCAAGTCAGACACATTGACGACTTCTGGTCACAGTTTACAAAATAAAACCTTAGACTTGGTGTATGAGGAAAAAGATCATCTCTGTTGGGAACTTAATATTTGTGGCCGCAGTCACAGTTTGCTGTGGAGTACTGAGGGATCTGTGCACAGTGAGTTGAAGTGTGTATGGCAGCTGTGAGTTCACTGAGGATCCTGACCCTTTTCAATACTAAAGCCCGGACAAATCTTTCAACCTGTCAACCAGCATCAATACAAAAAAATGAAAAGAACCAAAGAAGAACACAAAATTGTAGGAAAAAAAATCACATAACTACAAATGCAAAAATACTCAAATGACAAATATTTGCTAGTGTTGAAAGGAGGACTGCTCAACTTCACATGGTTCAGGTTAGCTTGTGGCGAACGAACATTTTTAGAGTGATTTGATAGATAGAGGAGAGTGAAAATGTGCTGTGGATCATCTGTAGTTATATGAGACTGTGTTCTATTTCCCCAGGCCAGACATCGCATTGGAGTCGCCATTGGAGACCAGATACTGGACCTCAGTGTGATAAAGTCTTTGTTTCGAGGACCTGTGATTTCAAGACATCAGGATGTCTTTGACCAGGTGAGTTTAATCAGATTTAAAGTGATCAGGGAAGCAGCAGCACAACCTTTGCCATAACCTCTTTATGTTTACCTTTTTGGTGTGACATGAATCAAATCAATGTGATGGGGTGAAATGTACAGTATTTGGACTTTAATTCTGTCTAGTATAATGGAGGTCTAATGTGGCTTAACCTGAAAGTAGTCAACTAAAACACAAGTACCTTAAAATTTCATGTGCAATACTTAACTCATTGTGCTCAGTTATATTCCACCACTGATGGAGTAGATATGAAACAGGTATAAAAACAGACCTTTATGAACAGTAACCTCTATGTTTTTGCAAAATATAAATGATTAAATTATTAAAACATGGTGTGCGATCTAGCTTGTCACTTATGCTGTGTGCATACAGACATTACAGTCATTTTGTATTCTAGACATCTGTCAACTGATTGTAGGAAGGGCTGCTTTATGTATCATATTTTAATTGTTGTCTGTGTCTCCCCACAAGCCCACACTGAACGCTTTCATGGCTCTGGGTTATGAGGCCTGGAGGGAGGCCAGGAGGACCTTGCAGGTGTTGCTGTCAGCCAATGAGAGCACACTGAGGGATGATGTCAGCCTTCGGAGCAGGTCAGTCTGTGTAGTGTCTGTAGATGCAGAAGCCAGGAACCAGGCTTCATCAGGCTACTGCTTTCTGTAGATGTGTTCCTGCATGAATCATCTTCAAAAGAAAAAGCAGAAAATATCCAAATAATAGAAGTCAAGCAAATATGAAGTGCTGGAATTACTATTCCTCCACCTTTGGATTCTGTGGCCTTAGAGAACATGGCTGCCATCATACTGCCTAGTCTAAAGGAAATAAATGGAATTGAAAAATGGAGAATTGACATTTGCTCTAATGATCAACAAATTATTAAATTAAAGGGTGGGACAGTAAAGGTGACATGGTAGGAACAGTGCAGATAGTATGAAGTGTTGAGTTTCTGAATGACTGCATGCTAACAAACAGTATGCAGAGGATTTGTTCTACTAAAGATGCCACAGGCCATAGTAACATCTTTAGTTATCTTTACAGTCCAATACAATCTTGTGGTTATTTAGAAGCCATGTGTAAACACACTGTGGAGACATGGCTCTGCAAAAGCACATTTCCTTTATGATCTAATTACTGTGGTAAACAAAGATTTACTGATCTATATAATATTGTCTCTGTTGCTGATCAGTTCCTGTCACTTAATTGTAAAGGCTGTTTTGTATTGAATGATGAATCCAGCCTTAGATTTGAAATCTCCTGAAGGCTTGTAGCCACTGTGTCTGTTTGGTGGCTGACTCTCAGTCCTGTCTTGTGTCTTCCTGTCCTTGTCTCTGCAGAGCGTTTGTCCATCAGAGTGCAGCCACCATGCACCTCCCTGCAGACATCGGTGAGCCTCGCTTCAGGGTTCGAAGTCGTGTTAGCAGAGCTGTTTGTTTCATCAAATATCACTATATTCTGTAGCATCACATTCTTCAATGGAACAAAGAGACACAAACCAGGAAAAACCAAAAGTGTTATAAAGAATGTAGATAAGTCTGTCCATATACTTTTGGCCATATGATTTCCTTTCATTGTCAGGTCTTTATCAGTGAAACCAACTCATATTTTAATTTAATTTTTTTAGACTTGCAACTGACATAACGACGAGTTTTATACTAATTCACTTATTTACTTAGTAGATAGATTGTAAATGCAGAGAAAAGCGTAGATAAGTGGATTTGAGTCATCTCAGCACCAGGGGGCACTGTTTAATAACATACTACCATTCTATTACTGACGACTCGTGCGAGGCAGTAGAATATTTCTGCCTGATCCTCTCATGAACTCTCCTCTGTTTTTCACAGGTGATTACACCGACTTCTACTCCTCCAGAGATCACGCCACCAACGTCGGCATCATGTTCCGGGGGAAGGAGAACGCTCTCATGCCAAACTGGTACGCTATCAATCAGAGCAGCAGCCAACACTAACAGCTGTTGACAGAATGAATAAAAGGCTCGCTGAGAGGCCTTGATGCATTCCCAGTTTGAGGGCAGATATTTAGAGAAGGCTGGAAGGAAACAGTGATATGTGAAGGGACACTACAAGGTTTCTCTAATTGATTTGGGACTCATTTAAACACTGCAGCAGGGCTGTGGAGCTCCCTGTAGCTCGCCTCAGTCTCACAGCACAGACAGCCTTCATTTATTCTCAGACCCTCGTGGGAGGACTGCTGAGGTGGCCCGGGGCGACTCCTGCTCCCTCTGAGCCTGACACGCTGCTCTCTGGTTAAGCCGATCAGTGATTGGCAGGCTGCTCCTCTCGGCTGGCAGAGTCTCTCCCCATGTCAAATCCCAGGAATCAGTGCTTTATAGCAAGAGTTTAATTATGAACCACACGTTTAATATAAGGTGTCCTCATATTCAGGTCCTGATGGGGTCAACATTAGGACCCAGTCTAAAACAGTCTCATGGAAAACTAATCTGAACCCAGTGGACAAAAAGGCCAGATCCAAAGGGACAGTCAGAATGTTTGTCACTATAGCACTGTTCAGATTATTCCCATTGTTTCAGTCCTTTTCTGAAACTACAGCTGAAAGAGCCTGAACCAGTATCTGTAGAATAACAATGGAGCAAATGAAAACATGAAAACAATGTGGTTATGTGAAAGAGGCAGATCTTGGCAATGAATACAGTGAATTATAACCTGAATTATCATCCGTCGTTCCTGCTGGCTTCCAGGAGCTTTACAGCCAGTTTCAGCTCAGACTCACTCAGTTTATTGCAACATCAACTTTAAAGGTGATGTTAGTCACAAGTTGCTCCTGTGTCCACTTTGACTATGTTTCCCTCCACGCTCACTGTTAACGTGGGTGTTGTGTCATGCAGGTTGAGGCTTCCAGTTGGATATCACGGTAGAGCCTCGTCAGTGGTGGTTTCTGGGACCCCCATTCGCCGGCCCTCAGGCCAGATGAGACCTGACCAGAGTAAGACCCTTACATTCACCAGACTCTTCACATAATGTTTATGATTCATATCATGGTTTTATCTGACTCAGTTTAAAACTCTACTCATCACATTTTGATGAGCGCTCAGTTACATGGCGTTCTCATAACATGCTTGGACATGTTGGATGATGGACAGCTTCAAAAACAAAAGAATCGAAGTCGATGCAATAGAACCAGAGACATCATTTTCATATATTACTTTTAAACAAGCAGTCTATAAACATGTTACTCTTACATCAGGCAGTTTGTCACATGACACGCAGCCCCCTGTGATGTCACAAAAGGCTTCTTCACACAACACTTTACCTTTTTTTGGCTGAACAGCAGCAAACCAAGGCCATGGCGTCCGCACAGAACGTGTGAGCTCCAGGTGACACAGAGGCCTTTATGTGATCATGTGCTATCCGTTACAACATCCTCTGAAATGCCAGGCCGTGCGAAACAGTGTGAGGAAGAAAGAAGTCAGTGTGTTTCAGCAGGAGAAAGCCAAAGACCGAGCATGGCTGCACACAGCCTGGGATTCACTGGAAACTCATATCTAGTCATGGACATACATTTCCCATTATATAATCCCTGTGAGGAAACACAGATGTGTTCTCAAGAAAAGAAAAAGGTTGGATACACTGTAAAAATGTGATTTTCCAAAATATTATTTTGTTAAATGTAGCTAATTATTAAAATATTATTTTGTTAAATGTAGCTTTTGAAGCCTTTTAAAATAATTTGGCCAAATGACTGAGACATAAATAGTAATATATTTATATTTTATATTTACTCATTACTTCTTGATTGAAGTTTTAACATGCAAGTTCATAATGTTTGATCGACTTTCATCAGTGTTTAAGACAAGGCTGGTCTGTGGACTGAGCCCAAAGGCAGGAAGTTCAATAATAAAGCCTTTAATGCAAAGTATCAAAACAAAATCACTCTCACAAGGAAAAATACTAACACAGAGGCAGAACAGGCTTAACCAAAGTGTGAACCAAAAATCACTCCTAAGAGGCAAAAAGGCAAAATGGCAGAAACAAGACAAAGTAACAAAATAACCTGAATCTTGACAAAGGTGAGATCTTGGCATGGAACGGCGCGGTTGACTGTTCAGACAAGACGAGACAAACTGGCACAGGACAAAGGGAGACACAGACATTATATACAGGAGGTAATGGGGAACAGGTGGAGACAATCAGGGCGGGGCAGACAATCACACTGGAGGGAAACACAAGGAAGGGCAAGTTACCTGAAACGAGAGGGAAAGTTAGATTTCAAAATAAAACAGGAAGTCACAAGACAACATGCAACATAACAAAATCAGACTTAACATATTTTCCTTGACAGTTTATGGCAGTCATTGTCTCAGTTAAGTCTTTATAAGCTAATGTTCTGTAGTTCTCTTGAACTAGTGTATTCAGGGAAGGAAATGTCCATTACAGGTAATATTCATGATGATTACAGTCCAAGATCTCACACCAGGTGATATGTAATTTTTCTTTACAGCTGAAATTTTGATATGATTTTCATGATGATATATGTGATGTGAAAGGTGTAGCTTGCAGTGATAAACCCCCTGTACACTACTTCCTCAGCACCAAGCACAGACAGACAGAGTTAGAGAGGAAGAGCCACAGATTGTCTTACTGTTTCGAGTTTGTGGAGACAAACTCCAGAAAATCCAGAGATGACAGGAAAGCTTTCATGCATTATGTGGATGATCATGTTGCTCTGTGTCTGCTTGATGTGTATATAGAGAAGATGTTTGCAAAATCCAAATCAAATTTAAAGACCTTCCTTTAGTTTTGTGTGCAGCAAGTGGTAAAAAAATCCATTATGGCATCTGTAAGTAGATTTTTTTCTCAACCAGCTTTTTGCCCCAAAATCAAATGTCACAACTTGAACAGATTCAAAGTCCACAGTGTGAATAGAAAGTACACAGAGTTGAACTTCTTAGAGCTGGTGATAACCATGTTTGCCTTTCCTTGTCTCTTAGCGAAGCCTCCAGTGTTTGGCCCATCGAAGCAGCTGGACATTGAGCTGGAAATGGTGATTATAGAGTTTACTTCATCCTGTCACCTGTGTGTTTGTAATGTTTGGATAGATGTTGAAATAACCTCATTTCACCATGAGCTGCCTGAGCTGCAAGTCCCTGTGATCTTCAACATCCCATAATAACCACAGTATTTCACTGCTGTTTTGTTTCTTCTGTTTTTCTCAGGCCTTCTTTGTGGGAGGGGGGACTCAGCTTGGGGAGCCCATCCCCATAGAGAGAGCCCACGAGCACATCTTTGGCATGGTGCTGATGAACGACTGGAGCGGTAAGAGTCTCTGCTCAGCACACCTGAACAACACCTGCACTCCTGTTTCCACAATATATATTATTCAAATTATTATCATTATTATTCAAACAATATGATCAAACTGAGCGAAGGGCTTTACCATGTCTGACTTCCATATCAGCAGAGTCTGATGGTTGATGCTTGTTATGTGATGAAGCTGACTGTATCAACAGCACTAATTAACAGTGATGTTTCTCTTTGAAGCACACTTGTTCCTTAACTTAGCTCTGCATTATACATGTTGGTGCCGTCACTCCAGGTTTAGTTAGATGGAAATGGTTTCAGATTAAATGGCAGAGTCAGTCCTCATCCAAACATGAGTGGGAACATGTATAATTGATTGAAGTGGAACTCTCTGGAGAGGACATGCTTGGTGCTGTCGCTCTCTGACTGGCACTTTCTCTAATATCCACTTTATGCTCCTGCCTCAGTCATACTGGAGCAAAAAACTGCTTCCTCCATCTCTGACAGCAGACCGAAGTTAAAACCAGCATTCCAACTAAATATTGATTATATGATCAAAAAGTCTTAATGTGTTCTGTTTTAGGGGAAGTTCTTGCATCCTGTCCACAAACATCATCATAACATAAAGTATTATTCAGCTATTCATGAGATTCAGCTTCAAGAGATGTTGCAATAGTACTAGAGAAAAGGAGGCTGGAAGAAGGTTGCTCATCTAAAGCAAGGCTACAGCACAGTCTTTTACACAGCTATCCCTACTCCTTAACTCCTTAGCTTAACTCATCCTCAGTTGACTTTAGAAACTCAACTGACATTAGCCATGTTGAGCAGTATGACAAAGATGCATCTAAAAATACAACACAAAATATATTTTACATTTTGATTACGTGCTTTTTGCTACATGTGTCAGAGGTTTCCGTAGGTTTTAACGTCAGATCCACTTAAGATAAGATAAGATAAGATAAGCCTTTATTCGTCGCACAGTGGGGAAATTCACATGTTAGCAGCACAAGGGAGAGCAGCAGTTAAATATTAAGAAGAACAAATAACAGTCAAAAAGAAGGAGATATACACAAGTTCACATTACTTATTTACACTTTTGGGTATGGATATGAAATATAAAATCTGAAATATAAAAATATATGACCAGTAAAAATACACAATGGGCAGCCTAGATACGGAATATTAAATATTAAGTACTAAATACAGACACTTAGATCCTCATTGGATTAGATACAGCTCCAGAAACCATAATGGAGGACGTATTGATTTAGAACTGTCAGAAGTGGACGTGGTGAGTTCATAGATGAGAGCATGGTGAAACAGGTCATTACAGTAGTCATTGATAAACATTCCCTGAATGGGCAAATCTAAAGTGATCAGTGAATAATTTGAGTGGAATTAGTGTCTCATTTTGATTTGGACCTTCTGAGAAGACCCCAGCCTGGATCCAGCTGCAGAATGAATCAGCAGGCTGTGAGGAGCAGAGAGGGGGTCATGGCAGCTGTGGACTGATTTGACACTGGAGATGTCTTCCTGTATGTCTCAGAGCAGTGATGGCTCAAAGCTAATACACTGTGAGAGAGAGGTCAAATCCAAAACAACCTCTGGACTCATGACTGAAGATGAAGGTTTTGCTGAGGTTCAAATAGTACTGGTGTGCAAAACCTGACCAGAACAAAGTGTTCCTTTAAGATCGGCTTAGAGCAGACTGTATTTGCACTTTTTTAAAACATGATTACGACAGACACAAAACGTGTAACATAAAATTAAATAATAGAGTCTTAAAAAAACAAATGACAGTGGACACTATCTGAAGCAACATGAATAATTCAAAATAAAGTCATTGTGGCTGTTTACAACTGTTTGTAGCTGCTGAAAATGTCTTTGTTCATTTCCATCTGCTGTTAGTGCAGAGAGTCAGTGTAATTCATGTATTCATTTCATTTGCTCCCGTCCTCCCTCTCTTCACTGTGACTGTCAGCCCAGCCTTCCTGTGGCTCGGTTCAGTGGCAGCGCTCTGTCACCTCCTGCTCTGCTCTGCCTCACAGTCGAGTGTCCTGCCGCAGCCTCACTGCCTCAGCTCAGTCATAGTGCACAGCCAGTGGCTTTCCAGCACAACTACTAGTTCTTATTCTCTTTTATTAGTCCTTTGGCAGAGAGCACATTAGCTCTGTGCATAGAAAGCACAACAGCAGCTCTTCTGAGTGTGAGAAGTGACATTTTCATTAAGTACTGAGCCTGTACCTTCCACTCCTATGACTGGCACTGCACATACAGCTCATGCATTCATAAAGGTCATCCAAGAATGTCCTGATGTGTGACGAGTGGAGTTTTGTTTATTTTATAATTATAAAAACTACACTCACATAAGCCCTTTTGAAAGCATCAGACAATTGCATTTAGTATCTTTATTCTCAGTGGTGCTTGGATGGTTCTCTACAAGAGCACAGGTAGAACAATACAATGAAGATAATGAAAAAACATTGTCTTATCTTCACTGAATGTGTGTGTTGTGTTGTGTTTTTTCTGCCTTCATATGTTTCATAATCAGTTTTTAATATTTTGAGGTTTTTTTTATTCATGATATACACATTACAAATGTATTAGATTCAAAAATATTCATCAGACATACATCAGGAGATGACATGTAGCACGGCCATTTTAAAAAGTTCCAAAGCCTTTGAATGTGATGTAAATGACCGTCCTGCCTCACATTCTCCAGAGTGAGTATTTCAAGGACAGCACGTCACCCTGGTGTGGACACGTCCGTGCAGTAGAGCCCAGTCGTCTCTCTCTCCACAGCACAGTGTGAGAGATTCTTCAGGCTGTGACGTTTCTGCTGAGTGTGCAGCTCGAAGACAAACTGACACGGCTTTCATTCTGTACCAGCCGAAGCCCCCAGGAGATCCGTCTGTGCAGATTTCACCACAGGCTCTCTGTGAATATTTGCCATCCAAAATGTCTGCCGTGCAACTCCACACTCAGTGAAAAGCCTTCCTCCTCCTCCTCCTCCTCCTCCTCTCTGCTCTCAGTGATGCAGTGGTTTAATTGAACAGTGATCTCTGAGCAGCTCGCAGTGGGTGAGAGGAAGGCTCAGCCAATGAGCCGTGTCTGCATCTGAGGACAGATGAAGACACTGAGAGCAGACAATGGAAGATTATCTCACTGCTGCTCCATTAGCTTCACAGTGGAGGAGATCTATGGGAACACCAGGGGTGCGGGGGGACACTGCATTACTGAGCATTTCAAAGCTACATTGCATTGCTTTGAATTGTCCCAGTTCTACATTACATACATGCTATAACTGTAAACCGAAGTCGGACTGTAGTCGAACACAGTGACATTATTCAGACACAAACAGGCCATATATCTATCACATAATGTCACTTTATGATATTTTTAAATAGTAATTCAAAAGTCTCCACCTGTAGGTTTTGACTCTACATTAAGTGGTTATCATCATGACTCCCCACTCCCGGCAGTGCTCAGCTTTTTTATGGAGACAGATGAGGTCAGAGCCCAGAGAGCAAACTATCAATGCTGGACCTCCATCTTCTGAAGGCTTCATTATGTGGCTGGAATGTGCTCTAATGAAGAATGTAAAGTCTTTGTATACAAGTCAAGAGATATTTTAGGATTTGTGAAAGATGAAAATGTCTATTTTAAATGGCAATATGCATTTAAAATGATCAGCACGTTGCCACCAATATAGGTCTTCATGAGGGTCATCGTCAGCAGTAGCTTCCTCACCTGTATTGTGTTAAACACCTGAGCTGAGTGGGAGGGTGGTTCTCTGTCAATGTGCAGGTCTGTTCATATCACAAAGAACTATATGAACAAGAAGGTCACAGGGGCAGTGTAGTAAAATGAATGAAAGACATTCAGGGATCTCAAAAGGAATACAAATTCATCCATTTTTGAATTAGAGTAGAAGCTCATTTTTCCCGTCCTGTATTTTGTATATAGTTGTTATTATTGTAAATGTTTTGATTGTGACTTTCTTGCACACATGATTTAATCCTTTGTATCTGCAAAGGGATTCAAAACTCAAGTCAAGTCAGTTCAAGTCTGTGTTCGTTCTCAGCCAGAGACATCCAGTCATGGGAGTACGTTCCTCTGGGTCCTTTCCTGGGGAAGAACTTCGGGACCTCCATCTCGCCCTGGGTCATCCCCATGGAGGCGCTGTTACCTTTTGCAGAGCCCAACCCCGTCCAGGTTAGTACAAGGCTCAGTGAGGAGAGTCTCCACTAGAGGCCCAGAATTCTGAGTCACCAAAAAAAAAAATCTGTATAAATCACTTCAACTAACCCCCCACCCAAATTGCTCGCAGGCCTCATTTCAGAACAGGTTGACAGACTTTAACATTTGAGACCTTTGCATTGGCTATTAGGTACCAGTCACACATTTGTTAAAAATACAAGCCAGTTGGTTTAAAGAACCTAATGGTCGACATTCGCAGATGTCGTTAATCATCAGTGATTCTTCTGTCCTGATGCTACAACAACATTTCCATCCAATCCTCAACTCACTCGTTGGCCCAAACTCGACCAGATGACCGAGCACATATGACCAGTTGACTTGTAGTTAACTTGATTACTTGGTTGAACTTGGTTAAACTTTTACAGATACATACACCTGAGAGCACTCAGTGACCTTCAGTTGTATGCTGTTTCCTGTTATGACAGAGATATGGCATCAACATTCAAACATTTTTATGCATCGCTGTGTTTGGAGTAAAACCTGGTTTATCTCCAGAGAGTTTCATTTGAATGGAATGACTCCCTCAGGCTAATTAAGAGATAAAAGGATGTGGCAGGTGATCAAGAACTGGCTTTTAAAAACAGGTCGGTTTTGCACTTTTTGCTGAGAAAGATTTTTCTGCTGTCGACTTGTTGTCAGTCGTATCATGCAGCTGCAGTTAGCAACACGGCTCTGATAGTTGCATCATGAGAGAAAGCTTTAGCAGCTGAACATTTTGATCGATGACATGCTGTATGGAATGTTCAACTCGTCTGCGTTAGTATCATGTAAACAGACAGATTTATCATTGCACTGAGCTCAGACAAAAATCACTGAAGCTTGCTGTGAAAGTAATACACTGACAGAGGAAAATAAAAACAAAGTGAGACCAAGATGGATGGAAGAAAACAGAAATAAAAAGTGTGTCAGACTGGAACAAAGCAAATGTATTAATTTTAATGCCAAGAACCTGCCTGAGCCAAAATGGACATTTGATGTCAAAAGTTACTTAAGTAAATCCAACAGACTGAAATAAACTGGTGCTGCCTGCCCCTGCAGGTGAGAATGAGTATTGTAGCTGAAGCTGGTGGTTGTTGAAGTGAGCACAACAGAGCTCAGCTCAGCCTGAGGAAGGCCTGTGCCACCTGTGGGACAAACCTACAGTATATACACAGTACATATTTGGTCTGAATAGAAGAGCTGTTCATTTTCTCTCTCCTCAGTTTGGTTCTGTGTGCAGAGAACAGTCCACCTTCCTGTGGTCTCAGTGTGTTTCTGTTCCTCCTCTCCCTGCAGGATCCAGAGCCCCTCCCATACCTGCAACACCACGACGCGTACACCTTCAACATCAACCTGTTTGTGTCATTGAAAGGTACTGTACACACAGTGACTGTAGCCCAATCAACTGCATTGATTCACTGTGTGTTTATGTCATTAAACACATAGTAGCTGTTCAATGATTTCCTCTCTCTGCCTGCCAGGAAGCTTCTCTAACACATGGTGAACATCTTTGAAATCGTTGCAGTTCTGTATAGGTTTAAGACAAGATCTCAGTTTTGGTTAACATAAACATATGTAACTTAAGTCAAGTACAGGTTCATTGGTAACAGGTGAGAGGATCATGGTTGGGTATGACAGGTTCATCCTGAAAAGACTCAGTCGATCACAAAACAATCCAATGGAAACAATCAAGTAAACTTAACTATTTGAAGTACAGTTAACTCTTTGAAGTACAGTGTCTAGTTCCTCTCCACCTTGTCTGAATGATGCTGTACATGTCACAGTGTCCAAAGCTTCTGTTCACCCTGTGCTGTGAACACTGCTGTGTCTCTAGGACTGTAATATGTTCTGAAGTGAATGTGTTTCAGTATAAGTAACTGTTTCTCTCTGCTCTTCCAGGGCAGGGCATGGGAGAGGCAGCCACCATCTGCAAGTCAAACTTCAAGGTAACAACCGTGTGTGCTCTAACACTCTGCATGTACAGGCTTTAAGGTTTTATGCAGGTCAGTCACACAGTTTGTGGAATGTGATGTCATCTGACTTGGACTTTGTGAGAATGGTCTTCTAGTTTCTGTCTTTGTTAAGCCTGTATGACCTGTATGTGACAGGAAACAAAGCAACACCACTGTAAATATTACTCATATATAAGACACAACAGACATCAGCCCAAAACAATTGTAAGGCATACATGCAGAAAATAATTATTTCATTATTTATTTCATTGTGTCATTTAGACAAAGGAGCACAGTGCTTTGGAAAACAGGGGGGGGGGGTTGATTGTCTTTGCTGAGCAGAGTTGTTCTTCTATCTAAACCATTTCTACATTATCCCATTGTTATGTCTGTGACATTGATATAAACCTTTGGATGTTTTGTCTCAATAATTAAATCATGTCAATAATCAATAATCATTTCAGCACCAGACAACATCAGAGGAACATTAGGAAGTTTAGAGTTCATTTCAGTTCAAACTCTCTGCTCCTCTCTGACCCTGCTCCTCTGCTTGGCTACACACACACACACACACACACACACACACACACACACACACACACAGCAGCTCTGAACTGCTGCTTCCTTTATGAAAATGGTGAAGCAGTATGAAGGTTTATAGCCCGTCTCTCTTCAGCCACCTCCTTCTATTCTTATCCCTGTCTCTCCAGTACATGTACTGGACCATGAAGCAGCAGCTCAGTCATCACACAGTCAACGGCTGCAATGTCAGAGCAGGAGACCTGCTGGCTTCTGGCACCATCAGTGGCCCGGTGAGTGTCTGCATGCTCAGTATGTTCACACTCTGATCATGTATCTGTGTATGTGAAGACACATGGTACAGGACTTATGGTTGAGTCAGGCCTGACAGTTCATGCTCACAGTGCTGACTGTGTTGTGTTACAGTTGTAGTCTGCAGAGCTCATACTGTGTACTGTATCCACAGGATCCAGAGAGTTTCGGCTCCATGCTGGAGCTGTCATGGAGGGGATCGAAGAGCATCGATCTGGGAGGCGGAGAAACCAGAACCTTCCTCAAGGATGGAGATGAAGTCTCCATCACAGGTTAGACTGAGCCTTCAGTACAGCACCCACATCCTGCATGAGTCATTAGAAAATACAGAGTGGTTCTCAAGTGTAACTGGCTTCAAACCAGTCATTTAGAAAGACAAACAAAAAGCAGGTTGTTCAGCAAGCTTTTATTT
>JBBMOC010000256.1:118962-162485 GCA_037975185.1 Centropyge bicolor | reverse complement strand
CCACCGCCCCACCCTGACCAGAAGTCACGTTCCTGGCTGTGTTAAAGCCTTGGAGGACCTGTGTAATTATTCAGGCCTTTTCTGCTCCCCCCCCCCCCCCCCTCCTCCTGTACTCCAGTGCTCTCAGTGAGCTCCCTGTGATTCACTGAGGAGAGTTTAGAGGACGATTTCACACCTGAGAGGGAACCATGGGACAGATATCTCTGAGATTACAGCAGCAAGCTCCTGAGTCACTCTGCCTTTGTCCGTCACATTGAGCTTTTCTCAGGCTTGATGGTGCAGGTTCAGACGACCTGATACCTGATACAAATGTGTGTATCCAACACTTTCTGGAATAAATGCATCAAAAAGAAAATAAATGTACACAATAACAAACTCCTTTTACTCCTGCCTGCTGCCAGTGTTCAGCATGAAGCTGTGATGGATCTCACTGTCAACCTTACAATGAATGCTGTTAATTATAAAGTGTAAACTGATGTCCTGAGTACCATGTTTTTCTATAAGAGTGCATTAATTGAATTTTTGATAACTTCATTGCAGCAGAATGAACTGTAAATACAGCACTTACATATGTAAAACTGATGAGCATGTTTGCTGTTGTAGATGAATACATGTAGCGGACAGATTTCAACTGGCCTCGAGTTTGTGTCCACCTGATTCATGTGAGTATAATAGTCATTCTCCTTTTACCTCTAGCTGCTAAATGCTCTAATATGTTTCCCAGCTGGTTACTAACTTTGCCTGTCTCTGCTGTAGAACCTGGTGTACAGTGTGTTTTAGTCACTGTCAACAGCTGCCTGCTCCTGCTGGAAAAGACATTCAAGCTAAAGAGCAAAGTTAGGGGCTTTAAAGTCAAAACAAAGAGCTGAAAGTGGCTAAAACGCTCTGAACTGAGGGATACTGCAGATTTGGTGGGTTCATCTCGATGACACATTCCTTATAGACTCCATGCAGATCCATTAACAAGAAACAATATTGATTATTGAATATTGAATATTAACCTGTACAGGTTTAAAATAATTCATTAGTGGAATAACATTTCCTTTGGCTCTTTGTTTGAAGCACATTGTTCAGATCTCTAGCATCAGACAGAGCTGAATGAAGACTGTAACTGAATGTGTAATGACACTAAATGTCATCCTACATTCATTCATCTTGTTGTTTGTGTGTTTATTGCTTCACATAAAAATGTGCCCGTCAACAGTAAAAATAATGGTACTAGTGCACCATTTAAAGTGCAGAACATTCATTCACATTTGCAGCTGAAGAGTTGCTCGATTATCGGCCGTGTTACTGCTGCTGCTCCTGACAGGCCTCTGATCAACAGCTACATCTGCCTTCACGCTCCAAGAAGCTCAGGCCCATAGATGTATATCATCAGTGTTGTGTTTTATTGAAATAAAAACATTTCATCAAATACAGGACGACAGGTCAGCTTCACAAATCACTGTATATATTCTGTGTATACTCTATATTCAGATTATGTTTTGTTCAATTTTGAAATGAATTATTGGAAAACCAGTACACTTGAACTTTGAACTTCAAAATTTATAAAGTTTAACATTTTGAAACCTCAGGAAGTTGTGGCTGTTCCTCGGGCGGCCTGCAGGGGCGCTGTGGTCCAGGAGAACACAGATAGTCCATCACACGCTCTGACAGTTCCAGCAGGACAGGAGTTCAGCAGAGCCTCATGTTCCTCAGACTGTTCAGTCAGTGGTCTTGGCTGCTGCTCCACGTCTCGCTGCCAAGACAGAAGTGCACTCTTAACTGGACTCAGACCATGTTCTGTGCCACTGGACGGCTTATCCACAGCCTCCAGCTCAGACCAGCACCAACTGCCTCAAACATTTAACACTGTGTGAGCACACCTTCTCCACAGCATGTCTTCATACAAACAACACAATGTATACATGTATATATTTTCTCTCTCTCCCAAAGCACCAATGGATTCTGAGCTCTGTGGCTGCTGACAGAGGCCGGTCAGGAGGAAGGCAGTGTTCGTAACACAGCCTGTAATCGACCAACTCTTCAGATGAAAATGAGTATGGATTGTGATGTTCTGCAGTTTAGATGATGTATTACAATCATTACTTTTACGGTTTGGCAGAGACATCTTTGATTTCCCTTTTCAACAACAAGATGGATGTAGGGCTGCATTTACAGTCATCAAACACTCTCACACAGACAGAACTGTTGGCTGTGATTTGCATAGTAGGAAGGAACTAGCTATAACACAATGAGTGATGCTGAAGCAAACCCTGACATTCAGTGTGTGACTCATGGGTTCACACTGTGAATGAACTGGACCAGGGTCGACACTGAGATCTGTCAGGTTAAACTAAACACTCTGTCTTTAAATATGTCAAAAAGATCACTGTTTATATTAAATACCAATTTGCATGCTCAACCCTGTGTTGATCTCTTGAAGTCGAAGTTTTCTACTACTTTATTTTAAAAAGATAAGAAGCCGTGAATGAGGCTCTAATGACTGACCCAGCTGAGCGGAAGATTTCTGCAGCTTTCACACATTTACACATCTTACCGTGTTCATACAAGCATGGATTAGTTGTCATGGAGATGGCTCGATTATTGTCACATGATGTATGATGAGAGATGGTAGCTGCTGTCTCTGGTGTCAGATGCCGTCCTCTGACTCCAGGTCTGACCTGCTCCCTGTCGGGGGTCTGAGGGCTTTGGGTCTGGTCTTCACAAACAGCTGATGGTGTTTGTTTTATTGGCTGCTCACTGAGACCAAAGCAACAGGCAGTTACATTATGACTTCTTACATATTTAATGAAAGGGGAATTGTGAAATGAAGCTGTTGGAAGCAACTGGATGAAGTGTTGCATTTAAATAAAATGATCTTAATTAAACTGTCTTATTGTGAAAGAACATTTCAGATAAACTGTTTTTTGAGAACAGCTTGATTACTGGACACAATTATGTTGCACATTTTGTCTATTGATTCCTTGATTATTTATTTCATCATATTTTGTGTGTTTACTTGATATTGATAGTGATATCTCTCACTTTTGTCTGAAAGATAATTCTAAAATTTAACTTTTCTCTATAGTGTCTATACTGAAACTCTATACTTAAATTCCCCCAAAAAAACATGACATGAATTCAATATGTCGTTCTGACCAATAAAAAGTTACTCCTGACACTGACTGTGGCTTTCTCCTTAAATGGAATTGATATCCGTTCTCTCTCTCTCACTCCCTGGAGATCAATCAGGACTTGGTGTGAAATATTCACTCATGCAGAATTAGCACCGGGATGTAAATGCAGGTGAGATGTTAGCAGGTGGCACTCACACAGCCAGATGCATACTGAGTGCTGTGAATGGTGCCCTGTGCCCCGTTAAGCATGCTCAACATGAGAGGAAGGCCAAGCTGTTGAGAGGCAGGGCTGAGGCCGACAGCAGGCTGCCAGCACAAAGCCAAGGTTACAGCCAGAAACAGGACACAGTTTAACTGTCAGGGCAAATTAAATCACTGTTTTACATTCTCGCACTGTCGACCTCATTATCATAATATACTGTGTGTACCTTGAACTTGACCTTCAAAGCCCTCTGGATGGCTGAATTACAGAATCTGCCCTTGACTCTGACGACAACTAGAGATTTCCATCTCCGAACCAATTGGCCTATTATGTGAGACAGAAGTTGATGGAAAAGGCCTTGGGGCTGGCAGACGGTTCCCCATGGAGAAGAGCTGAATGAAATTTCATTAGGCTTTTAGTGTGACCCAATTACATCTCTAAAAAAGGCCGAGATTAGCTTCTGCTGTCATTTACATTCAGCTTCTCAAGCACACAAAAGACAGGTACTCTGGCTGTTTGGTTCACAATCATCTTTATTGTACTGCAGTCTGGTCTTAGAAGTGAAGCACCTCAAGGATCCACAAAAGTCCTCTCTCTCTCACTCTCTCACTCACTCTCTCACTCAATCACTCTCTCACTCACTCACTCACTCACTCTCTCAATCACTCACTCTCTCAATCACTCTCTCACTCACTCACTCTCTCACTCACTCACTCTCTCACTCACTCACTCACTCACTCACTCACTCGTTTATTCACTTGCTAGTTATTTGCCCCCTAGTGGAGGCCGTGCAGAGCCTGTGGCTGCAACACTGAACCTGGCTGCATCCAGCTTCTGTTGCTTCTGCTTTAGTGTGTCGGTGTCAGTGTTTGTTCTTCAGCAGACACATGTTTCCAGCTCATGTCGATGTGGTAACAGATGGCCTGTGGCTGATCTTAATTTGGTCAGATCATCAGACTTCCCCAAGCTGATCAAATTTTAAATACATATTTTTCTCTCTGCTGGAAATGACTATACAATACTGTCAGAGAGATATGATGAAACTGCCGGTGTGTAGAGAGAGAGCAAGAAGAGACTGATCAGAGTTTTAACCAGCTGAGACTCAGACTTGTTTACAAACACAAAAGTTATAGTAGTAATGTAGTTTTACTGCACTTTTAACTCTTGTTGTGACAAATGAAGTACATCAAGTCAAGTCAATTGCCAATGAAGACAGACATATATATATATATATATATATTTTTTTTTTTTCCCACAGCGAATGTCAGGCATTAGAAACAGAAGCTACTCCTCAAACTCAGAGCTGGAGGATAATGAGCGTGGGCCGAGCTGAGGTTCGTAGGAAGCAGGAATGAAATGCAGCCATGTTCACTCTTCTTCACTCTGTGGCTCTGTGGAACTCTGAAGGTGCTTCACTTCATTGTCATACAGCACATTAAACAGGTTGTTTCATAACCTCCACTCAGTGTCCAGGTCAAGCATATCAGTAAACTGCTGACTTCCACACTCACCCCGTCACCACCTTCACTGTTGTTTCCTGGATGTCTGAGATCACTGGAGAGGAAGAAGCACAGCTATGTAATCTAACCCTACTGCCTTGACAGAAGCAGAATGTGCCATTTTCCCATCCAAAAGTATATAAATTTGTCCAAGGAATTCACGGTAAAGGGGTGGGGGCTGATGTGGAACTCACTGTGCTAAATGGCTCTGTGATTTACTGTAAGCATAGGCACTTCTTCACATGCAAGTGACAGGCATTTCATACATTATAAATGCTGTCTATGCAAACACAACCTGGGTTCCAAAGAGGCTGGGGAGCTGTGTAAAACATAAATAAAATGTGTGACATGCCTCCAATTGAAAACATCACAAAGACAATATAGTTCATGTTTGACCTCATTTTTGTAAATATCTGCTTGTTCTCGGCAGCAACATGTTTCAAACAAGTTGTGACAGGAGCAACAAAAGACTGTGAAAGTTGTGGACTGATCCAGAAACACCTGTTTGGATCAGTCCACAGGTAAACAGATTCATTGGTAACAGGTGAGAGGATCATGATTGTATAAAGGAGATTAATACATGAGCTCAGTGTGTTATCTATAAACACAATTTACTCTGTTTGTATCCATGCTTTACACAGCATCCAAAGTTTTTTTGAAATTGGGGTTGTACATAACTCAGAGACAGATTTAGTTGACAACAATAAGAAAAAAACCTCAGTTAGTTCTATACTTGTGGCAGAGACAGGCAAAGCTAACAAGGCCAGGTTTAGGAATAGAAGGACGGTGTGTAAGAGTTCATACTGCCAGAAGATGACTGTTGGGCAGTTTTCTCTTGTGTGTGTGTGTGTGTGTGTGTGTGTGTGTGTGTGTTTTGTTCAACAGGAGAGGACATGCTGTGGCAGTAGCACATAATCAAGCACGACGGCTACTGTAAAGGCTAAATGGCTACAGATTGTCTGAGCTTTAATGCTCAATAGTTATACTCAGACACTGAATCTCAAGCAAATACAAGTCAAACAAGTCCCATAAGAAAGTCTTTATAAAACATACAAAATCTGCCTGTGTGGTTTACAATGGAATCAGCTGACGAAGGCCTCCCTCCATTCTGATATCTTCTATGATTTTATACGGACACTCCATTGATTTAATATCACACTTAAGTGAACAGCAACAGAGGCTCATATCAGGCTCATAACAAAGGCTTTTACACTTCCTATAATGCAATTTAATAGCATTTGTTGTTGTTGTTCTCATTATATGAAGCTGGTCATTCAGCTTGTCTTGGCAGGGAAGGTATTGAAAAATGAAAAATAAATAATTTTTAAAAAATAATGTTTTTGTATATTTGAGTTTTTAACAGCCTTTAACACTAGACTATCATGGGTTAAACATCACCACCTGGACAGAGACCCCCTCCTCTGGGCTAATTAGACATTAAAGTTGGAAAGAATTCCATTAAAAGAGAGCATCGGTGGATATTATCAGTTTGGAAAAAAACAAGTTGCAGTGATTGAAGTAAGTGCATTAATGTACTGGTAAAAGTGAAATGATCGACTTTAATAGAAAGTAATATAATCAGTACTAAATTATGTAAGGATATGGATAGTAATCTTCAGGAACATGTTTCACTTTTTTCACTAGTACTCCCTGTGACTACCACTTTGATTTTGACATGTAAAATCAGTGGAGTGACCCTTTAAACTTGTCATCACTCTGGTTTGTCTCAACTTAAGTGATGACAGCACTGAACGTGTATGTGATTGTGATTGTTGCTTCTGTTCTTGTACAAGTTGAATAACCTTTTGGCTCCATGCAAACACTTCAGCAAACAGAAGTTAGTTAGTGTACAACCTAGTAAACTACAGCAACGTGTTGCTAACATACGGCCTGACAACAAGTTTCTTCAGAGCTTGTGTGTATTCCAATATATTATGATTCTGGTTTCTCACAACTTGGCTTTTATTCTCATCGTTTTACTCTTATTATTGATACGACCAGTAAAAAAGTAGAAAATTCTAATGGTAGTTGTTGAACACCACAACAAAGTCGAACATGACAGAAAAGAGTTTCATCAGATTATCAAAACCACCAGGTCAGGTCAAAGGTCAAAACTGATGGATGGTGCTAACTTTGTGAGGATGCTAATACTGAGCAGGATAATAACCCAAACTACGATGAACCAGGATGTAACAAACCAGAATCAGGCTCTAAGTTAGGCTAACACCAACTATTTCAGAATTTTGTGATGGTAGCTTGTCTCCATATGGGCCACCTTTGTTGCCTTTTCCAATAGCTCTGTGGTATGTCCTCTTCATGTTCTTCTTCTTCTGATTGGTCCGCCTGCTCTGTGCAGATGTAAAGGGAGAGTGCGGTCGGTAAAGGAAGGCGCCCACTTGCCATTACTGACTGTGTTTGTTTGTCCGACAGGAATGTAAGGCAGCCCTGAGGCTCCTGAAGACATCTCTAGGTAGGTACAAAAAGCCAGGTGTGTGTGCTTTACTCTGTGGCTGTAGTGTCACTCCATCGATGGCTCTGTCGTCAGCAGACTGAAGCCCAGCAGCTCCACCCTTTCTTCCTCCTCCTGCTCGCTCCATGTGTGGATACAGCCATATTCTGACATCTGACCTCATGTGTAGCTTTCATCTTCATGCCTGGTTTCTATGGTTTTTCCTATTGTTATACCACAGGATGCACAGGGATACTATAAAGAACCCTCTCAGAATATTTTTCAAAAAGTATCAGGAAATGGTTCTTTAAGCTCGTACAATTACAGAACCATTTCTATTCAAGCAGAAGAAGAAAAGACCTAAAATAACTGAAATGCTCTAAATTGCTACTGTTTGGAAATGTTTAATATCTATTTAGTTTTTTTGTTTTGTTTTTTTTTATTTGTAAATGAATTGGATGGTGGAACCCTTGAAGAATCCTCCTTTTCTGTGTGGAGACTTTGCTGCTTTGTCATGTCTGGTTGTCTGGAGGAACACATATGTCTCAGTGTGTCAGTCATCCAGGTGCTGCTCCTCCCATGTGGAGGTGGGGATGGCGCTGTAGGGGTCCATGATGACCTTAGCGCAGCGGATGATCATGGCCACCAGCAGCAGGCAGAGGAAGGCGATGCAGGCCAGCGTCAGGCCCTGGTCCACGTCCACGAAGGCCGGCTCCGTCGTGCCCTCCACCTCCATGACTGCTGCTGTCCTCAGACCCGCCCACGCGCCCTGCTACCATCCTGAAGACCTGGCTGGAGACACACAGACAGAGGGGTGTGAGGGGGCAGGGACCAAAGCCATGACATCATCACAGAAGTCGTCCAACATGTGAGAGGACACAGTCACATCACAGTTATATGTCTGTGGGTTCTTTTTTTGCCCCACACCCTGAGAAAAAACCTGCTCCACTTCTTTCCTTGGAACTTTTCATGAATGCTGCATTATAATCTGTAGTGTTAATATGAATGCATATATATACAAGTATTTACTTATTATAGTCATAGTCATAGTCATAGCAACTCCAGCCCAGAGGAACTTTGGATAGTACTTGTGTCAGTATTATACAAAGGTGCAGACTGTATTTAAATTGTATTAGACAAATGATGTAGCTCATCAGGTGAAAGAAAGCCAATACAATAATGTGTAACTTTATTTCCTCACTCTTCAAATAGCTTGAGGCTGCAGATTCAGTCTGGGCCAAAACAATATCAGACACCACAGGAGTGTTTGTCACCATGGCGACAGTAGTGAAGAGCTGTACCTGAACGTCTAAGTGAAATGTCTTCCACTTTGAGGCCAGAGTCTGGGACTGTCCCATCTCTTTTCTAACATTAGAGTCTAACTGCATCACGTGTGCCTCCAACTATTGGTCACCACATTTTCCCTCCCTTCTAGTGAATCTATAGTGTAATGCCACAGGATCAACACCATCAGCCCTAAGCTATTTTTCAGGCCTCTGCTCGAAAATTACATACCCATAATAAAATGAGTGTATCTCTGCAACCACAAGGTCTATTTGAATAATTCTTGTGTCATAATAAAGGGAACACTTGTAAGTTTTGTTCAGATGTGTAAATATCAGTATATATGTTACTGGGTAAGAGTAAATGAAGATGGCACACAGCACACATGAAAAATTTCAGGTTTGCCTGAAAAAAAAGCACTTTTAGGATAATAAAATGATCCAGCTGCAGCTCTAAACCTCTATCAAATCATAGCACAATATGTGAACATTGTCTCTGCAAAGTTTGACTCTGATAAAGTGAAGCAGAACAAAACTGGAGAGGTTTTAGTGCAGACAGTGCAGGCCAGGTCACATCTTGACACAGCTTGTGACATCATGGTTATCCTAGTGCCATGCGTGAAATTCGCTGTGCTACGTGAATTTACTTCTTTCCCGGTATTCTAGGAACACAGTTGCTCACAAAAAAGCTTCGTATTATTCAAAAGAACGGCCTCGTTGTGCGTATTCTGCACATGCGCAAAGCCCATAAGACCAGTATGCAGCTGTATGTGAATACACGAGGCTGTATCTCCGTCATGGATTGGTTGATTCCAGTGTATGACACGTCATTTGAAGCGTTAGAGCCAATAGATACAGGGATAGTCACCGACGTAAGATTGACAGCACCGCTAGCCAATTAGAAGCCCCAGAAGGCAACTAGGGCGTAGCTTGCCTTGCGCTCCAGCCAATCCCTTCCCCCCCACCGTCTGCAAACGCAGGGTCCTAGAGCCCCCCGGTTTGTTTGCATTGTGGCTAAGGAAGGAGCGCTAACTGTTTCTGGTGTGGATTTACCGATAAAACAAACTTTTGATGGCGAAACAGCTAAGGTAAGAGAAAATCTACGACTGTAGTTTGACAAAGCGATTTGTGTTTGTGGCTGTTGCTTTGGTTTTAGAGAGCTTTGATGGATATGGTTTGAATCAGTGGACTGTCTGCTTTCGTTTGAGGGGTTGTTTGTCCGTTTTGCATACAGTACCACAGCGCTATAGCCAGAAATATGGCGAGTGGGTTGACTTGGTGGCGCTGTATTAATTTCTATATTTGATAATTCATTTAGCTGGCGTTTGAGCTGTGTTTGGTGCATGTAAAAATGGCTTATATATTCTTGTAGCCTAGGTTCTGCTGTTTAATTTGATGTGCAGCATTACTATATTCTCTCATGATAAGTGCATTGTTTCACACTATTTCTTTGTCTTACGCTCTAGGGTCCCCCAATTTGGGGACCCTCGGGCTCATACAATCCTGTTTCAAAAAAGGTTTGAAGAATGTGGGAAACATTAATAAAAACAGGAATCAGTCATTTGCAGATGAACTGTGTTTAGCAAGAGTGGATGAACAAAGTGTTCCTGAGCCCATGTAGTAATCTCATTTATCCAATCGTGTGTTTGACAAAGTGGTGAACCTCTCTCCATCCTTGCTGTGAAAGACTCAATGATTCTCCTTTCATAGCCAACCATGATCCTATCACCTGTTACCAATGCACCTGTTTACCTGTAGAATGATGCAAACAGATTTTCTAACATTCAACAACAACATTAAATAGCACATTTTTGTGCTGTCTTCAATTGAATATAGGTCAAAATAATAATTTGCAAATCACTGCATTCTGTTTTTATTTACATTTGATACAGTGTCCCAGCTTTTTTGGGGATTGGAGTTGCATATAATGCTCAGTTGGCATGAACATAAAATAACAGGCACTGTGAGTTTATCCACCCTTGTCATTCCTCTAGCCTGTATTTGGGACAGGTCATTATTTGTTTGTGTTAACTAAACCCCCAGCCATTATTTGAGACCAGGCTTGTATTTTACTACTGTTATTTGGCCTACATTTTCTTTCTTAAAAATGTGTCATTATTGGTTTAATATTAAAATTGTGACCATCCTAACAATTCCACAATGACAGAATCATATCCATCATATCAGGAGTTGTATCAAATCTGGCAACCTCAGTGTGACCACACAGCTCTAGTAGTAGTAGCACACCTGAAGGAGCCAGACCACTTCAGACCTGTGGCCCTCGCTTCTCACCTGATGAAGACCATGGAGAGGATCACTCTTGCCCTTCCTGTCCTTCCACATTAAACTAATTCAGGAAAGATAATAAAATGTAGGCTTCACATAAATCCATGTAGTCCATTTCAAATAGATACATGTCCAAGCTGACATACTGAATAAACTGCTTCAACAGCTGGAGTTTGTTAAACTAGAAAACCAGATGCACTTCGAGTTGAACAAATAAACTAAGCCAACACAAATTTCTTCTAAATTAAAAACCCCAACATGATGTGAATATAGTCAGATACTCAGTCTCTTCAACCCTCTGGCTGGTGAAACACGAGCCAAGCGTCTCTGTGAGAAGCCGATCTGACGACATAAAGGAGCATCAATATTCAGAGTGCATGCAGCCGTGGAAAAGCTGAGGAACGTCTTGTTGTTTCATGGTGATCTCTTTTAACCAGAGAGCACCATAAATCCATCGTCTGCTGCACAGAGATAAGCAGCACTGTCCTGAGTGAAGGAGTGCAGGGAGGAGTGGAGGAGCAGGGCAGAGGTGCTTTCCCCTTCACCGCTGTTGTTTACTCAGTTTGTCCTCCGGCTTTGTCTTGGCTTACAAAAAAGAAATACACATTTTAAAATGTAGCAGTATGTAGAGCATGACGAGCTCTCTGGAGAGAAGAGCTGAGAATGTTGACTGAAATATGCACAACTTGCTCTAAGACCCAGGCTTGTTTGAAGCATATATACAGTATATATGTACTGTATATATATATATATATATACAGTATATGAACACAGTCATCATCAGAAGCTTCACATCAGCTGCCACTTGGCTTTGTTCTCCAGCAACTTTTGATGGTTTGGAGTTTGTATTTACCAGTTTATGTACTGACCAATTTCTAATACAGGCACACAGTTACTACTGTCAATGTTATTATTTCAGTTTCTCTCTGTTACATTAGTTCAACACCTGCATTCTCTGTTTGTCTTCATCTTCTTGGCTGAGACACTAAATGCACATAAAGCATTTCTTATAGCAGCAACATGTTGTTCTTTAATGAAATAATTACTTGCATCTGCATTTATTGATACTGTATTCGTGAATTTATTATTTAATTATCCAGGTTATGTTTACAATGGAGTAAAAATTCATTTGACACCTAATTATATGGTTGTGCTCAAAAGGCGAAACATGAATATGACCTATTCTGTCTTCTAGGTATGAGAACATGTTGGTTTTATGCAAAAGGAATATTTGTATTTTATCATTCTTATGCAAGTCAAGGTGAAACAGTGAAGTGTCATGAAATCCTACAGGAGGAGGCGAGGAGAGGAGAAGATGACTGTCTGACACTCACTGTATTCACAAGGAGTAGAAAGGCCTAGAAAGTGAGGAGGACTCCGGAGAAATGAGGATATAATCAGGTTTAATAATATCGTATCCATCAAGGAGCTCGTTCATTCATTTTCTCACAGAATAAAAGGAGATGGGTCAGGACACATTCTACATATCTGCAGTCTGCAAACAGCAGATTAATGCCAGCTGTGGAGTCACAGTCTGCCCACTCCAGTGTTGACTGTCTACATCGGCAACTACTTCATTGACATAAAAATATGTGGAGAAATTACAGTTTTTAATGCTTAATTTTAAGCCTTTAAACTTGGCGCCTCATGTTCATTCCCATCATTTCCCATCTCTAATAACTGGCACTGTAACCAACAAGTCATAAACTGTGTGTGTTGTCATTGTGAGCTAATGTAGCAGTTGATGTAAACAGTTGTGCTTGAACATTTTGAAATATCAGTGTAGTTTGTACAGTATACCATGGCTGAGGTATAAATACAATGGATGTGTACAGGACTGTTTCAAAACTGGACTTTTACAGTAGTAAGTTGTTAATTGAGAATAATGTAGGAACTGTAAAATAACAGTATAATACTGTAATGTTTATATTCTCTACAGCACAGTACTGTAATACTTTTACAGTAATAAACTGTTGTTGTACATCACAGTAGCACAATGTAGAATAACAATTCGAAGCTGGCAACTCTAGCTGCCAGTAGTGTACTGTAATTTAACAGGAAAAATTGTTACAGTGACAGTAAAGCAGTTCAAATGTAGGGATTCAGACCAGTAGCTCACTAAATATACAGGTTCAGTCACACGTTCTTAAAAATGCTTGTATCAATACCCAGCTCAGTTCACAAGAATAATGATAAGAAATGTGGAAGTAAACACCAGTGTAATCCCTGTGCAGCATAGACTGACAGTTTAGGTGAAGTGAAAACTGTCTCACAGTCTTAGAACTTATTCTACAACTTGTAACATGACCTCAGGTTTACGGCCTTCGTTGCTTTTGACTTCACAATGTTACAGAATATTTCCTAGCAGCTGATTTATTCATTAGTACATTTTTACAAGCTAAAATATGATGTGAATGTTGTCGATTTGTGAACCATGATTTTAATGAATTAGGACAAACTAGGGATGCACGATAACTGTTTTTTAAAACCGATACCGATAACCGATAACTTTCATCTCCTAAAGGCCGATACCGATAACCGATAACCGATAACACACACATATGCCTAAGATCATGACATCAATACTATGAACAAAACCAAAAACAGTTTTGACTCTTTAAATGAAGAGATATTTATTTTTTCCAATGAAAAACTATTGGCAAGCCTCTCAAACATTTTCTCTTAAGGTATCAAACAAACCTATTTGATATCTCATGTCAATTTAAATAAGGTGCATTACTTACTGATATAAAAAATAAAGGCCCCTTGAACTGCAAATAATGCATGCATCAGGACTACAAACTGAAAAAGTGCATTCCAGAAGTTTACACAAAATAAATATACATAGAAAATTAATGCACTGACACAAGTTAGATTCAAACATTTCTATGTAAACAAACTGAAAAAGTGCACTCCAAAGTAACAAAAATTTAAGTTTAAAGGATTTTGGCTTGTGGTTCCATTCAAATGAATACCTTTAATTAAAGTAAATGAGGTTCAGTTGTTCTTTTATCTAATGGAAGCTTTAGACAAGAGAGAGAGAGAAAGAGCTACAAGCTTTAATATTTCAAAAGATGGCACATGTTCTGACCCGATGTGTGTAAGTCCCGGTGGCTTCTTTGCGGCTGGCTTGCTAACGTCAGTATCTTTAGCAGCCCGGGCGTCCTCATACGCTTTCAAAACTCGTCGAAGCGATGGTTATGTTTCAGGTGGCTGATCAGGTTTGAAGTATTAAAGCTCGTGCTATTTCTCCCTCCTCGTGGAACTTGCTTGGAACATTTGTTACAAATAACCAGTGAACTGTCTTCTTCGGAAACTTTTAAGAAGTCCCACACAATCGACGCCATGTTCTCTGTTTTGGTAAGCACGCTGTGCCGCATGCTGCATTCAAGGTGTAACGTAAATTCCCCCATTCTCTCGTTTGCTAGTCGTTCTTTCGGCCTTTTTAAGTTCATGTTTCTATTTTTTTAAGTGTAACATGTGGGAAAATACTGCGAATATCAATTCAAGTTACCAACTACCAAAATTATGACCGAGTTAACGAGTTGTTTTCTGGCATGAGGGGGTATTCTTGATTTTTCCCAGTGAGAAAGAGTTTTTCTGATTATGCCGACGTCACTTGAACGCAGCATTCACTGCAGGTCATTCGGGTCTCAGTGGGAGCGAGGAACTGCCGTGCTGACAAAAATATATATATATGTTATCGGGGCTATTCGTCATGATATCGGACTTATCGGAATGACGTCATAATTTCCTGTTATCGGCCCGATAATTATCGTGCACCCCTAGGACAAACTTAGTGATGGATTTTTAGATATCTGCTTCAACCAGTCTGGTTAGTTCATGGAAAGATACCAAGCCAGTCCATCGACCTGTGGGAAACAGCCTTTGTTCTGATCCTTGGACTAAATGGCAACATGTCCAACCCCAGCTTTCAGAAGTCCATGTGAATATGCACACTGAGACGGGCTGAGTGGAGGACAAACAAGCCAGTGGTGTTTAGAGAGAAGTGATCCGCGGCAGCTCACATCCTGAACCAGCTGGACTTTTTCCACCACTGAGCCCAAAGTGAAGCTTCACCATAGAGCTTCTAAAGTCATTACAGCTGTTTGTTGTTTTGTTTTCCATCTTCTTGAGAACATATTTAGAAGCTCTGGGAGAAGATTACTGCTTCATCCTGCTAACATGTTTAAACCCTGTATTATGTGGTTGACCTGCCATGGAGAGATTCAGCTGTCAGACTGATTCAAGCACCTGTTAGATTTAGATTTTCTGTTGTTGTTGTTGATGTTGTTGAATGAATGAATGAATGAAACCTTTTTATTTCAGACATGTGAAAACAACAACCAAAAAACAAAACAAAACAAAACAAGCAGCATATCTATATTGCAAGACAATTAGGCAAGCAAAGTAAGAGCTGCGTTTCATTGTTTCCTCAATTCGCACATATTTACATGCCTGAAAAGGAGTAGGAAGAAGTATACACTTATATAATCCTACCCCTTCTCTATATTTCAAACACTGAACATTATTTAATTATGCCTTTCCTCACCCTGTGTACCCTATATAACAGT
Organism: Centropyge bicolor; assembly: GCA_037975185.1. Classification (NCBI taxonomy): domain Eukaryota; kingdom Metazoa; phylum Chordata; class Actinopteri; family Pomacanthidae; genus Centropyge; species Centropyge bicolor. Next base: position 147,070 of record JBBMOC010000256.1, on the reverse strand, counting down.
TTGTGTCTAAATTACCTATATACATATTTATATACAAGTATACACACACTCATACATATTCACATATACACACACACACCTATATATATACTCTCACACACATATGTATACACATATACACAAAGACCCATATATACCATCACATTCGACAGAAATTACGCAGTCTTTCACACTTCTTTCTATAAAAACCCCTCCTCATCCCTGTACCCTTTAAGGATTAAGTCTTTATACCGCTTTTTAAACTGGTTTATGTTTGGACATTGCTTCAGTTTCATGTTCATGCTGTTCCACAATTTCACACCTGTAACTGAAATGCACTTGCTTTTACTTGTTGTACAGATTTTTGGAATTTTAAAATAATTTCTTTCCTTCAAGCTGTAACCCCCCTCTCCCTGAGATAACTGTTTCTGTATATTATATGGAAGTAGCTTGTTCTTTGCTTTATACATTATTTGTGCAGTTTGGTATTCTAGCAGGTCAAATAACTTTAAGGCATGGGAATGTAAAAATAATGAGTTGGTGTGATCTTGGTATCCTGCTTTATGAACTATTCGTATGGCTCTTTTCTGCAGTATGAATAGTGGTTGCAATGAGCTTTTGTAGGTGTTGCCCCAGACTTCCACACAGTAATTTAGATACGGTTGTTAATTTTAGTAATTGTTCGAAAAGTCCATTTATATGTTCTGTATAATGATTACAGAACCTATGTCTGTTACTTCTGTCTTTGTTCTTGTTCTCTGATTATATTCTCTCTTATAGCTGCTGAATGTCACTAACCTTATTTGCCCATGTTGATCAGTATTCTCATGCAGGTTGAGTGACACATGAAGCTTGAGAAGGTGAGGAGGCTTTGATTTATTATTTGATAGAAATCTGGTGCCTCTTCCCACTGAATGTGCTCATGACTGGAAATAGAAGAGGCTGACTCTGACCAGTGGAAACACCCAGGACCTCACCATACACACTCCTTCCCTCTGTCTGATATGAAGGCTACATTTTCACTGAGGAGAACTTCCAGCATTATCTACATAAGACAGAGGCTCTAATGTAAGCACAGGGAAAAAAAGGATGAGAAGAGCGATGGAGCCATTCTGTGTCATGTGCTGAGCAATAGTAATGGCTCCTCTATGAACCTCTAATTAAACTGATGAATGGCCTTCATAATGATTCTTCAGATCACTGGGCAGGGACACATGGGACAATTCCACTGACTTATGGCTTTGGCACAAAATGCTTTTGGCTGCATGAGGAAATGATGATTCTCTTTCCTGGATCTTTTTCCGTCACTCTCAGGACATACAGTCCCTCAGCACCATCTGACAGACGAGAGGCAGCTGATCTGACTCTGACTCTCACCACCAAACTTCACTGAACAAAGCCTGAGTGAATCTCTGCTGCTGTCCATCATAACAATGGATCACATGACTAATTATAATGTGAAGCACTTCCAGAAAATGACCATCTCCACAGTTCACAGAGTACATCTGCAGAGCATAAGAAATGAAACAAGGAGGCTAAAACATCATCACTAGGAGTGGCCTGACATTAGTAGATCATTATGTGAATGTTGAATCTATACATACAATATTGAACTTAACAATGGCCACATTAAAACACAGCACTCAGCTCAGCAGAGAATGGAGACTCACTGTGTGTTTGGGTGCACAGAAACTCCAACCATAGAAATTTAACTATACTCTGTTTACAAGTAGGAAGAGTGAAGAGTTCTTTGTATTTCCTATTGTATAATTCGGTAATACTTTATTTGACGCCTATCTCTATAACGCATTATAAAAAAATCACATTATAATGCATTATACCAGTGATTATAATGCATTATACCAGTCATTACAATGCATTATACCAGTGATTATAATGCATTATAAAGAGTTTTAATATATGACAACTATGATAATTATAATACCCTTTGATCCTTGCAACAAAAATCAGTTAGCAAGGGACCAGCAATCATGAAGTATTATAATACTTGACCTGATAAGCCATTATAAAATGCTCTATAATGTGTTATGCTCATTGTTATAAAGCCTTATGATGATTTATGAGTGTTTATAATGATAGTTATACACGTTTATAAGCATATCATAAATATATGTATAATGCATTATCTATGTGGGAATTGTCAGTGAGTTGCCAACAGTTATAATGTATTATAATACCTGACCTTATAAGTGATGATAAAATGCTTTATAGTTTGTTATGATTATTGCTATAAAGCATTATGATCATTTATGAGTGTTTATAACTATAGTTATACAGTGCTATAATGTCATTATAACGCATTATAAATACATTGTGTAATGTGTTATAGAGACACTGTATTTTGATAAACTAATCCACAGACAATGATCAGTTAGGTCATATTAGTTATCTGTGGTAATGCTGCTGAATGATGAATACTTTACTTTTCATACTTTACATGTTGCTGATAATGGTAAAGAACTTTTATGTATGCAGGACTTGTACTTGTAATGAGTACTTCTACACTCTTATATTTCTACTTTTACTTCACAGAAGGATGTATTATATCTATAGCTATAGGCCCTCATTGTTGGGGGCCCCGGGCAGCTGCTTAGCTTGCCCAAAGGTAATGTCTTCCTCGATCATTTCAGCTGCGCCCTCTGGTTATTTTTAATGTATTTCCAATGATGAGTTCCAAGCTTCTTTGATTTGTCTTGTGTTTTGTTTCTCAGCCGTGAATTTGAGTGTGCTTCAAGATTTTTAAATGCAGTTCTACTCCAATAACGTGGAAGCAGATTTGTGAAAGCTCCACTTGCTCCCAGCCTTGATTTGATTTCTGAAGTTATATTCACTCCAGCCAGCAGGTTTCATTACAAGCAAAGTGAGTTTGTGCTGGACTTTTTCATCTAATTCGGAGTGAGCGTTTGAGAGTCAGCCTCGCACAGTTACTGATTTATGAATTCAGACCAAGGTGAGGCTGTGAAGTAGAAAGTCAATTTTGCAGTAAAAGCAGGAGAAGAGAGACAGAGATGGTGAATTGGTAAAGTTGAGTGCTGTTGGCTGAGATAAAGGCAAAGTCTGTCTGTGCTGTGTTATCACTGCAAATGTAATATGTGGTGACACCCAGACAACAGCCCTGCTATAATTGACTGAGGTGATTAACAGGTAACAATCAGAATGAGCACACACACACACACTCACACACACACACACACACACACTCACACACTCACACACGCACACTCACACACACACACACACACACACACACACACACACACACACACACACACACACACTCACACACGCACACTCACACACACACACACACACAATGATAAAGTCCCTTCTCTGAAAGTGGAGGACGGAGATTATGGCAGTTAGGTAGAAAGACAGAGGTGGAAAAAAGGCCTGACTTTGTTGATGCACAGTTGTTGATGAGACTGTTCCCTCAGAACAAATACAATAAAGCCGACAGTGGTCTAAAGAATATTCACATCTTTTACCTTAGCAGAAGAAGACATATCACAAAAAAGTTATGAATGTATTAAGTACATATATATATATAAAAAACACAGTTGTCACAAAAATGAGGTAGTGTAAAAGTGCAATAATATATTCTTCTCGAGTTGAAGTGTGAAGGGGCAGAACAGTACTTGACTACATTACTCAAGTTATCAAAAACATCACCAAAAAACATTCTTTTGTTAGTTGGTGTAAGCAACATTGATCCAGAATTTCCCCTCTGGCGGATCAATAAAGAATTATCTTATGTCCTTAAAGGGTCACACCAATAGTTTTGTACATTATTGCATCATATATTTATATATAATATAATTACTATATTCTGATCAGACGCTCATTGATTTGCTCATTGATTTGTTTCAGTGTGTTTATAAAATCAACAAACCCAGGTTTGAAACTACACTCTGTTCTCCAACCTTCTGATCATGTTCAGTTTGTTACAATGTGAGCGACCCTGTAGCAGCTCTGTGTTTCTGTGGAGCAGGATGTGTGGGCCCTGAGTGAGACTGCTCACCCTGCATCCACCGCTCCAGTCCAGGAGGTGGACTATCAGGGGTCATTCCAGCATGTGATCTGACTGTCCTATCACTGTATGTTTCAGCACAGTTTGATCATTTCCACTTCTGACTGAAATGCTGGTCTTTTCCTCTATGAAATTCTTTAACTTGTTCCTGATTTAGAGTCATGGTGTTCGGTGTGTGTGATGTTTAATGTCAGTTAGACCCATATTCTTTCATGTACATAAATAATTTCACAGATAAAAAATACAGATATGTCATTTTTGTTAATACTGGTCTGATTCCTCTGTGTGGCTCTGATTGGCCTGTCAGAGTAAAATGAGCTGTTGAGATTTTGTCAAAGACAGATGATTTTGATCCAAACGATGGACTGACTTATTTTACTGAATCCATCTTGTTGGGGGTTGTTTTCATGAGGCACTGTTTGCCTTGTACAATAATAAAGAGTGTAAAGTACTTTGTGAAGTACTTTGCCAGAATGAGCCTTTATTCTGTTCAGTTCAGTTCATAACTAAATACACTTTGACTTTTGTCTGAGAACAAAGAAAACGCAGAGTTCTGCAGAGCTGCTGATGGTGCAGAGGAGACCTTTTTGCCCCTTTGTTTGGAGAAATGCAAAATGGATTTTTGCTGATATTAAAAGGTGGTTCAAAGTCCACCACAGCCAGGCCCCTTTGGGTGCTGCAGTAGTGTCCTTCCTCCCCCCTCGCGTGACTCACAGGGGTGAAAACTTGTGGCCAGCTCTCCCATTCATCAGCCCATCTGCCAGCCCAGGGAGTGTAGAAGAGTGTGTGTGTGTGTGTGTGTGTGTGTGTGTGTGTGTGTGTGTGTGTGTGTGTCCACAATTTCAATACAAAATATAAATATAATAAAAACTATAGGCGACATAACAAATAGAGCATCAATGCATTATAGAAGGGTTGAGAGTGTTTCAGGACGAGTGAGGATTGGTTATGGATTTCCACTGATGGGACCTACTATCAGATCAGATGGTGATAAATTCACACCCTGGCGGCAGATCATGAAATGTCTGAAAACACCCAAATCCTCTGAATAGAAATAGATGAATTTAAAGGATATTTCCTCATCATCAGCAAATATCACATACAGGCTCAAAACAACAATGAACCATACTATAACAGGTGCTGTGTGTGGATCCTATTCCTCTGTGCCACACACTCAAAAAGCTTTTAAAAACTGCACTGGGTGATATGTTTCATCACAATGAACACAAATATTGTGTTAACAGTATATTGTGATTCAAAACTCATGTACATTGTCCTGATGCTGACAGTGCTCATCAGTATGTATTAACTCATGGCTCCTGTTTGAGTAACATTTAAAACTAAGGTTATCAGCTCTTTTATATTACTGAGCCTTCAAAACAATGTATTTGTGAGCAGTTTTTAAAATATATATATTTGCAGTAGGAGCGGGGAAGTACTGAGAGCTGGACTAACACACTGTTGGGACATGAATGAATGAATGAATGTTTTAATATTATTGTCTACAAAAATACTCCCATGCCTGACATATAATACATATCATAGGCATTCAGTATATCCCCAGATATGATACAAAAATAAACAATAACAGTTTATGCTCACAGTCAAGTTTTCAGACTTTCATGTCAAATCTGCACTACAATATTGGAATAGTCAGAATAAATATCATTTACATCATCCATCTTGCCTTCTTTTCCAGGCTTTTGTGGTAAAGATAACATATTCAAACCAACCCAGTTGAACTCAATTCAATTTGTATGTTCACATTTTTTAAATTCTATTTTCTTCTTGGATATTTTTCAATTTGTCTGCATCAACAGCCAGAGGAGGAAAAGCAGCTCTCATCTCTGTGGATGGGTGGCTCTGCTGTCCTGACCTCACAATGATGTCATAACCTTCAGCTTGTTTCTTTCAAAATAAGACGTACTGAATCCCCAGATATCCAACCAGCTCAGTGTTGTTTCAGAAAATCAAGGTGTGAACAGCAGGGAGCTGGAAGGACGTTTGAGAGTGAGTTTAGATGCAAAATCAAGGAGAATGTCCTGAAAAGAAAACACTGTCTGATAGGTCGAATGAGCAGTTCTGTCTCCTCCCAAATAAAGAAGCATTTCAACCCCATCGTGTTCATGCAGATGGTCATGGAAGACTTAAAACCATGAAAGAGGAGGATCACAAACACACACAGTGTGGGTCTGAATATACTCAACATGGACACCACAGATGCACAGTGGTTCTGTTCATACCTCTGTCTGAGTCAGACAACATGTTCCACAAATGCACAGGTGTATTCCATAGGTCGATAGCTTGTTGTATCGTGGTGGACATAAACTAATGCACATGGCCACAGTGAATTGGTGATGATGAAATTTTCATTAGACAGAACTAACTTTAGTGTTTCATCTACAAACACTCTTGCTTACAGTAAAAAAGCTGAGAGAGGCAGAAACTATGGGTTTAAGTGTGGATGGACATGTGTTAATGTGAATAAGAAGAGGAAGGATTAGAGCCAGAGACACAGCCCACAGCTGCTGTATCTGCTCCGTTCATTGACTCTTCATTGTGTTCAGCAGAGCCAGATGGGAGGAGAGAGGACCCTTGAGCAGAACTGGAGTCAGTCTCCCCCCCCCCCCCCCTCCCTGCCTGCTCTGTGTTTGCTCTGCACTTGAGGGACCGTCGCAGCCGGCCTTTCACTCCCTCTCTCTTTTCTTCTTCGCAGCTCAACACAGCTCAAGTGTGAGCTGGGGAGGAAAATGACAAAGCCGGCCCTGTAATTCCCACAAACCAGGCTTTAGTGTAGAGGCTACAGTGATTCAGTCCAACAGGAGTCAGAGTGGACAATGGACGGACAGGGAGCTCGACAGTCTCCACATGTGTGTCGGCATCGGACAGTCACAGGTACAGACCCCCACACTCTGATTATGACAAGTGACTGTCATTAAATCCTGCTCAGAATACTTGTCCACATTATTATCTTTGTGCACCAGGTCAGTAGCTGGGCTCTGGTAACATGGTGACATTACTAACTAGAGAAGCACTGGGAGAGCACAGACCCCCACCAATAAGCAGCACAGCTCCCCAGCTTATTGTGACTTACAGCCCAAATTATTAGTCCTACCTTTGATTGATCTATTTCAATGGATTCCTGGACCATAAAAACACCCTTAGCAACTGGAATCACATTGATATCATTATTAGTTTAATAGTTATACCTGAAAATCCACATTTCTGTAATGGCAGTTTTCTGGATCACCTCCAAAATGTAATCATTTGTTCCTTGTCCCAGAAAGGACATTTCCTGAAAATTTCATCAAAATCTGTCCATAACTTTCTGGGTTATGTTGCAAACAAACAGACAAACAAACAAACAAACAAACAGACAAACAAACACCGGCAACATAACCTCCTTGGTGGAGGTAAAAAGTCTCATGAGCCAAAAACACAAGGCGTGAGATGATCAGAGAGGATGGAGAGAGAAAACAACGGTGAATGGTACAATAAATGCCCAAACTGTTGGTTGTAAACATCATGTATTACTGTGATTGTTCCATTGAAATCAAACCTCCTCTGTTTTCATACAGTACCTGCCCATGGCAACTGAAGCCTGATTCATGTTATCATGGATCTGTTGAGGTGTCAGAGCACTTGGTTAAGATAAGGGAAGTCTCATGGTCGAGATTAAATATTTAAGGTCCACATACTGTCCATCTATACAGAAGTATTTGTACTGAATGTATACAGGATATGTACAGCACAGTATGTCTGCTACTGTACTAACTGAGATGGAGAGAATACAGCAGCACACAGTGGATGAACCTGCCATGAACTGTCATGATGGAAAGATACTCCATCCCATCTCAAAGAGTCATGATCATGAATGTAACATTATGAACAGGGCGTCATTTCTTTCATTACACCTGAAAGTTATTTTCTATATTACAACATGTATAGGTGCAGCCATGATTGAAGAATAAGCACTGATGATTTCTGCACATGCTAAACTTCATTAGCAGTACTGATCAGCAAATGTGTTAATACTGTGTCTTAATATTTTTAATTCACAATGAAAAGTGAGCAAAGTGGCCAATGGAAATACACTGACATGTGATGACTGAAGTAGTGGATGACAATTTAAAGGTCCATAATGCACTGGGGCACTGTGAAGGACACTGTCCAACCACAGTCTGGGTGGGTCTTTGTGCATTCAGGGAGCTGACTCAGCATTTCTCTCCAAGTTGCCTCAAATTGATTCCTGTTGTAAAAGAAGATGGGAAGAAACAATAGTTCCTGTCGGGCTGATCCTGCCAGAGAGAAGTGATGATATTAACATTAGACTATAATTAGAGTAGATTTTATGAGAGAGAGAATTGAGGAGACAATGCTTCTATTGAAATAAAGGGAAGTTCTATCAGTGAGGCAGATGTGTGATGTGGGTGCCAGTGACAGATCATTGCTTTCTGCTGTTCAGTCATCTGATAGGAACTCCTGGAGATGCAACCAGGCTTCTTAAGGGGGTCACCTGTACAGTCACCCTAACATACCACCATACCATATCACTGAAGTGAAGCTGTCACCCCCCAGCTCTGCTGTCAGAGGCTGACAACTGTTGTATGACGACCTGACAAGCACTTCCTTTAAAGCACCTGAAGGTTTACAAGTCCAGTCAGAATGAAGAGCAACATAACAACAAGCCTGAGGCGTCCAGATCCAGAAATCCAGCAGCTCCCTCTGGGCCAGTAAAAAATAAACCTCTGCCACCTTGTACTCCTCGTGGCCCAGTTTGATGGTCTATGTGGTACAAAAGTACTGTGGATCCTGCAGAGCTACTAAGATTCAGCAATCAGACCAAGCAACAGAGAGAGAGAGAGAGAGCAAGAGAGAGAGAGAGAAACAGAGAGAGAGAGAGAGAGCAAGAGAGAGAGAGAGAGAGCGAGCAAGAGAGAGAGAGAGAAACAGAGAGAGAGAGAGACAGGGAGAGAGAGAGAGAGAGAGAGAGAGAAACCGAGAGAGAGAGAAACAGAGAGAGAGAGAAACAGAGAGAGAGAGAGAAAGAGAGAGAGAGAGAGAGAGAGCAAGAGATAGAGAGAGAGCCCATGGTCTGGATACTGAGACTGCTATTGTATCATATAGAACTGCATTGTAGTCGTGTGAAACCATTCTAAGATCCTGAACTACATCCTGATTATAAAATACTCACATTGTAAACTGTGTACAATCTCATTAGACCATACTGCACTTAACAAAGTGAGACACAGTGTGTGTGTGTGTGTGTGTGTGTGTGGCTACATTTGGCTTGGTCTTTGCATATACAGACCCTACACCTGCATGTTTAGCATGTAGCCCTGCTGGATGTGTGCTACACATACACCCAGTTACAGTGAGGTGGTGAATGTAATCACTGCCTGAATGATGATTAGAGGTGCCACTTTTTTCAAATGAATGAAGAGCTACATTTGTGTATTTCACAGAGGTTGAAGGGAGGGGGTCAGGGTGGATGGTGGCTGTTTTGTACAAAGATCAGAGATCTTGGATAGGAGAGTCTGGGGTCTCCGTTCTGAGATCTGTCTGTGATCAGGTATGAACAGTATGAACCAGATCCTGAACAGAGCCATGGACATGGTTTATTCATGCTGTTTGTGCTACCAGCAGATATTCTGACAGAGAACAAAGGGGAGATGTTTTCAGTGATAGGCTCAGGAACATTTTTGTTTTGTGACATGTCAGATGTGTTTTCTCATTATGTTCATAGAAAACAGTCCAGCTGGCATTACACTTACACTACAGCAGCAAATGAATTATTATTAATGACAGAGACAGGCTGCAGTGTGTGTGTTGCTTTGCTCAGTAAAAGACTGAGAGTTAGGACAAACAGGTTCACTGGTAACAGGTCTATCATAGATGGGTATGAAAGAGCCATGAAGCACTGCATGAGCGAACAGTCCCCTGGTTCAAGAACAATATTTCTCAACACACAATGGCAAGTTTCACCATCTACAATCCATAAAATGATTAAAAGATTCTGATTCTCTCCACATAAGGAGCAAAGCTGAAAAACCAACGCTGAATGTCAGTGACCTTCCATCCCTGAGGCAGCACTTCATTAATAACTGTAAGAAAGATATGAGGACATGGACTCTGGAACACATTAGAAACTGGCTATCTACAAACACAGCTTGTCTTTACATCTACACATTCAAGTTAAAGCCCAGAGTCAGACTCATCTTGGAGAGCACGGATGGTAGCACATTAGCAATGCTAACATTAGCAGATGTAGCAGCCAATGAGCAATTGATACTGTAGTTAAATAGGCAAACAGTCAAAGTTTTCTTTTTTTTGTTAAATGTAACAAAACTGCAAAGCATATTCTAACTATTCAACTGTCTAGTTGGTTGTTTTGAACTGTGCAGCGGTTTGTTTACTTTACCCTCCACCTTTTTGTCCATAAACTAAAATGTGTTCTGCCTCCACTGACAGCAGAGCGGGCCATAGCCAGAGCAGGTCCTGAAGGCAAATCAACCCTCAGCTCAAACAGGACACAACGACGAGAAACCACTCATTCAAGGAAGCTGGACAATGTTTTTCAAATCTCCTCTAGCAGCCTAACATTTTTCAATATAACAATATGGATTCAGAGATAAACAGCGTGCATGTAATGGCCCTGTTAATACAATGGGATTTATGAATCCAGTGAGACTTTATCAAACTCCAAAATGTTGGAATGTTCCTTTAAGATCCAGTCAGTTACACAGACAACAAATAACAATACAGCATGAAATAAAAGGTTGAAAAACTCAGTCACCTTGAGGTCAAATACTGACATGAGTGTCTTTCAAAAAGTGCCTTTACATTTCCAGAGATACACACATGTACATATTGTTCATGAGCACATAGAGCAGAGCACAGTGCACTGTACATGCACACAGAGACACACTGTGACACACATGCAGTGAGAACAGAGAGCAGTGTCACTGAGCTTTGATCAGTCAGAGTGACTCATCCAGTGTCACACACACACACACACATACACACACACACACACACACACACACACACACACACAGAGTCCTGTTTCCATCACTTCAGAGGACGTTAGATCAACTGACATTCATTTTCTAGAGATTCATCCCTCATACTAAACTTAAGCCAAGCCTTCAAGCGAGTCCCCACATTGTGATGGTGTAGACAGATCTATGTCCCCACAACATGGGTAAGACACATCCACACACTCACAAACTGAAACAGCAGGGTGGAACAGTGACTAGTGGGTGTGACACACACACTCCATCACCTCAGCCCCACACTGCAGAAACTCGCTTCCAGAAAGCCTGCCTGCAGAATTTGATCATTTATAGTAAAAACCAGATGAAATACTGAAATTCAAAATAGTCAATGTAAAAAAAATGTAATAAAATCTTCACTGGTTGTTGTAATTTCTTCTGTGCAAAAGTTACAGTATATACTTTTATCAATGCAGAGAGTCAAACTGACTCTAAACTATATCTTATATTTTGAATTACTCTTATCTTTAAGTGACCAGCTTGCCAAGGTTAAAAACACAGATCTGTTCAGAAGCTTAAATGGAATGAACAGTCTTCAGCTTTGTCCTGGGACTGTTCAGGGACTGATCAGGACTCTGTCAGTCTACTGGATTAACAAAGAAAACAGCCTTTAATAACTGAACCTAAGGATCTGGATTGTGAGGACTGGCTCGGGACCAATAAATCCAAGAGTTCTTATTCCTTTTACAGCTTGATTTACTGCTGGAAAATGTTGTTGTTTTTCTGTCCTTACACACACTTCACACAGATTTACAGTGATTGTGTTTTTGGCAATCATTTCCAAATAGACCATTGATCCCAGTGGAGCAACACTGTCTGCCAGCACTTCTTTCCACCATCACTCACTAATGGCCCCGGACATCCTTCCTCACCACAGGCTCAGAAATCAGCCTGACAAACAGCAGGCAGCCTCTTCAGGTGTTAGTCACTCACACCTCACAGGAAGTCCAGGGTACTGCTTATGTGGGCTTTGTAAGATCATATACTCCATCAATTATCCTGATGAGTACTGCGGCAACTAATACTACTGAACTAATACTACTACTACTAGTCCAACTACTGCTGAGACTGACTGTCCCTCCAAGTAAGAGACAGCATCAGCCCTTTCAACAAACGCCCCAAAACAACACATGTTTACCTTCAAATGACCAGACCTTGAACAGTCACATGATTTATATTATTTCCTGTCAGGAGCAGAGGAGGAATCAAAGGAGGGTGATGTTCTGAGAGACTGAAGCTGGGAGCTGGGAGACTGCTGTTCAGTGTTGGTTCCTTTGAACCACGACCAACATCACTTTGTAACCATGATGTTGAAGGTCCCCTAACCAAAAAAAAAAGATGTTTTTCACTTTGATTATTTCAACTGAAATCACCTCTCCCAAACTGAAGCCAAGTCATGTTTGAGTCTGAAAATAATCCATTGCATCGTCACATCACAAAATGATTTTATCTTTCATTTATGATCTGTTATGGAAGGCACTGACAAACCATGTCCTGTTGAACATGGAGTCAGACCAAAGAACACTTCCATGTGTCATTAAGTAGAGCCATTAAAAACAATATGCACGATCATGTGGTTTGGAGGACTTGTTGCTGCTTCTATTATGACTGGTACCACTGCTTCTACTGCACACACTGCCACAACTCCACGGCTACTGTTTCTATCACTGCTCATGTTCATCACATACATACATTTCCCAATAATTCACCTGGGCATTACTTAAACAGTAGGTAAACTAGAGACCCTCGTGAGGTTACAAGGTTTAGATACAGATTAGTGTGGTCCTAGGGGGAGGAATGTAAATGTAAACAGAGAGACAGGTTTGTAGTTTATGACATCATGAGGGTTGGGTGGGGGTTAGGAAAACAAGCAGTTATCAAAGAGGTGTGGATGAGGTGGGTGAGGAAAGGAGGGAGGTCAGGAGCAGTAAACTGAAGAAGGTGAGAGGAGGTAGGTTCAAGAGAGCAGGTGGCCAGGCGGGGGGAGGTAACCAGGGTCAGTACCTCACTGGGAGAGAGGGATGAAAAGGATTGAAAATTAGAGATGGAGAGGTGGACTAAAGACAGGTGGTGTCAGCAGGTGGGTGCCATCTTTTTTTTTTTTTTTTTTTTACAGAGTACTTTATAAAGTTGTTGTGTGGAAGGAAGGTAAAGGAGTGAGAGGGATCAAGGAGGGTAGAGAGGATAGAGAAGAGAAAAGAGGGTTTGGAGGAGAAAGATTTGATTTGGGATGGAGAACAGAAGCTCCTGATTACAGATAAGCAAGAAGTGAGCAAAGCCTGATGGGCAGAGAGGTCAGAGGAGCACTTGGATCAGGGTGGTTCTGTCAGCATGCACTCCTGCCCAGAGGAGACAGAGACAGTCCAGAGAGGAGAGTGTCAGGACAGGGCTGGACGGCATGAGTAAGAAAGAATTCAGGTGAGGGAGGTGAGGGAGGTGAGGGGGGTGGGAGACAGAGAGCGATGGTCGTGGGACCAGGACAGTGTGTGCAGAGGAGAGATTAGAGAGAGGGGGAGAGAGTCAGACGTGAAGAAGTGCTCAGAGCCAAAAGAGTTGCTTACCAGCTTTAGAGTTTAAAAAGAGGAAAAGAAAGTAAGGATAAAAAGTCAGATGTTAGGTTCTCTGTCTGGAGCTGAATATACAAAGATGCTGGGTGTGTGTGGGACAGGTGAGATTAGATGAAAGAGGTTGCAATGATGTCATACACAGGTCTGGTCTATAGTATATAACAGCACTTTAAATCAAGATCAAAATGTGACTTCTCTCACACTAAAACTATCACAAGGATCTGAGACTTGATCATCACATGATCTAGAGAAACCTGTACATGCATGTCTAACAAGGTGGACAGCTACAGAGGACTGTTCCCAGGACTGTTCCCAGGTGTGTCTGAGACAGGGATCAGACAGTTTTGGTTGATCCAGATTGCTGCTGCCAGGGTTGTAATAAGGACCAAAAAGCCCTGTATATATAACTTCAGTGCTTAGATCACTACACACACACCTTCAGAACTCAACTGCTTGTCCATAGAACATTGAACTGTTTAGGTCTGAGATACTTATCAAACCTCGCAGACCTCTCAGGCTGAAGCAGCCTTTAGCTTCTGTGCTCAAATGTGGAACAAATGGTCCGAAGAGCTAAGACAATGCTGACTACTTTCAAATCCAAGCTAAAGACTTACCTGTTTAACACTGCTGTTAATTAATGCTTTAAAACTCATATTCATTCATTAGTTTATTTTCTCATTTTGTTTTATTGTTTATCAATGAATTTGCTTTGCCTGGCCTGATGCTGCTGTTTTCCTGAGAAGACAGACTCATTAGTTCACCAGTGAAACTTCTCACCAACCACTGTTTTCCCTCAGGATAAATGATAATGACTCTTCACTCAGTTAACTGTGTGTGGCCACATCATCAGGTCCAGATTTCACTTTGTCCTGTCCTGTCCTGTCCTGTCCTGTCCTGTCCTGTACACTTAGGTTTTATGACCAAAATGTAGAAAGACTCTCATCAGCCTCGCTATTAAGCAAACACAAACAAAGAGGAGATCATTGACTTTAGAGTAAGGAGGTGGGGACACAGCCTGTGTACATCAGCTTTACAAACATCATTGGTTTTAGCTTGCTGGGAGTCAGCGTTAAAGAAAACCTGTCCTGGTCGTCAAGCATCTCCTTCCTGCTTAAGAAAGCTCAGATATTGATGTATCTTCAGGAAACTAATAAAGGCACATTCCCATAGTTCTTAGCAATAGAGAGCATCCTGACTGGAAACACTAGGAATGTGCATGGTTTGATCAGAACCCAGGACAGGAAGGCTCTGCAGCTCGGTTCCCTCTGTACCTGCCTCCAAAACAGTTGCATAACGGGTAAAAAATATATATATATCTATATTTAAAAAATGAATTAAATGTGGGCAGTGGGTGAGAACAAAAATATGTTGTTGTTTTTTTCTGGAGAAATCAAAAATGAAAATGATTGTGCAGTATCACATCACTCGACTGACAGTCTGACAGTCTGACATCAGTGGAGCAAAAATGCCTCAAAATGCTGACTGATGAACTTCATTTGATTTTCAAGAACAAGAAGTAGAAGCCCCCAGGTCCGAGTCCACCAGCAGAAAAATAAACCCTTCTTTTAGTCCTGCAGTGAGTGTTTCCTCGGCTGGATTTGTGATTCAAGAAGCCTCTGCAGTCCACCATGTAAACTGTTTTCCTTTGTAGCATAATGAGACTACAACTTTCATACATTTAGCCTCCTGGTCTCTTCATCTTGTTTCTGGAAATATTTGAGTCTTAGACATGTGAAAACAAATTAAAATAAAACAATACACTAAGGCCATAACCTGTGATGAGTAAGTAAAGAGTGAATTGTTTTAATGGGTCCAAAGTGACCAGGGAGGTACTGACAGATCATACAGTTTATTATAGAGTATGTTAATCAAACTGCACCCATCATATCAAACATCAACCACTGAG
This sequence comes from Centropyge bicolor, assembly GCA_037975185.1. NCBI lineage: Eukaryota > Metazoa > Chordata > Actinopteri > Pomacanthidae > Centropyge > Centropyge bicolor. The sequence continues at coordinate 131,515 of JBBMOC010000256.1, read as the reverse complement.
TGAATCAGATCCCAGTTAGAGCAGCTGTAACATCACATCTGAGACTCCTGTGTCTGTTGCCTGCTGCATATCGAGTCCATCTCACAGGAGCAGAAGATCATATTCATAACTCATAAGTTCATTTATTATCTCGTTCTACATTCTTCCAGGTAGAAGCACACACTGATTGGATGATTCAAACCAGTGCCCTTTAGATTGGATTAAAATAAAGATGGGTGTTTTTCTTGTTACCTCTCTGAGATGATGAATGGTGAATATAAAATTAAATTTACTGGAATGAGTTTTGTTAGATTTTCTCCACACCATACTTTACAGCACACATCTCATCTCTGTGTCAGCCCCTCCAGCCAACTTATTAAGACTCTTATTGTTTTAGCAATTTATTGGTGGAAATTCTGGATGTGATGAGTCTAATATTTCAGAGGGAGGTCTGAGGTTAGCCCCTGGCAACAGTCTGACTTATTTCCATGGAGACATGCATATGCACAAAGACGTTGTCCTGACTGAAGTGAAGTGTTCAAAACATTAAGGTTTTTAATTAAATTGAACTGTTCTCTCATCAACATCTGCTACACAGTGAACAGATTTTCAAGCATTCCATTATTGGTTTGTGCTTTATCTTTGGACCAAACACAAGAGGCACAGGAAATACACTGCTCTGCATGTCTGACCTTTTCTCAGTGCAACAATCATTCTGAACCAAAATAAAGTAGAACAGCACTAATCTGCAAGAATAGCCAAAGATAACAGAAACTGTCCGTCTTCACTCTCCGTCTCTCTCCACCTCTCTAACACCCCTGCTACAGCCAGCATGTTCCATTTTAACAAAGGTTGAAATGAAGTAGATAAAGTAGTGGGCAGTGTAAAAGGATGTTTAATGATTCTGCATATGGAGGAAAAATAAAGTGCAGACGCTGCAATGATAAAACTGTTGTAGTCAAAGCCTGTCATTCAAATGGGGCTGTCACTGTTACAGCTCTTCTCCTGTAGCATGGAAGTCACGTCCAGTCAAATCCTTCCACTCTCTGCAATGAGGCCATGATGGCAACAATAATATCATACTTGTAGCATAAATGAGGCTAAGTCCGTTTTGGAAAGCTGAGCTGCAGAGAAGTCCTGGTCTCACCTCAGGACACATTAAGGCCAACTTTAGCCGTGCATTTCCAGTTGCTCTGGCGTGTTGTTGCTTCTCTAATTGATCCCAGTTGATTTTGCTATATTCTTCATCCCAGCAACTAATTACCTGCTATACATTGAAACGTACACGAGCAACTTTCTCGCTAATCCCACAGTTTCTTACACTGGTTACATTAGCGTAGCAGTTAGCAATGGCTCCTCTCTCTCTTTCTCAATGGCTCAATGTTAAGTTACTCTGTCAGTGATAAGGATGCATGCAATAAATGTCATTAATTTGCCGTGTTGGAGGGGAGGTTTAGTGAATTGGAAGCGCGACTCCGCACCGTGGGAACTCGATAGCTGCTGTTGCTAGCCAGCCACTAAGCCAAGTGTAGGTCCTGCTAGCCAGGATCAGTGAGGCTTGTTGACTGTTTGAAGGAAGCATGGCCCGAAGCAGAAGCCCAAGGTTCACTGCCAACTAATTCATGCTTCTAATACGTTCTGAGAAACCAGCGACACTGAATCCAATTTAATTTTAAATTTCAGTTTCAGTTCTTAGTGGTGAAAGTTACAAATGACCTTCTAATTGCATCAGACTGAAGACTTGTCTCTGTATGGTCTTGTTAGATCTTAGTGTTGCATTCGACACTGAAACATTTAATTGGCATTTAAGGAACTGCTCAATGCTGGTTTATTTATCAGATCGATTTTAGATTTAAAAAAAAAAAAAAGATACAATTTTTGAAGACAAAATTGTTGATTCTATGAAAACTTTCCAGAACTGCGAGATCCTGTTTGAATATAATAAACCATTATTTAGTATTTTGTTTCGTGCATTACTCCAACTGGACTTCAAGATCCTCAGTAATTGACACTGGTGCCTTAAGAAAGGAGGACAGCTGAACTCACTTCATGAGCATGGTGTCTAAAGAAGGAGGGAAACTGAGAAACTCTTCAGCATCACCGTTAGATGAAGTTACATCTGTCATTTGTAATAAATTAGGCAATATTAATATTCATTCCAACACTTTGTACATTCATTTACTCATGAAAGTCATTCTCTGTGAAGCTCCAATTTTCTGGACTCGTTCTCCCAAGAAAAATGACATTGTAGGTCATTTGTTCAAAATGACTCACGTTTACATTTTTATGTGAATTACAGTCAGACCTTGTGCCTAAACTTCACCAAACCTTAAAGCTGCACTCTGGAGATATGGGATGCTTATAATGATGAACCAACAGAGTATTATCACCAAGTGCAGAACTGCAGATCTTTTTTTTTTTTTTTTTATCTTGTGGCTCTTTGTTTATGGGTTTTTTTTTTTTACAGCAACTTGACCGATTGGTCCAGTCTCAGTACTGTTGCCTACAGCAGCAATGGGCAACTGTTATTAGTGAAAAAAAAGTCAGACAAACCTGCTGCCCAGCACCAAACAGCGAACAGCCAAAGTTAGCAACTATCTGATGAACACAGTGCAGCATTCAGAAGCTGCTGGAGGCCAAAAAAGTGGACCCAAACACAGTGCCAAATATGTCTGTGTTGTGTTGACAGTTGGTTCCACTACCATCAAATGGGCAGATAATAATAATGATAATAATAATAATAATAATAATAATAATTATAATAATAATAATAATAATAATAATAATGATAATAATAATGTTTGAAGGCAATGACAAATGATGCATTTTGAAGTAATGATGAAAATGGCCATTAGCTTTTTTTCCAAATGCAATACATCTTGTATTATTACTGTGCAAGCTAATTATTCCAGTTTGATAAAATACAGTAACGTGTTGTCTGATGTCCCAGTGACACTGAGCAATAAACATGAAGTTGCCTGAAGATGCCACTCTGAAACAAACACCTCCCTCTTCTCTCCAGCCTACTATTGATTCCACACTCAACTGCTGAGAAATCTAATCATCTCAAAGCACATCTGGACATTATACACACTTGTAAAAGCCTCTGAGATATTTACCAGAAAACCCTCACACAGACACTTCAGAGCATCAGTGACTGTAATCACCCAGCACAGCCTGAATCACACCATGCACTGACAAATGGAGAACTGTTGCCTGTGCAGTGCAGAGAAAGAAAGAGAGTCAGTGAGTCAGAGAGAAGATTCTTACCTGCTCCCCTCACATCCTCCACGGCTGCTGAAGGTAGGACGGCTGCTGCCTTCCTGTCTGCACTGAGGAACCGCTGCCAACGGGGGGGAGGCAGGTGAGGAGTCGAGGGAGAGGCTGGGTAGCGGAGGGGCAGATGGGAGGAAGGGGGCAGATGGATGAAGAGTGGGGGGGAAAGAGTCACTGGTGGCTGCTGCATCCCCTCTCTGCATAGTGAGCCCCACAAACAGAGCAGAGCGGAGCAGAGTGCTGCACACATCCTCGCCCCTGCTCCACTCTCACTCCCTGTGTGTGCAGCTGCCTGTTGGTGCTCACAGCAAAGACGCAGCAAGTGTGTTTGGCATCATACTTGGGCTGCGAGATACCTCAGTGAAACATGTGTGTGTGGTCTTGTACTTATTGAGTGCATTTTCAAATTAAATGTCTTTATAGAATAGAGATAAACAAATCACATGTCGTGCATTTTCACTTCTACAAGGAGGTATTTGAAATTACATTTTCAGTTTAGGATTTTAAATAGTATTATGTTTATTTAGGGTCAAGGTTAAACCTGCATTAAAGGATAAATCTGACCTATTCTTTATTTAGCCTGATGTTATATTCTTTTGCACCATTGAGCTCCATTGTTATCCAATTATTCAGCTGTTAAAAAAAGTGAAATTACATACTTGTCACCCATTTTAAAGACTTGTTTTTGTAAGTAAGAACCATGCCATTTGAGTGGAGAGCCACAGACAGGGTAGAGAAGTAAGGAAGGATTGACAGATGTCCTTACACAGTTTTGGTTTGGGTCTTTGGATGGGAGCTGTTTAGATAGAAGTTGGGATTTGCTGTAAACTAAAACAGAGCTCAAATGAATATAGGCTAAATTCATGTGTCCAGAAGCCTGACACCAGGCTGTGTCTGCTGTTTGTTAACATGTCAAGTTTAACATATTAAGAGCAGCTGCTGGGTTATGACAGGTTCCTCTGGCAGGTGTTCATCCTGCACAAGGACACTTGCCTTTGCAGCTCTTAAATTCTTATGGAGGACCCTCTAGTGGACCACTTCTGAAAAACCCTGTGAAGAATCTTGACCAAAATCAATTCATGAACAATCAATAACATCAATAACTGCAGGTTTTATGGCTTGTTACAAAGTGTGAAACCCACAAGCATTTATTTATGGACTTCTACTGTTTCTAACTGCAATATAAGAAATAAACTGGCTAAGCATCGGCCAGAGAGATTTCTCAACCTGGCAACCCAAAACTTGTTCTTATTGATGTCTGAAAATGCAGCATTAAATTATTTATTAGCAATTAAGTGGTGGTGGAAAACAACCAACATTTACTCACGTATTCTACAGTTTAAGAAAGCTTGTTCTTAAATATATCCAATTTCAAGACTACCACTTTGTAAACTGCTCCACTACATTTCTGAAAGATATTACACTTACTCTCGAAAGAAAGACACAATTATTTGACAGCTATAGTAGCACGTTTCTGTTACATATTAGGATTTTACACATATGATTATCTTATGAAATGTGATGCACTGGTATGGATTAAAACACCCAAAACGTTGTAAACTGTTACAACATCAGAGTAGGCTACATGTTTTCATTCATCAATATTAATGACTAAATTATATAATAATGCAACACTGACAGAGGTCATTCTGCATAACAAGTACTTTTACTTAGTTTTAGTACATTTTGCTGATATAACACTTGGAGCTATCATTAGTTAATTGATATTTTTAAAGCAGAACTTTTACTAGTGATTAATTATTTCAGTAGTGTCATATACTATTACTTAATCAAATTGTCTTAATGCTTCTTTAACCTGAAACAAGAACATTATTTACAACTTACAAACCCTTGAAAAACTGACTTAACAGCAAATGAAACCAAATGACTTTCATGTACACATATAGTGACATGTATTTATTTACAGATAGAGATTTGAAGCTTATTAGAACACAGGGTTGTATAGGTTGTATGGTGTTTAGGGGGAAGACTACTGACAATGTACACAAAATGAAAACTGTGCAATATTTCATTTTTATGTCATTATATTTCACTGTTCAATATTTCATTCACTGTGCAATGTTTAACTTCACTAGTTAATTTGTTAATACTTTTTAGCCTTGTTTGAATTGTTCCTACTTTTATATTTTTTGTAGTTAAACTGTGAATAAGGTTTATACTTCTCTTGTTTATATTGCTTATTAATTTATTTATTTTTACTTTATTTATCTACTCTATGCTCTTTGCTGCTGTCCACTGGAAATGTCCTCATTGTAGGACCAATAAAGGAACATGTGATCTCCTGATGTCCTATGTTTGAAGGTGAAAACATCTTTAAAAAAAACAACATGACAAACCAGCCTAGTGAACTTTAATCATCCATCGAAGACGCCACACATATTTACATCCATCACTGTACAAGTCACACTGTATAACATTAATTTATTCAAGCGAGCCGAAAATCTCGCGGTGCTTCCATTCAGACATCTTGCATTTTATTAAGTCTGGTCTGGGAGAAAACCTTTATTAAACACGCACCACACATATATTGGGCACAGAAACGGTTTTTTCATTCGGTCTGTGAACTAGTTTTCCTCCGTGTCAGCGGATGTGAGGCGGTCGGACCGAGCCTCGCGTGCCAATCCCGCCGAGTTTACGCCGTCTCTCCCGGGGCTCTCCGGCCGTATTGTGCGTCATCTCCATCGCTGTTATTTTCCCCCGCTGAGGAAAACATGGCAACTCCCGCCGCGGTCAACCCGTCCGGTAAGTGTGAGCTCGGTGTGATGAACCAAACCGAATATTTGCTCATGTTGTCTGCTGTTTACAACAAGAAGCTGTGTTTTGTGGGACTGTTGCTGAAGAGGGCTGGAGCACCGACAGGGCCGCCGAAGCCTGGCTCAGCATCCATCCCCCTTCCCCCACCGAGCGGCCGCTCACAACGCCGCTATTCTTCGCTGCTTTGCGGACAATTTCTACGGTTCAGTGCGAAAGCGGCTCGTTTGTCATGAAAGTGTGGGCATTAATGCTTGTTTGTTGTCGTGTTTGTGCTGCTGTTTGTTTGGCTAAGGCTAGGCTAGCGCGTTCATTCCGCTCGCTCTCATACAAAAGGTTATTTAGCATATCGTCGCCCCACAGCTTTGCCCTTCATGTCTTATTACATCTCAGGCATTTTAACAGTTGTTGTCCAAAAAAGGGAAAACAGGCTGACAGCGACACTTGTAATTTTCATTTTTGTACTTTTGTATTTCTCTGTTCCTCGCCTGTTGATTCCTTATGGCACAGAAAGCCTTTAGATGTGTTGATGTGTGACGACAGAGCAAAACCGTATTTAAAAATGCGCCAATTTAGTAACGTTGTGGCATTTCTTGGTGGCTTGATGACCGGAGGTAACCTCAGTTAAAGATTTAGCAATTCATTTAAAATCATTCTACAATACGGCATCAGCCATTATGACATCAAGTAACGCATTTTGTAATAATAGCTAAACTTTCAGACTCTCAGGCTCTTGCTGTTGACTCGGTCCTCATCGTCGATGGGCTGTAGAGAATTGTATGAATCAGTCATAAAAGTTTGTGGATTTAATGGAAATACGTGGTCCTTGCTGATTCAAATGTTAGCCGATTTACTAGAATTTAATGGTAATATATAACAAGACTCATGTGCAGCTCCAAGTGCTACGTAGGTTTCTGAGTAAACAAAGGGAGTGTAAATTGTTAAATGTTTAAATAGAGTCTGGCATGATGTTTTCCCAGGGCTGAGTTGTTGTTGGTGGTTTAGCTCATATGGTCACTAGAACAGGTTTGTACAGCCAGTAGAATGGATCTCAGTTAAATCTGAGTAAAGTCACAGTTGGTCTCTCTTACCTTCAGATTAGACAATCACAGCAAAGTCAGTTTATCAACTATACCTCAGTCATCTTGCTGTCTTTGCTTTAAAATGGTCAGCTGCCTTGAAAATACATTCAGCGAATTACAGTTCAATTAATAATTGGACAAAGTGTACTGTAGAAACTGCATGTCACTGTTTGGGAATAAAGTTGTTATTTTTATTTGGCAAAATTAGAAAAAAAAGTATTAAAAGTTACCCTCCAAATATTACTCAATAAGTATTTGGATGTAGTTTAAGTAAGTATAAAAGAAAATAACACTGCAAAGATTTGCCCAATTTGGGAAAGAGTGGCAAAGAAATTCTTCATGTGTAAAGGACACAGTCTCTGAGCTTCTGAGACCTTCATATGAAAACAGGTCAACCATACTCCAGCTCACGCTCTGTGCCACTTCATTGGCAATGTAAATGAAAAGGGAATATAAATAAAGAATTGGGTGCTTATTAGCACCTTGGCTGCATACAGAGTGTTGAGATGAGGTGTTGTTAGAATGAGCAATGAACAGATGAGAAAATAACCCTGTCAGATAAAAGAAGGGTGCCATGAGGAGACAAAACACAATTTCCCCTCCTTGTCTTATTTAAAGAAAAGGCTGTGTGTCAGTCATTGCAGATGAGAGTCATATATCCTGAATGGAAGCAGCACTAAACCCTCCAGGGTAGGGGCCAACCTATGACTGTATTATCCCTGCATGTTGGCCATGTTGTAATGTAATGACCCACTCAGATGTTTGGCGGAAGCGTGCAGTGAGAGCTACGTGCAGCTCCTCTATCCGGTGATGACACCCAGTTAGAATTAAGTCATGCCTAATGCTGCTGCTGTTGCTGCTGCACCAGAAGAGGACAAAGTTATCCTGCTGATCTGTGATCAGCCTGACTATTGCCCCTGGCTTGGCTACGCTCAGGTGCGTTGACCTCAGACCAGATACCCGGGGATGTGGGAATGCTGTGTCACTGCAGGATTACCTCCAGCTGGCTGTCACCCAGATCCAATTGGTGTAAGAGCATGTGAAACAAGGCAAGTGAAATGATCTAATGAGGGTTGCGTGTTTAGAGAGGACAAAGGTGACTTCTGGGCCATAAAATATACAGATCAAACTGCATTAAATATAGAAAACTATCAGGTCCTGAAAGTACAGATTTAGTCATAAAAATAAAGTAATTTTTTGTCAGTATTTTGATAATTGAATAATTATTCAAGTGATTTACCAAATACCCCAGATTCTATAAATCTTGGAAAAATACCCCAGATTCTATAAATCCAGCTTGTCGGTTTTGCTAGTTGTCTTTGTTTTGTATCAAGGTAAACCGAGTATCTTTGAGCTTGGGACTGTTAGTTGAACAAAAAATGACATTTAAACACGGCACTTGGGTTCTGGGAAATTGTAATGGGCATTTTGACCATTCTCTGACTAAATAATCAATTGATACATGTCAAATAATAAAACAAATAATCAGCAGATTAATTGAAAATGAAAATCAACTTTAATGATCAGTTTTGTCAGTTTTGCATTGTATTTTCTCAAGGCAAAGCTTTGGTTTGTACCTTTAAAAGGTTTGGTTTATTTATTTAGGTCATTACAATGATTTTGTATAAAAATGTGTTCAAGTTTGGAAACGTATACAATTGAAAAAAGATAAGCACTATTTATATATGGTTGGATATTGTATTGCCCTGTCATCACACTGGCCTCCGTCAGTCTAGAAGACTGTATTTGGTCATGGTTCGGCCATGTCCACACCACTGGCAGACTTTTGAGCCCAGTTGGGTTGCTCGCATTTTAAATACCTGAGCTGCTGGTTCAGGCCTGAGGCAGCTAATAGGGCTGCTAGCTGCATGGCTAACTGAGCTAACTAATGGCACCTAGTAGCTACAGCCATGGATAGCTACTGCAAGGCTCCCATTTGTTTTGTGGCTTTTGTCAGGTGACCAGTACTTATGTATTTCTAACAGCAAAGTCTCAGCAAGATATAGAAATTCCTACATAAGGGAAACCTGACGCAATTAAAAATACATAATTTCAGATCATTTCATTACATGAAAAAACAGGACTAGAACATTGGAAGAGGTTTAAATAGACAGGTCAGCTATCGTTTAACAGATAAATACAAGAGTGACATCCTCCTAATTTTGTATCCACTTCCATTAGTTTGTATTTCCTTGGTTAAATGTCTTGCAATCAAGAAGCTACTTTGAATATATGTCCGTTTGTGTATGTATTCCTTTTGGAGTATTAATTGTCCTTTCTAAATGGTAAATGTCCTCAGGCTGTTTGATAGACTTGGTGGTTGGGGAAAAGACTGGAGGGAAGAAAGAAAGAATGAGAAGGAAGAGAGAGAACAGAAACAACCTTGTGTGAGGGAGAGCAGTGATTGAAAAGGAGAAAGTATGCAACATTCCCCCTGCTCTCCCAACAGGCTCATTAATGCATTTGACCTCAGGGCTTTTTAGCTTTGGCTGTCTGAAGATGTACTGTATATGTGACTGAGTTAAAGCCAGGCTTCTGGTTGACTGTAGTCGGGTGTCTTTAATACACTGTGCCAAGGGAGAACCTAAAACACCTGCCATATATTTAAAGGAATGAAGACATGGTCACCATATTTTAATGGCAACCCAGAAGACAGTTGGCTCTGTTGCTCCAAGCTACACTTAAGCTGCCCTATTTTATCATTCAGGATAATTTTGGTATGAAATTTTAATGTGATAAAAGACGATTATAGCGTTACAGCAGCACATGGCTGAAGTGGTTGGATAATATGAAAATTTACAGAAAAAGAGCAGAGGTGCCACAAAACACATTGTGGAAAACTCAGCCACCTCATTAATGGTAAAAACTCTTAACCTGCACAAAAGTGAGAATTACCAACGAAAAACACCATATTCTGAGCAGACATATTACAAATTCAAAAAGTAACAACAACAAACAACAAAACAACAAACAAATGGGAAGTGTTATGCAAAAGACAAAAGTGTGCTTGTGTGTGTGTTTGAGTGTGTGTGTGTGTGTGTGTGTGTGTGTTTGTGTGTTGTGTAATGTTAGCTGTTATGTCCCTGAGAAACAGCCATACGAACCAGAATATGAGCAAAAGAAATTTGTTTCATGAGAAATCTGTAAGGCATTCTGTCATTTGTTTCTTGCCAGATACAATACACATTATGTGGTTTCTTTTCATGTCTACATTTACTGTGTGGTAGTTAAATTACATTTTGTTCAATTCAATTTAGGGCTGTATCTGACTTTTAATTTTGTTTTGTAGCCCTTTTTCGTCATCTTTGATTTTCACACAGAGAAAGTAAAATTGTGCATCCTGCTCGTAGTGAAGTTATGAAACCCCAGTGCGTCTCTCCTGCCGGGCTGCTGACAGCGCTGTCAGCCAGACAGTCAATCACAGTGGATGGCAGGAGAGGAGGTTGTACCACTGTCTGCTTCAGAAGTGGTTCAGCCGACTTCACTGACAGTCATCAGCAGAGCAGAGCAGACTGGAGTCGTGCTGCCCTGCCTCACGCTTCTGGAAAACCCTGGCCTGCTTTTCCATCACCTGCCTCTGCTTCCGGCACAGTTAGCTGTGTGGTTTGTGGTCATTTTGAGACTCGGATCATAAATTCACAGGCTGCTGTTGCATCTGCATTGCTCTTTATACAATGATGCAGCTGAAGAAACAAAAGTGCTGTGATTTTACAGACAAACTGCAAATTGACTCTGGGTCTCCTCCACTGGACACTTAAATCATCAGGTTTCAGGGCTCATGAAATTACCAATATTTTAGTAACAATATATAGAATGAGATTGCGCCAATGTGAAAGGACTAGTAATGAATCAACAGAGAATTATCACCTAGATTTGCAGTAACTGCTAGTTATTACTATCCATGTTGGTAAAAGGTGTTGATATATGAATGTTCAATATTAGCTTCCCAAGCATAGTCTGATGGAAGAGCCACAGTCTCTGACTTTGAAAACCCCTGGACTCAACAATTAATAATTGGCCGATAAATTGATAATGAAAATAATAATAATTTACATGCAGCCCTGGTGTGAGGTCTCACTCTGAGAAGATTTTGATCAACTGTTTTGGGATTTCAGTCAGGGATTACATTTGATTGTCAGCATGGATTCTTTGACGATATGGAATTGTAGGGGATAGTACATTCATGTGTTCACACATCCTCACCACTTCAGACCTCTGACCTCTGATGTTGCTCTGGTAGTTACCACCCACAATCTAACTTACAGTTAAAGCAGCACATTAGCAAAGCAGCAGCAGCAGCAGCTCCAGTCCTTTGTTTTCTAAACAGGATGTGTTTGGGCACAGAATTCCATGTACATCATCCATGTTTTGGCAGTGACAGAACCCAACACACGCTCATCATAACTATACATGAGAAAATGGACTTGAAGGGTATTTTTATGCTAAAGGTTGCCTTTATGTGTGTATTGTGCAAGTCGTGACTCAGCCTGCGAAGCTGTATTGTTAAAAATAGAAGTAAATCTGTTCCATCAGACACATGTTAGATGGACAGCTGAAGTCCGTGCCGCCTCTGTAGACATGCTCCAACACTTATGTGCTGTTTTGTATGATAAGCTGAGCTAAGCTAAGCCCCAAATCAAATTTGACTGGACAGCTTTACAAAGTGTTTTTTGCAGATTTTTAGAATATAGACAGGAAGAGTTGAGCCATGACATAGTACTTGAACCAAAGTTAAACTAGGGATTCAATGACCATAATGTTAGTAAAATGTAACATTTCAGAGGGAGGAAAAAAGAGGGAGACTTTGAATGAAATGAATATGCAGATTTTTTACATACATTATATTTGACACAGAACAGGAGTTAGCTGAAGAGTTAACACAGGGGCGCAGATTATTTGTTTTTTATTATCTTATAGACTTCTGGAGTATTTGGGCATCAGTGTTGTCATAAATTAGCAGGAAAGGTGGACTTGTGTATTATAGTATTATAGTCTTTGATTGGTGATGTGCACCGTGGGTTGTACATTAGTCAGGTAACACACTGCTCATTGAGACTGTTAAGAGAAAGGCTGGTGTGCTGTTCCTGTCAGGCTGAAGGACTGCACTGATTGTCACATGAAGATGCCTCTTAATCAGTTTACGCTAGTTTAGAGCCTTGTGTTACTCATACCCACTTCATGAATGAATGATGAAGCCTGCTCCTTGCAAGGCCATGCACTGCAGAGTGAGTGTGTGTTTCTCTGGAAGCAAAGACAGCAGGCTGAGTGCACACTGTATCAAATATTAACTGTGTTACTTGGTGCACTGGGGCATACCGGAGGGTTTGTTTGGCCTATCCATTGCATCTAGCTGAATGAGTGAGTGAGCGAATAGAGCGGAGAGATGGAGAGGAAAACAGCAGGGCAAACAGAATGGATTTGTGGATGAGAGCGGAGGACAGGAA
>JBBMOC010000256.1:76230-104350 GCA_037975185.1 Centropyge bicolor | reverse complement strand
CTAGTGCTCTGTTATGTATTTCATTTGATAAAGAGGGACTCAAGTCTTGCTTTGTCACTGCATCTCAACCGTCCGCTCACATTTAATTTATCTCACTTGTTTTCCTTTTCTTCCTTCTCACATTGTGTAGTGTGTAAGTCTGTAGGATGTAAGTGCTTTATTTCTGAGCTGACAACAGTGGATTTGTTGCTGCCAAGATGAGTAGTGACAGTGGGGAGGAGGAGCTGCTCTCTGGTGAACACAGGAGGAACTGCACTCTTTAATAATGGACAGTAGCATTACGTGGATGAGTTATTTTATGCTACAGGGAAGCTTCATATTCAGACTGTGAAAGGGTTTGCCACTGTACATACACTTTGTACATATGCTTTTCCTATGAAATATATCACATGTCCCATAGCCAGGAGCTTCAGTCTGCCCTGCTTCTCAATATGTCACTGACAGTGATTCACAGCTGCAGAGACAAAATGTGGAAGTGAAGGAAGAGTCGACCCGATCCACAGTGTTTTTGGGTCGTTCAGGGGATTGAGTTGTGATGCATGTTTTAACATCAGCTGTAACATCAGCAATGTGTGAAGACAACTGAGAGGGATGAGGCAAGACACACAGCAGAACTTTGCCTTTCACTCATTGTGTGAAAAGCCCATGCTGTAAGTCAGCAGGTTATCATAGATCACAGATCACCATTCACTAGTTTATACAGAAAATTTAAGTGTCCCGTATTCAAAAAAAATCTCAGTTGCTTAAATTCAAATTATCTGATTCTGCTAATTCTAATTTAATCACCAAAAAAAACCTCATCAAACCTGAACATTCAGACTACCGAGAGAAAGCAAACTCAATCAGACTATTGTCCTGTCAGGTTACATTTGTCAGTGTAGCAGTTACATCAGCCATTGGCACCCTGTGTTGTCCAGTTTTACCCATGTTTTTACCATCAAACTTTGAGCCATCTTCTTACATGCATTAATATGTGACAACCATTGCCTGTGAGGAATATGGATACTGAAGCTGCCACATGATGTGTATGACCTGTAGTTTGTACATTATGTAACATACTGTGTCCTCTCTTCTCTGCAGGTATGACGATGATCAGATTCCTGGTGGGGATAAGGAGAGATATGCTAGGTAGGCCTAGCCAGCTGGGGCCACAGAGGATTTTCCATTGACTCAGGGATCAACAGACTGTGCAACCTGCACGCTTGACACCTGCTCTGATTCGAACAAGTTAAATTTTGATCAGCAGGTGGTAGGATTTGCAAACCGGTTAGGTCAATCTTGGTATATTAGAAATAGCTTATTTTTATGACCATCAAAATGAAAGTTCTTATCAGACCACCATTAGTTTTTTTGTCAATAAGTCTTTTAGGAACAGCCCATTTTCCAAAATAGCAACAGCCAGGTTTGTAGAGTTAGCTAAACTCTCCAGATGATGTTGTTTTGTTATCAAATGTCAGATACACAGCAGCAAAAATGTGTATCAATAAAGAACTGAAATACCACAAACTCAGGATATTACCTGAAGCATCACAACATGAAGAGCTCAAAGTGTCAAACACCAGCATTTAGACACATGGAACAAGCAGTGAGGCAAATCACCAGCAACAAACTGCAACATCACCAGCAGCATGTTGCCGTCGTACCCTATGGGCAATAAACACAGACATGCTGTTTCTTTTTTAAATGCTAAAACATTGACTTAATTGGCCCAAGGTGTTAGCTCTTTGGCTGCAAACATTTTACACTGCAGAGGATCATTTTTGTATCATTCATTTATGTAAATGGATTTTCTGTTTGCAGCTCCAACAATTCCTAGCCATTTTCAGTACACTCAGACAAATCAGAGCTAACACCAGAGAATTAAAATAATAAATAGTTTAGTAATACTGATTTTATCTATATTGTGATATACTGTATATAACAAAACTGAGAACACCCCTGTGCAATATCACTGAAATGTTACAAAATTCCAAAAATCAAAAACAAACTGTTCAGATAGACTACACTGAGAATAGACCAGGCTCAGTTTGCTGTTTATGAAACCTTCCAATGAAAAACAGACCGGCAAGTGCCTCTCACTTGGCACAAGGATTATCTGTTCTGGGTGTGCCTGAAGTCCAACTCTATGGATGGCATTCAAAAAGAAAACAACAGCTCACACAATGTCACTTTGCCAAAGAACAACCATATGGATGAATGACTGATGAATATTGGCAGCACATTCCTGGTCAGAAGAAACCCAACTGAATAAATGCTAATACAGTGACTGCATATTGCCAGCTGTGTGCAGATACAGGGCTACATGACATGCATCTGGCACCATGAATTCAAGTTTGGATCTCCAAATGCTGGATGAAAAGTTGACTCCCAATCTCAAGGAGCTTGGCAGGAGAGGAAGTTTCCACCATGACAATGATCCCAAACACACTGCAAAGATCACAGTTTCTGACTTGAATGTGACAAAACAGCCTTGTGAAGCACAGAGTAGAGCAATAAAATCCCTCCAGCAAAGAATCATCTGTGAAGAAGAACATCTCTCTCAGATTTCTGGCAGGACTGGTTTCATCATATCATCATCATCATATCATTGTTGAGTGGTGTCATTAAGAATACATGTGAACATACAAAATATTACCTTATTTAAAAATAATGGAACGTCACTAATAGAGGGTGTCTTGACTTTGGTTCTTAACTATGAACCTTCCAATATAGTTTGCTCAGTTTTTCCAATGAACTTGCTTCAACTGTCCTGTTAACATTGTAGTGATATTGTAAAGGGGTGTAGAATATATGTCAAACTGTTGTGGTACAGTTTTGCCATAATGCCCAGTCGTATGTGTCATTCTGTTAAACCTGCAGCTAAACCTGCTGCTTCTCACCTGATGGAGCTGCTACTCAAGTACCAGACCTTTGCTTGGATTTTCCTCCCTGATGACAATAACATTTTGTCTCAGTTATATTACATATATTAGAGACCCATTTCTCAGTCCCAATAATGCGTCTGTTGTTCTTCCAAGATGTTGATCCTGACAGTGAATTACAGATACCAGACGATATATTTTACTTACTGTAAAGCGTGACATGTAGTGGTAATATCATTCCTCATAGTGTTTCAGTTTACACTGACAGCACCTTAGGTTGCAGTTCAACAAAACCTGTGGTAAAACATAGAAGACTAGAGAGAGAAATCATGATCCAACACATCATAGTTGTTGAATCACGGCTGGCTGGTGGTTTCCAGTCTGAATCCTCTCCCAGCATCTAACTGCTCTTCTCTCTTCTTAGAGAGAACCACAGTGAGATTGAACGACGCCGGCGCAACAAAATGACCCAGTACATCACTGAGCTGTCAGACATGGTCCCCACCTGCAGCGCCCTCGCCCGGAAACCTGACAAACTGACCATCCTGCGTATGGCTGTCTCCCATATGAAATCCATGAGGGGCACTGGCAACACATCCACCGACGGGGCCTACAAGCCCTCCTTTCTCACTGAGCAGGTACTCTACTGTCATTACACCGTGTTTAATTTGTTTTACACTGAATCAAGGTGTCACTGTTCAACAGAAGCTCACTTTAATAAAAGGGAAGGAAAAACACCTTTCTACAAATTGATCCACACAAAAGACTGTGGACGTGCTCAGTTTGGAGAGTCAGATGAAGACTCCTCACTTGAATATTGATAAAAGCTTATCTAAGTTTTTGAAACCATGATATTCTGTTTACATTCAACTGATGACCAGAATGCATGAAAATCCTGATTGGAACTGGGATACCAGTGTACATGTATTGCCGTAGTGGTATATTCTGATAAAACTGTTGCGTCACAACTAAAACAAAACAAAAACAGGGCCACAAGTTCAGTGCAGGTCCATCCTGTCTACCTGTCGTATTCCACCATACACAGGTGTGTTCAGTGTTCCTCCAGAACCGTGGTGCTCCATAGTGCAAAGTGCACCTGTGCACCCATCTACAAAACAGTGCAGGACCATGAAGAATTACTGAGAAACTGCAGAAACAATTACAGGGACAGATGCAAGTGGTTAAAATACTTCCAGTGGTAGTGGAGAAGCATTGAAGCAGGTGTGAGAGTGTGGATGCACTGTATGCAGCGTGTGATGTCACAGAGACTCTGACGATCTCCTCAGCCAGCCTCTGTCTGCCGTGTCCTCCAATCAGAGATGGTGCAATCGGCCAGTGGTCCAAACCAGGCAGTGATGTAGCTGCTCCTTCATTGTCTCTGTAGAATATAGGGTGTAGGAGACTTGAGCAATGTGACACTGGTAAACTTGAAAAAGGCTCCTCAGGCAGCTACCTACTAATCTAGAGAGTGGTTTGAGACACACCCTGAGACAATCTGAGCCTGGTGATGATAATGATGATGATCATACACATGGACGGCCACAGACACTGTGTAATTCACAGCACATTCAACAAGCTCAGCCTATCTTTTTTTTTTAAACATACTATGGTTTTGAGCTGAGGAAAATGAAGGCGCAGAGCTCCTTCAACATTAACTGACTCTTACACTTGTTTGTAATTTTGACTACTGGTTATAAATAGCCTCCCTCCTACATGTACCTCCTTCATCATGTCTGTGTGTTCATGTGCCTTTGTGCCCCCTGTAGGAGCTGAAGCATCTGATCCTGGAGGCGGCCGATGGCTTCCTGTTTGTGGTTGCTGCGGAGACGGGCCGGGTGATCTACGTGTCGGACTCTGTGACACCGGTGCTTAACCACACCCAGTCGGAGTGGTTTGGCAGTACTCTGTACGAACAGGTCCACCCTGACGATGTGGACAAGCTGAGGGAACAGCTCAGTACTTCAGAAAACTCCATGACAGGTAGTGGAAGTACTGTCACAAAGAATTGTCTTCAGCTCAACAGTTATTCTGTTTTCTGTTCTTGTTTGCTAATGTCATACCATACCTCTGCTGCTGTCACACTTTCATTAGTCTGCTTGCATATTGTAGTCTTTCTTTAGCTAGTTTAGTATTTTTTGTTCATTTCCTATTAGCGGCTTCTGTGATGCGAAAGCTGAAAGTCTCGCCTCTGGTGTGAATTCCAAGTTTTTTCCAAGATTTCATGACACCTGCTTAGACTTTGTATCAAGCTAAAAAGCACAGACTAAGGATATACATTTTGTACAGACAAAATGAGTTTTCTTTCATTACCGTTAATGAAAAAAGCAATTAACTGTTAATGCAAACTGTCGTGAGCATGTGAACGTTTTACTAAAGAAAGGCCAATTCAGACTGTTGGTTTTAAAGAATGAAAAAAATAATTAGAGCAAATTATCTGTCACAGTGTTGAAACAGAATGGCACATCTCTAGGTGGCTGTTAAATATAGAGGAGCCCAGATGAATTATTAGAAATGTATTCGACCACATTCTGCTGTCAGCCTGAACATGGTCAGCTACTCTGCGATGCTGTGCCTTTGAGCTGAATCTGCTAATACCTGGATACAGATAATCTCACCTGCTTACACTGCTCAGGCAGCTCAGTTTAAATCAGAACACTTAAGGTAGAATGGACAAAAATAAATGGCTCTAATAGAATTGATTGAATTGTTTTGATAATGAATTTTGATCAATGTAAATGATAGTCACACTAGACTGGACCCGTGTCTCTCCTGGTACGAGGACAGACACGGGTCCAGT
This sequence comes from Centropyge bicolor, assembly GCA_037975185.1. Taxonomy (NCBI): domain Eukaryota; kingdom Metazoa; phylum Chordata; class Actinopteri; family Pomacanthidae; genus Centropyge; species Centropyge bicolor. The sequence goes on along the minus strand of JBBMOC010000256.1, from coordinate 98,692 downwards.
CCAAACCAGGTCTGATTGTCCTACAATTCCAAATTCCAAATAGTGTATGTGACTGGACAGGATTCTGAAATCAGTTTTGACCATTATCTTTTAGTCTGTCACTCTCTAACTTTATGGAACCACTATTCCTTTTGGTGAAATAATCTAAGAGTCATAGGACTAATATGAACTCAGGCTAAGGTCACATCAGGTTTAAGCAGGCATTATAAACACTGTTTTATACCTGTTTATTAATTTAAAGGTATGGTTTCATCTGTGTTTAATCTTTCTTTCTTGTTGCATGGTAATTTTAAATGCACAAGGGTGTACTCTGATTGAGTTATGGGCACTGAATGTAAAAGTGACATTTACATTGTTAAAATGTCAGACATGCTCATAATGCTCACTAGAGGGCAGCATTGTCATGTTAAATCCTCCAGATTCCTCCACATGGTGCTGGAGAGGCTCCACAGCCTGTCAGTCTGTCAGTCTCTCCTGACCCCAGAGGCCCTCTGAACCACACTGAAAACCCTGCAGCGCCATGTAATCCACATCACACAGTAATCTCCATGTAGAGCTGTGACAGATGAAAATACATAAGCACATACACAGCCTTTGAAGTCTCAGCATTTCTCAGCGTTAAGTGTCCTTCAGTGGAACTGAAGCAGGATGTTTTGGTGGACTTTTCCTCCTTCTGCTGCTCACTGTTTGAACTTTGTTGTTGTGCGTCTTGCAGGACTGCGTGTTTCTCCAGCTTGTTAATGTGGAACGACTGAAAAGCATTAACCAGTCAGAGGTGGAACAAGTGATTGTTTCCTGCCCACCAGTTGTTGCCGTCTGTAGTTTATTGTTGGAATAATAAGTGATCCATTTACTATTTATGAGTTCTTTTTGGGGGGGCGGAATCTTTGCATTCCATCAGTCAGTACTAATGGTGTTGAGATATACTGTGATCTGTTATGTAATATAATCTGGTCCAGTTTTATTATCAGCCTTTTCTCCTCTATCTGTCTGTTCCTCAGACAACATCGTCACAATTGTGTGTTTGCGTGTGAAGTACAGTCATGGCTGTTATGACACATTAAAACGTCTGATGACATTATTTTGGTAGAGTACTGTCTCTTGCAGCTAGAAAGGCAGTTTTTAAAGCAGCTTGCTGAGACTGTCAGAGTTTGGGACGTAGTTAGCCGAGCACAGGAACAAGACTGGGAGCAGAGGGAAACGAACGTTGTCTCTAAACAGGCACGATTGCACTGTTTTAAATGTAATTACAAAATTGCTCATAAAATCTGTACATAGATATGTTCCTCAAACTGTTCAGCTCTAGAAGACATTATACAACACAGTAGTACCAACCGTGGTTTGTGCAGTGATGCTGGTGTGTAAACCTGGTTCACCTGGTTGAGCTGATCTTTATGGAGTAGTGCTGATATAAGTAGTTTTTGTACCCAGCACGTTTGTTATTTTGCATGGCCGTGCAGGGGGAAAGGAGCTGGAGTAAGAGAGAGGAGCATGTGCTTGTTGTGTTTGTTTCTGTGATATAATCTGGTCTGGTCTGTATTTACCATGGTCGTCAGCCTTCTCTCCTGTCTGCATCTACTCGAAACAACATCATCACAGCCGCGTGTTTGCGTGTGAAGTTCCAGCCTGCTCTCATATTTGTGAGATACTGAGAATTCCTTCTCCATCTGGAAAGGATCAGCCCTGTTCTAATAATGATGGAGACTGATTGTGCAGGTTATAGTAACAAAGCCAAGCTGTGGGCCCTAATTCTACACCAGACCATCTGAACCACGTCATCACCGAACAGGAGGGCCCTCGGGGGTCCTTCAAGGAGTTGTTCTGTGGCCCTGGGCAAAACGAGACTCTGATTGAAATCATAGGAAATCCCAGCTCCAAACTGGTTAAGAATAATTGATCATTCATCACGTTTCACTGTTGCCCGCTCTTTGTAAAAGCGTTGACAGATCTAAAATTAGAAGGGCACATTAAGACTTAAAGGGTCACTGTGAACTCTCTGTTGTGTCGGAGCAGCTCTCCTCTGGCAGCTCCACTGATCAGCTGTCTTCACAGGAATCCCTCTCTTCTCATCTGTGCCTCAGTGCCAGTAAATAGAATTGTTTGAGGAAATGACTGTACACTTAGCTCACACAGATGGCAGCTTGATGTTAGTCACAGGGTGATAAATTGGGCCCATAAGGGCATTTTATCATGGGTTCATAAAAACACTGCCTCTGACATGATGGATGTGATGCACTTTGATGAAATAAGAATGAGCCCGAGTGCAAAATTACACTGCCTGTTTCTCATACTAAAATAAGCCAACCTCAGATTTCTCATTTCTGTCTCATTTCATTGGGTAATGGCTGAAAATACAGACGATTGTCCAGCTCTGACATAGAAGAAATAGGGAACAGAAAAGACAAAAGCAAAGGTGAAACAATGCTCACCTGCAGCTCACTCTCCTGCTCGGACACATAGTGTTTTCTCAGCATTTCATTCCTCATCTCCTGATTGCATGTGCAGAAGTGAAAAACCTTGACTGATTGGTGTGTCCCATACAAGACCATGTGCTCCTCCTTCAGGTTTACTAATAAAAACACAGGTTCCAGAGTGAAGAAGTAACTGGCTGTTTGTGGTAAATTCATCTTCATTGGTCTGGACTTTGATGCTATCTGTGCCCTTGCATTGCCCATAATTGATCTGTCGCTTGTGTGTTAACAGGACGGATTCTGGACCTGAAGACTGGAACAGTGAAGAAGGAGGGACAGCAGTCCTCCATGAGGATGTGCATGGGCTCCCGACGCTCCTTCATCTGCCGCATGAGGTGTGTGTGATGGCTTGTCTGTGTGTGTTTTCATTTCTGTTGACTTGACATTGGGCAGTCCGTCGAGCCTTTCTGGACTCATGAACACATTACATTATCAAGACACTGAATTTCCAAAATGTAAAATGATTTTATTAATTCAGCTTAAACTGTAACGTGTTTTTAGAAAAGAAATCCTGATTATTCCTGATGTTTAGCTCAGGGATTAGTCCAGTCACATGTTTCATTCTAATAGTGTTCCACTGCAGATTTTGTGTTGTGAAGCTTACAGAGAACAGAGCAGAACATGGCTATGCTCGAGAGATGTAATTTTTCAGCAGTGTTAATTATGAATCATTGAGTCAGTAATAGATTTTAAAACTGACTAATTAAAATGAATTACGTGTGGCAAAAAAAAGGAGCATGATGATAACAAATGGAGCCTCTGATATAAAGTCACTTCAGCTCTGTAACAGTGACATGTGAGCAGGGTGAAATGGTACACAGTGCTAAACAGCAGGGGTTCAGGTAATGTGGCCGACAGTCTGTGGTACGGAGCTGAAGAAGTGACAGCCATTAGAGATTTACAAAGGCATGAATGGCAGTTTCCTTTCTTTCAGCTGCTGCACACCCAGAACAGTCAGGAGTCCTACTGAGCTGCCTCTAATTAGCCCCTACAGACGCTTTTACAATAACGTTTCATATGTGATTGATTGTGCTGTTCAGGCTATTATATCCACAGTTAATCATCATATGCAGACCTGTGTAGAAGTATCATAGTGAGTCAGAGGCAGGCGAGGAAAGTAGATGGAAGATACGAACTAAAAGTAGGAATGTCCCGATCACGTCTTCTGGCCCCTTTAAAATGGATGTGAACAGTGCTGGGTTTTATGGGAAAGGAATGCACTCTGTTAACCAACATGATTACACAAGGAAGAGCATCACTCGCAATAGGAGGTCGACAGAATGAGGCAGAGAGGAAACAGAAAAATGGCGGCAGATCAGGTGTGTCCCTCGGGACAAGTCACTGACCCAAAGGAAGTCAACCCTGCTCAAGCCTCCTGTTTGAGTCTCACTTTAATTAGACTGTGAGTGCTTTGTCTTCACAACTTAAATTACACCTGTGTAGCATTTGTTTGCACTGCCCCACTGCTTGCCGATACAAAAACCGAAAATGTCCATATTTGTTTCTTCTAAATAATGAAACCAGTAATATCACTACCATCACTGTGCAGTTGAGAGCTGGGGAACTGTGAGCTTTATTTTGAACCTAGGACAGTTAGGAGGCCATGGATGTGCTCACGTTTTCATGCTACTGTTACTTAAAAAAATATCAGCAAATTGAATGATCAGGACAATTATAAGACTCTCCTGAAAAATGACTATCAATTAAGTCAAATTAGTTCACACTGTGATTGCCTTGGTTAAATCTAAACTAACAAATTGACCAGTTAACTTTATAAACTAACAACTAAAGAAAATGTTAACTATATAAGTAAATAAATAAATAACAAATGGACAAAAAACAGCACTGTTTTGTTGACAGATAAGAGAAGATAAAAGATAAGATTTGACTCATTTTCCAGATCCTGTCTGTAGATATTACAGGACATTGTGCAGTGCCTTTATCAGACATAAAGACAGGCCTTAAAGATAGGCCTTTAAATGCATTGCTCTGTCAGTCCTAGACTTCCTGGATTAAATTTCATTGTTCTAAAGCTCTATAAAGCAGAGGGAAGCTGCAGATTTGGGTACAGGCTGTAGGTTCATCACACTTTCACATTGTTTTCTCATTATCATTGATCACATTGTTATTATGAAAATATGAATCTTAGACCTTTTTTCTGTGTTAAGCCCATGTGTTTGACAAGTCTTTAAAGTGCTCCAAAAAGCTCCATAACAGCTACTAAAGGACCTTGTCAACCTTTGGTTTTGTAAATACCCAGGTCCAAATTTGTCAACTTTTAACTTCACATATTTGGCATCTTTGTAAACTGCTTGAACAAAACCAACGAGACTAGACTGGATTTGAATTTTGCTTTTTATTGTCCATGATTACGTGAATTGTTTGTAATGTCTAATCAGCCACTGAGAGACTAGTGGTTGAGGTATTAATCTGACATATGGCTGCAAATGTTTTCCTTAAAATGAAGTGTTTCACACAGGAACCTGTATTTTATTGATGACATGTACTGGAATTAAGACAGTTCACTCGTGCTTCAAACGACAGCAGAACTCTTCTTCTGTAACAGTGGCTCAGAACCTACATGCTGTGACAGTGTGCACACAGCAGACTGCTTCATACCACACAGCAGTAGTACAATATATGACGCATACCTGCTTTTTAAATTGAGATGCTCATGGACCCATAACCTATTTCACACCACATGAACCTCAGGCCAAACGCCTCTCTATCCCGACGCCATAGCATTAATATTTCTGCTCCCAGCCCAGAGGTTGTGGATGAAATGACTGATGCCTCCATACTTCATAGATAATTAGACTTAGCAGGCGTGCCATCTACAGTACATTCTGATAATTATTGCCATCTGTTGGACAGCCCCCCCATCTCCATTTCGTAGCTCCTGACCCTTTTACAAACCCAGTTTCTTAATTTGTGTCCCTCTCTGCGCTCTGTGTCAGGATATACCACAGTTTGCCCACAGCCTTCATTACTCATCGGCTACAAGCTTCATCAAAGCTGGTTCAACTGCTTCAAGGCTGAGAAGAGGTCATGTTTTAGATTTAGGTTGAACAAAATAACACACCTTTTCCTTTTTTTCTGGCATGCTGCGCTGTGTTTGTGCCAGAGTGTGTGGAATCACCGGGGGCTGCTTTAGCCTTGTTTTGTCTGGATCTGTCACAAAGGCCTGCGAGTTGCACGAGAGCCGCAGCGTGTTGTGTTGTTAGGAATTTGTTGGACTGGGATGTTCTTCTGTTCTGTTGCTATTCCAGGCGCTGCATAATTCAAACAACATGCTGCTGGGACACTAAAACAGACTGCATGCAAAGAGTGAAACACAAGCACTTCTGTGACACGTACATAAACAAGGCAGAGAGAAACACAGCATGATCAGCAGGCGAACGTTTCAGGGAAGTGATGATTCGATCCAGACAAGCTTATGTAATGTTCAGCCACAGGACTGGCCTGTCCACAGAGAAACACCCACTCACTACACCACTCGAGTGTAATCCAACCTGCAGGGTTCAGACTGCAGTCTGTGACCTGTTGACTCGTGGGTCAGGCTATACTCTGAGCAGAGATGACATTTAACCAGGCATCGTTTTGGCCATGGTACAGAAAGGACCTACCGTCATGGCGTGTTGTCATTCACTCATCTGTCAGACAAACTGTGGAGCAGACTTCACCTCCAGGCACCCTCACACTTCTGATAGTCAGGGAATTGAAAGGGTCACTGTGTAGGATTTAGAATGATCTATTGTCTGAAATGGAATATTGATAAGTGTTTTCATGACCTTAGAATGAGCCCTTTATACTGTATCTACAGCTCATCCGCCATGTTGCTCTGCCATGTCTCTACAGTAGCCCAGAATGGACAAACCAAATGTTGGCTCTGCAGAACAGCATCAGATAATGTGGGCGGCTGCAGTTGGCCTCTATGCTGCAGTTTGTCGCATTCAAATTTGGTGGAAATGTGGTAAATTGCATAGCAGCAATGGAGTACATCGCTGCAGCACAAAATAAAGGAAATGAGATGGTAATGCCGTCTCTCCAGTACAAATGGAACCACAGAGACAAAGCTTGCAAAGATTGTTAATGAGAACTATGTTACAAAATTTTACAGAACATTTGAATAAAGAGGGGGTCTTGTGAGCTGTGTCAGTCCATGGTGGATACTGTTATATGTTATTGTACTTGTGTGTTTGCTCTCTGCTACTGTTGTTGGTATCTACTGAAGTGTCATATATAATGTTGTCTTTATTTTGTGTTTGTGTGCAGGTGTGGAAGTGCCCCCCTGGATCACATCTCCCTAAACCGGCTGTCTAACATGAGGAAGAGATACAGGTACAGGAACTTCTTCTCTAACCGTGGTTATGATTCATTCCTTGTCTCAGCCTCACTCTGTCTCTCCTGCCATGCCGTCCTTCAGAAAATACTGTCCCACTCTTGGTTGGTCTGTGTTTACAGTGAGCACATGTTATCATATAATATGTGATATGTAAAGATCTGAAATCTTCAGATGCGTTTGCTGCCAGACTTTCCCATAAAGATTTTTTTAAACATCTTTACTGAGAGTCCACTCATCTCCTGTTCCCTCTGCAGGCACTACACTTCTGCACACCTCTATGTCCAGGATTTCTCTTTTTTTTCCCCTGTTCGGCCATTTCTGTGCTAATTACACTGTTTACATGCAGCGCTGTGCAGTGCAGTCTTTTTAGGTTTCGGTCAGTCTTTAGGTGTGTCCCAATCTTAACCATCTAGTTGCTTAAATCCACAAGCAGCAGAAGGACTTTTTGCCAAATGTTGCCAACAGCCAGCTGTAATCGTTCTGCAGATCTGAATACACTATCTAGAGCCTGAAAAATGGCTATACTGTTAATACATGTTTTCTGATTGATAAGTAAATCATTCAGTCTGCCCATTCTGACTTGTGGTTAAAAATATGTAATTATACTAGTGTACTCTAAAAAGATACTGGAGTTGAAAATCAACCAAAGATAAGGTAGTGCAGTACATTTCTCTTTATAGAGAAGAGGATGAAAATATGAATGATGAAACCAATGAAACTAAATGTGTTTTTAAGCAAGGTTAGTGCATTGCTAATGTAGCTCCTTATGGAACATTTCTTTTGTTATACTACCATTTCTATGTAAAGCATGATGGCCAGTTCTGTCATAATATCAAACAGTGTTATTTGCCGGATCAATATAAATTTGTATAAATGCATCATTATATATGTTCAGGAATAGTATATAAACAGTGTTATCCAATCTGTTTTGAAACTAAACTTATAATAGCCCTTTGGATTCAGTCTGAACTGAATGAACTGAAATAAGCCCCGGTTCATAACATTCCCTTGTTGTATTTCGTAACTTCTTTAACATGACCTTCAGGACACAAGTCAAGAATTGAGTGCCAGTACATTAATGTAAAGGCTGCAGCAGCATATGGTTAAATACACAGAAGGAGTATCAGTTGTCATCTATTATGTACAAAATCAATTTAATACTGAACAAACATTGAGAATGAGCCAGTTTTTAAAGAGGCTTTTTTTCATGTCAGATCAGTCCAGAAAACTGAGAAAGAAAAAATGATAATCATCAGGCCACTAGTCCGTCTAAATGTTCAATTTTCCAATACATATACAAATATATTATATCCCTCAGATATGTGGTCCGAATAGTTAATTTCAGAAGACACTTCAGAATCTGTGCAGTTATTCTCTTCCTTCACCAACCACCCTCTGCCACACTCACCCAACATGTCTCCCCGTTAAGCTCTCTCATTTTTTGTGGGATAGAAATTTCAAACTATTGTCTCTTGAAATTATGCAATATAGCCCATTGAGCTATTATGACCCACATTTTATCAGCAGCTCCCCTTTCTCATCACAGGCAGAGAAAAAACAGGCAGTATGGCTCTATTTAATTATTGATCACAGTTTACAGTTTCTCAGCTTTTATTCAAACTCTGTGTAGGCTTTTATCTTAAAAAAATGAAAATAAAGCTTACTTTCAATATCATCTAACCAATGAGAGCCCGGATAGCTCAGTCGGTAGAGCATCAGACTTTTAATCTGAGGGTCCAGGGTTCAAGTCCCTGTTCGGGCGGCCAAAGTCTTTTCAGGCCCTTTGTGTATATTTACTGGTCATATATTTTTATACTGGTTGTATATTTTGATGCCTCATATTTCCCCACTGTGGGAGGAATAAAGGCTTATCTTATCTTATCTTATCTTATCTTATCTTATCTCATTTTACAGGTTTCTGTGACATAAACGGATACCAAGAACATATAATTGCATTACACCCTAATATACAGTGTGTAAAGGTGCTTGTAACCTGAACGTCATTACTTGAACAGAGAGATGAAGCCAACAGTGTTAAACATGAAATGTCTGAGGAGGCCTGTATCGTTGTCTGTATGAGTCCTTCCACAGGTGTGTCTGAGTATCTAACATGCTGGTTTGTGTGTGTGTGTGTGTGTGTGTGTGTGTGTGTGTGTGTGTGTGTGTGTGTGTGTGTGTGTGTGTGTGTGTGTGTTTGATGGACAGGAACGGCCTTGGACCCTCTAAAGAAGGAGAGGCTCAGTACTCTGTGGTGCATTGCACTGGCTACATCAAAGCCTGGCCCCCTGCAGGTAAGAAGACACACACCCTCACCCTTATCCTTTCTTAACACAAAGTCAGCCAACACCTCACTGCATGAGTCATTTCATCAGTCAGTCATTCAGTCAAATCAGTAATTCTATTTAAAGTGCAGCATGCGCAATTCGTAGATCATTGACTACGCTCTTCAAGGCAGTTTCAGTAGAATGACTGGACTGATTGTTGTTGGTGAAGTCGGCAGTAAGTTGTTCAGCGACAGCCCTTTCAAGTGATTCTTTCAAGCTTAGGTTTTCTGAGCAGTGATTTCATAATGGCAGTGTTTAAAGCTGAGGGTACAAAGACCAGGGAAAACATCTTCTTGATAACATCAGGAACAGGAAACAGGAAACAGTTCCTTAAAACAATCACATGGTATAGAGTCAGATATGCAGGTTCTATGTTATGAAACAGTCATCAGACTGGTGAGGACCTGAAGACAGAGTGCAGTCGGTCCGAGGCACAGTGCCTGCATCCATCAGAGCCATCATTCTGAGGGTGAAGCACCAGCTGTATCCATGAAGTATCAGACAGAAACTGTGGATTGTTTTCATCAACATGTCCTGACCCAGGCCAGGCGAAGGTGTCTTGCTGTTGTGGAGTGAGTCCTTGTGGGTGGTGTTAGCCGGGCAGTCCCCTTACAAGATCTCTTTCATTATCTTATGATTGTCTTGATTAAATAAACTTAAAACAATAAAAAACAATTAAGGTCAGGTTTAAAACACAGGAATAATGTAGATGGTCTGAGTGCAGAGACAGATTGTCTTTGACCCAGACGAAGTGTGGCCTAGTTTAACACCACGGATGCAGAGTAGTTCTGTTTATGCTGCTTCCTGGAGTTGGCTTCATTTCACAGATGGGCAGATATATTCCAGAGCTTGTTGTTGCGTCATGGCCACACAGGCAAGTCCAAAGAATGTGTCTCGTCTCATTTAACGTGTAAGTCTCCCATGAGCCTGTGCTTCGATCCAGCACAAAGCAAACATGTTATATCTTTATGAGTGTGACTCCTGCAGTGTTTGTGCAGCCTGTCTGACAGCAGACGTTTGCTGTAACAACAGGCGTGTGTGTGGAGTGTGCCGCCCCCCCCCCCCCCCCCCGCCAGGTGCTCTTCTTACTCTGTTCTTCTGCTGCTCCTGTTTCTGTACACTCAGGAGGTGGAGCCACACAGCAGGGCAGCATTCACGTTTGTTATGGAAGGAAAGTGGAGTAGATTTAGCTCACACATTATGATCCCATCCACACCATGAAATGAAGTTGGAGAATGAAACACTCAATGTTCTGTAGATGTGAAACCTGGCTGTAAAAGATTTGTAGTTTGCTCCTTTACAATGACCAGCTACTTTTTACAGTGCATGTCAATACTGACACTGTTTCACTGTGAAGAAAACAGAAGTGGAAGATCTTTCTCAGAGCTCTCTTATACCCAGTCTCACCTGTCTGAGCACCTGACTGAGCTGCAGACAGAAACCCCTCACCCATCTGAAGCCCTGGATGAAAACATTTTTTTTTTCACTACATCACAACTTTATTTACTTTCCTTGCTGGTTTGGGGTTAAATGAATCTACTACTTTATGAAACCCTATGTACTGAAAAGAAAAACCCTTTTTTTTGCTGTTTGATAATCTCAACAAAATCCAGCCAAATCACTTTTCCTTGGAACCCATGAAGACCTCAAATTAATTTAAAGGTGATATGTGTATTTTCATTTATTCATTCTGTGTTTGTCAGTAATAGAACAATAGAAGAATCGACTATTAGAAGTAACCTACACAGATCTGTTTACTGTTTGCAAACAGTGGGTAAATCTCAGCCTCAGACCATGTCTCAGTGTGTCTGTAGGATGGATGTGAGACACACCAGTTCTGAGAGCACACAAGGCCTCAGATGCACTCTCTGACTTCAACACATGTGCACACACTCACTCAGGCACCGAGCAGTATTTACAGAGGAGGGGGCTGGAATGCATCACACTGGCCTCAAAGCTCGTGTCTGGAAGGCTGTTGTGTTAAAGCGGGGTGATGGAACTGAACAACATCAAGTAAAACACAACTTAATCCCCTCTCATGACTGTGCGGTCACACTGGACTGTTTCCAGTTATAACACAAACACACACACACGCACCATATGTGTTTTGAAAGTACTGACACATGGTTCAATTCCTTGCGCTAAAAATACTCCTCTGGAATGTTCTGGACACAATACCGCTGGCAAAGTGTCATCAGGCTAGACACACACACACACACACACACACACACTCATAAATCACAGATGGATAAGAGAGACACGCAGCGCAGACACAGATAGGCTGCACATTGAGCGGCGGTACAGCTGCTGCTGACTGAACTGTGTGAGCAGAGAGGAATGTAGCCACATATGAGGACAGTGTCAGGGTTCTGTTTTTATGTGGAGAAGAGCTGAGAGGAGATCTCATTTCAACCCTATGATAACGTGTCCTTATGATCAGTGCATATGAAACAGCCCCCAGGTAAATGTGCATGTGATTACAGACTCTTCCCTGGAGCCTGTACATGTGCTTTATCTGGGTTCATCAAGGTTTATGAAGGTTATTGTGAAATTGTTATAATCTGGGTTATAGATTTATAATTATGAATGGGACAGTTTTCAAAAGAACCAAGTTCTTTAGTTTATGTCAACACTGAGGTCAACCCATTAACAGAAACCAATGTCATCAAATGTTGGTTGATGGAACTGGATCAGATGAAACTTTTCACTGGAAGGTCTTTACTTTGAAAGGCAGCTACAGGGAGAGTTAAGTTTGCTTGAACATTTCATGCTATTTACAGTTTCCCTGTGGAGAGTTCTGTTTCCATTCAGCAGGACTCACCTGTCTCCTTGGGGCTACACGCATTGCTTTTCTCAGAACACATGGGGAAAGTTGATTTTACACTTAAAGATATAGGAAACAGGATTTTAAATCACGTGTTTTGACTAAGGACTAAAAGTAATCGTTGATTTTTATGATGATGATGATGATGATGATGATGATGGTCTGGATGTTTATAATCTGCAAACAATGAAACAGTGACAACCACAGAAACAAAAAGTTGAAACAAACATGACGCAGTTTTAACAGAAGAATCTTGACAGTCTCTAACCAATAGTAATACTTAGCTAAATATTGTTTATGCATGTATTTTATATTATTATTATTGTTACAATGATTATAATCAACCACAAAGAAGATGTGTCACTAGAGAGAGGATTGAAACTTGTCAGTACCATTGCATTAAATTATAACCTGATACTAGTCCTTGGGGTTGGCTCGAGACATCTCGACTGAATACAACGCCATCGCCAGAAAAGCTGTACTTTCACTCATCAGTTTGCCTCTGGTGCAGGTCTTCCTGTAGATGACTGATATGAATGAATGAAGAAAACGTGAGCAGTCTCAGTCAGTGACAGGAGAGCTGGAAGTATAATACACCACTGCTGCTGTGACTTACTGACTCACTGAGACACACTGTGTGGTGTGGAAGAGCCATCAGAGTGGAACTGATTTGTCACTTTTTGTCTTCATCTGTTTCCCCCTCCTCTTTTTGCTGAATTATTTGTGTCAGACCGAGGGGAGCACGTTTGAATATTTGAAGGTGTCTGGTATTGTGGCTGAGATCGATCTTGCAGTGTGGAGGCTTAATGTTGAAAACATAACATATAAATCATTGTACCGTGTCAGCCAGTATATTACCTCTCACTGCTGCAAAGTTCAAGTAGCAAATGGAAAAACAAGTGGTTAGACTTCATAAGAAAGGTTGCACAGAGATGCAGTGGTTAGCACTGTAGCTTCACAGTAAGAAGGCTGTGGCTCCTTTGTGAAGTTTGCATGTTCTACCCATGTCTGTTGGTTGGTTGAAATAAGCAGTAATAAACAATGGATGGTCTAAGAAATGTCTGTTAAATGGCACTCTTTTCACACCTCTGTGTCTCATTTCAGTTTACTTCAAATGGCTTTATTGGCATAAATGTTTCAAGAGACAAATTTGTCCAAATAGGACAGTACATAAAAAAACAAAAAAAAACAAACAAACAAAAAAATACATTTATGTGTGTGCAAATATGTGTGCAGGTGTGTGTGTGTGTGTGTGTGTGTGTGTGTGTGTGTGTGTGTGTGTGNGTGTGTGTGTGTGTGTGTGTGTGTGTGTGTGTGTGTGTGTGTGTGTGTGTGTGTGTGGCTCTTAGCAGAATTAGAGTTGCACATGTTAAGCTAACTGTTCCTTATTTCATTGAATGTTTTACATTGTCACTGTCTCAGCCTCACCTGTCTTTCTCCCTCTCTCTCTCTCTCTCTTTCCCTCAGGTATGACTATACCAGATGAAGACACAGAGGCAGGTCAGACTGGGAAATACTGCCTAGTGGCCATTGGAAGACTGCAGGTGTGTGGTGGCACAGTCAGTCAAACTGTTTAGATGCTATAATGAATCCCAAAACCTTTAATATTAAAAGTATCAAAATGTCCAGAAGAGCTTTTTAAACTTCTTCTCCAGCATCTCCATTATCCTTCACACATTTTTCCATTTCAACACATTATGGATAAATATGCTGCTTCCTCTGAGCTTCAGGAAAATACATACCTGGACGAGCAGTACATTTGGCCTTATCTTATAGAAATTAGTGTCTGAACCCAAAGGTCAAGTGGAGAAGTGCTTAAACTGCAGAAGAGCTTTCTATGATCTGAATTCATCTATTTATTTTTTAAAAGGAAACTTTTGCAATCAGTCGTAACTGACATGAATTCAGCTTGTCATAGTGGTTTTATTCTAGATCTCCATTAAACTTTCACTTCAAGGAAACATAGTTTATTTTATTTATTAATTGTTGATTATGGTTTATTTCTTATTCACTCATGTGATTACTGTCACTGTGATTTCCTCAGTTATTTATTTGCATCCTATTTGTACTTTCATTTATTTGTTTTTTAATATATTTTATTTCTGTTCATTAATTTCCTTTTCACTTTGCCGCCCTCATGCTTGATGGGTAAACACCATTATGAACCGAGCTGCAGAAGAAGAAGTAAAAATCCATAATGCATGCTGTGTGTGTCTCCACTATTAAGCAGTCAGAGATGTTTTGTTCTTAATCTCATTGTCTGCCACAGTCGACTGAAACTGGAAATAGTTGCAATAATTTCTGACTGTTCTGTCACAGTCTCTTGGATTGAGTATGCCTACTATGTAAACAGAGTCAAAAGTAACTTGTGTTAAACACTGATGCAGTATTTTTTGTGCTCCAACTCTCCATTGTCTTGTTTAAGTCTTTCGTCCATATACCCATGTGCTGTATCCTTGACATGTCTGTGCCCCCCCTCAGGTGACCAGCTCTCCAGTCTCTATGGATATGAACGGCCTGTCCGTGCCCACAGAGTTCCTGTCACGTCACAACTCAGATGGTGTCATCACTTTTGTCGACCCACGCTGCATCAACGTCATTGGTTATCAGCCTCAGGTCAGTGGTTATGAGTGTAGTGTTATCATGTCTCATGGGACATTTACATTATCCTTGCAACATATTCAGTTGCTCCCCATGTTTATTTATCTTGATTCATTCAGTATAATGTATATTTCCTCAACACTGACTCCATCAGTTCAACAACAGAGTCATGTCACAGTCACTACTCTGCAGGTCTGACTTTCCTTTAAGGAGACATACTGTTCTCATTCACTAATTAATTCCACTCCCGTCAACTTGGACATTTTTTGGATCGCTGCTATCGCCCTGTGAAACGTGATACTTTCTCTACAATTGTTTCACATTAACATTCTTCCAGTTGCACAAAGGCAGAATCCCTCCTCTTCCTGGTAGGACGATGAAACATCTACTGGAAGTGTAGCGTTTCAATGGAAGCGACTTTGCAGCAGTCAAAAGAATGACAAAAAAAGAATCAATAGGAATTCTTTTGTGAATGAAAATCACATTTTTGTGAAGAAGAAATACTGAGAGCAGCAGAGTGGGGAGTGTGATATGACTCTGTTAGGTAGGAGGATCTGATGGAGTTTTTGTTGAAGAAATAGAAAGTACAAGGTTGATGTATTCATCATCCTACAACACAGGGATGTACAACAAAATACTAGTTGTAGTACTTTTACAGAACAAAAATTATACACATGAATGAATGAAGAATAAATCAGAAAAGAAATATTATTCATGGTGCAGTGTGGAGGATTAAATGAGGGGAGTCACAGCTGAAGAAAAGAAGCTGCTCTGTAGCCTGCTAGTATGGCTGTAGATACCTCAGTATTCACACTGTGACTGGGATAGGTACTGTCTGTTAATGTCACCTCACTGATGTCATGCTATGATGCACAGTAGTTCTCTGTCCACATCCCATGTTGAATTATAATGTTTACACTTGGGATGGTTTCTGTCTTTAAAAGTTATTATCTGCCATTATTCCCATACAGGGTTATAATTAAGAATTGACATCTTGGAAAATATGGTGATGATGTCATGATGAAATAAGTCATCAGATGGACACCTGGCAGTGTTCAGAGGCTTTAGTTTTCAACTGTAAACACTTGTTTTCAGCCACGTTGACTTCTGACCTTAGGATAATCTACTCAGGCTCTCTGGAGAAACAGAGTCCCTGCCCTAGCATTATCACATATGCACATGAGTTCTGATGTTGATGGTAGAAATAAGCAGACTGGGATGACAAACCGTTGTATCCTGCTCTGGTATGTCCAGCACATTCCTGTGGTCAGTCAGCCTGTGTTTGTTGGCTCATTCTCCCATTACTCAGGGGGACAGCACTTTTCTGTTCAACTGGCATTCATAACAAATACATCCGATTCAGAGGAGCAACTTCAACTTCACTTCTTACATTCATGCAGACCAACTTCAGCCTTTTACTGCAGCACATTTATTTTACTTTTCAAATGAGATATCTGGCATTTAATTTACTGTGTCACCTACAACATCTGCAATTACCACTCACCTTTAAGAAAAAGGTCTGCCCTTTGAATCGCTCTCTCACCTGAGCTAATCTGTGTTTAATACCTTGAAGAGTTTATCCATTAAATCTCAACATCATAGACTTTCTGAGTTGTAACTCCTGGTTGGTCATTTATCACAAAATGACATTCAGATCTAATGTCTATTAAGCGATGCACCTTTATCTCTCATCAACATTAGTTTGTGGCTCCAGCTGTATCAGTGATTCAGAAATTGTCTACTACATACTCCTAAATACAATTACTAACACTACTACTGTACTGCTGATACTGCATCTGTCAGTACTTTTCAGACACGAGGTTTGTTGTTGACTATCAGTTTATTCAATAGAAGAAAACAAATCTGGAGTTGTAATCCTACTGCAGTGAGAAATATTGTTAATTTTTGCTTGTGCATTTATTTGGTTAAACAAACACCTTTTTCACAAAGATAAATTGCGGTGAACTGACGGTTCTACTGTCCTGTAGGACCTGCTGGGGAAAGACATCCTGGAGTTCTGCCATCCTGAGGACCAGAGTCACTTGAGAGAAAGCTTCCAACAGGTAAGACCCTGCTGGAGACGTTGATTTGACCTGAAGGCTCTTTTTTTCAATCAGGAGAATAGAACAACAGTGTGTGTGTGTGTGTGTGTGTGTGTGTGTGTGATGAGGAAGTAAGTGAGTAAAACTTTACATAGTCTGCAATAGCAGAGTTTTTTAAAGGTTTGAATGAACGTCTGTGAAACAACAAACAAGCTTCATTTTTATCTACACTCGAAAAATGAATAATATAAGATATGTGTGTGTGTGTGTGTGTGTATATATAACACATATTAAAGTTCAATAATACTCCTTCCGTCACTTTCAGCAGCTTGCTGGTAAACTGAACCTACAGCAGGAATGTTTCCCTCCTCTGCTCACTGTGGAAATGTCTGGCTCTCGTCCAGCAACATACACACACAATCCACCAACACTTTTGTTATTCAAGTATATTCCGCAAGTGCCCTGTCTCTTCACAGACATGCTATCCTTCATCAGGCATGTCTCAGTTTGCTTTGAATGACAGGAGTGCTGACAGGCTGAATGATTAGGATCAGTGATTATTCTGCAAGTATTTAACCTTCTCACTCACCAGTGGAGTTCATTCTGATTATAAGGGGGTCAGCTGTAACTCTTAACAGATCATATAACATTAGGTGATGCTGTTGACTTGATTAGGCAATTAAAAAAACATCTGTTTTATTTCATCTGGGTCTCCATTTTATTTGGTGAAGATATCTGGTTTATTACATTTGGGTGTTTGAATTTGATTTGGTTTATTTGATTCTGGTGAATTTTATCTGGGTGATATTCGTCTGGGGTCATTACAGTTGATCTGGTTCATTCTGGGACTTCCCAGTTTGGGACGATAAAGTCTGTCTATCTGTCCATCCATCCATCTTGTTCAATCTTTTTACATAGTTTATTTACTCTCACTGTCTGTTATATAGAGAAAGAGACTCCAGTATCTACCCTCATTATCAGCCACACAGCATCATTCACAATTCATAGTTTAGAGTTTAGTCTGGATTAACCTCCACTTGTGAATTTCCCCATGGGGGGTGAATAAAGTATCTACCTACCTACCTACCTACCTATTTCCAAAGTAATTCTCACCATAAACTTCAAGTCCTTCAGGGCACCAACAGGTAATGGTTGTTTTGGCTATTGCAGGTCACTGTTTACTGCTTGATTTGAAAAAGTGAAAAGTAAATCTGAAAAAAGGAAATTTGGATGTAATATGCTACTGTAATAATCCATTGTGATGTTCGTCACACTCGTACAATACAGTGGTAAAGAACTGTAGATAACATGTGGAAAACGCCAGACCAACACAGTGTTTGTTGATTGTTTAGGGAGCATTCTTCCATTGGAGCATCGTATGAGTTTTCAATAACAGATTAACATAAAAAAGAAAATAGAGGAGAAGTAACCTCCTCTGCCTCTGTGGACCAGTGTCCTCTGCTCACCACCCAGTTGAAACGTTCTTTTGTTGTCGTTGTTTTCGGGGGGAGGTTGACAAGTTGTAGGATGTATTACACAACAGCAATATGTGTGTGTGACTGTGGTTTTCCTCCGTCTGCAGGTGGTGAAGTTGAAGGGTCAGGTTCTCTCCGTAATGTATCGATTCAGAATGAAGAACAGGGAGTGGATGCTGATCCGAACCAGCAGCTTCACCTTCCAGAACCCATACTCTGACGAGATCGAGTACATCATCTGCACCAACACCAATGTCAAGTAGGTTCTTCACACTCTCTCACACCCCAGTTTTTTCAGTCATATATATGGATATATAAACTCTTGTGGTCTTCTTCTGGAACAAGAAACTAAATGAAGACACTTCTGAGCAGGATCTCCCTCAGTTGTCCCTCCTGGCCCCCTTACAGTCACACAGGGCCAACCTTGGTTTTACTCTAGCCGATTGCTGGAAATGGCTTTTGCTGTGTTGGAGTGCATATATTAAAATGGTGAATGCAGCAGTCGGTGGCAGTATAAAACAGAGTTTTTTCAAGTGTGAATCATTGCAACTACGAGAGTCCCTTGACCATACAGTCGTTGGATTAACACTGGACATGAACAATCTATAATGTGTCGTGACAGTGTTGTGAGCCACTGGCATGCAGCGGAGTTTGGCAGTAGGGGGCAGTGCTGTCATTGTTGATTCAGTCAACAGTCCAGGAAGGGAACTGTGTGTACATATTCTACAGCCCTTCATGTGGGCACTGCTCAGCATGGATTCAGAGGCTTCACCTGCTAACATTCCATGTCCTGCTCCTCCTGCGTGTGCTCTCAGCTTTCATCACCAGATTACCAAAGTAAACATACAGCTAATAGCTTTCAGTCATATGTGTGTGTGTGTGTGTGTGTGTGTGTGTGTGTGTGTGTGGGTTACAGGCATGTATCACTGTCAGCAGCCTCAGACTCTAGTGGCAGTCAGCTCTCATACGTTCATGTTAACAGAATCTGTGTTAGATTTATGAAGCCACTGTAAAAAAAAAAAGGATCTCATTCATCAGAATAGCACAGAGTTTGGAAGCAGATGGCTTCTCCAGTTCCTCACAACATGATGAATACCTGTTTGTCACTTCTGCTGTGTTCATGTGTGCACACGAGGAATGTGCCAGTATACTGGTGAGATTCCACATTAATGAACTGTATGTTGAATGTGTGCAAGAGCCATATCTGAAACATGCTTGTGAAAAATAAATGGTAGAAATGAAATACTTGTGATGAGGTATGAACTATGAACTCCCAGGATTTATGTTATTTCATTCTTTTTGAAGTGAATGCAGACAGTGTTAGTTTTAATGATTTGACTCACATCTGTAAAGAAGATATTCTCTTGGAGTTGATAATCACCCAAGTTTTGTTCTTGGAGTTTTGATAAATTCTCTTAAATGATTTAGCTAAAGAACCAAATCGTTTCTGTTTCAATAAAGATGAGAAATGACAAAACATTTTACAAATAGTCTGATGCTTCATCACATCTGCTGCGATAAATGTAGTTATAATATCTTGTTGTGCATTTTCCTTAATTGCACTGAAATTTTTCCTTTTATCTGTTTTTTAATACAAAGTGTAATTTATCTACAGTGTTTTTCTTATTTTGAATGTTGAATTAATTTAAAATTCCAACGACTTCACCACAGAGCCAAGGAGAGCTTCCTGTGTTCGTCTGTGTTCTACCTGCTCATCAGCCATCGATCAGTCATTCTGTCCCTGCTGCTGGCACAATCCTCACGTTAACTGCCTTCCATTGTATACTCATGTGTAGTCAGAGAAGATTTCTAGCCTGTTACATTTCTTCTTCTCTGTTGTTGTAGTCAGAAATGGCTGCTTGCCCAGTGGGATAATACATCAAGCCAGTGCCATCAGTGAAAGGCCTGGTAGCTAGCTATTGATTGGAAGACTTGGACTCAGTGGTCAGTAGTACTGCTGATGTGTCAAGTGCATCTTCCATTTTGCCTCTGTGCAGCAGTGGGTCACAGGCCAGCCACAGCAGTGACAGGAGAACTTGTTGCACCAGCTCTGTTTGTCAGTAGTAGAATCAGTTGTGCTGCAGAGACAGAGGTCCCTGGATGCTCCTCTTGTTTCCCCCTCAGTGCTCTTCAGTATTTTGAGGGAGCTGTCATGTCCAGCGATATTAAATATATTAGGTGAATACTTAATATGTGCCTCAGAAGTAGTCTGACAGGTTTAAATTTTGGTTGTTGTCCAGTGAATTATTTTTTCAGCATTAGTTTCTGGTGTCTGCTTCTGCATGATAGAAGAGTAAAGAGAGGAGAGATGTTCACTCATTCAGTTTTTAGACCGATCAGAATAACGAACAAATAGCCCTGTTTGTGCTGTTTGATCCATGTATCATATGAGACTGTGCAGTGAGAGCTCAGCGCCTCATGCAGCCTGTTGTGGTGTTGAAGTGAAGTGACCCAGAGCTAGTACAGCAGCAGGGTATGTTGTTCCTGAAACCTGGCACATACATGTACTCTGAGTCTATTGCATTGAAAACAGGTCTGACACATTTACGTCTCTGACTCATCACATGTCACCTCTCTGTATGATGGCAGAGATTTCACCCCGCTTCGCAGTGCTGTTGTTTGGAACAGGTATGTAAACACTTCGCCTTTAGACACGGTTGGACGAAACGTGATTCAGCCCATTTCATTTGAAGCATGGCCCTGGCTTCAGGGACAGGATAAGGAGCTCAGCTGAGAGGAGCTGCTCTCTCATGTGGACAGGAAGCAGTGCAGTCGGTTCAGGCATCAGATTAGACTGCCTCCTGAAAACCTCCCTGCACAAGTATTCCAGGCACGTTCAGCTGGGAGGAGACCCCAGATCAGACCCAGAACACGCCTGAGGGCTTACACACCCCATCTGGTCTGGGAACGTCTGTGGGTCCCAGAGGAGGAACCAAAGGATGTAGCGATGAGTGGAAGGGCACGTGGGTTACTTCCAGCACTTTGCCTTCGTGGTGCAGTTGTGGAGTGTGTTGTAATGCCCAGATACACAGCATGTGTAGCCTGAGGCCTGGGTCACAGTTTGTTTCAGCAGGTGTTTCCCTGTCATCGGAGGTCCAATATTAGGTATCAATTTAGTTACATTTATGTCTAGAGGGCAATTTTGACAAGTTGTTTTCTATCATATGCCACATGACAATAACTGTAAACCTGTTCAATCTGACTCAAAATGCTGTGCGGAGCTCCTCACTGCCATTAGCACATCCACTCATACAGACAGTTCCCTTGAGATCAGTTGATCTGGATGAAAGAGTTTTTCATTAATGGACATAAATGGCAGTGTGACCAAGACCTCAAAGTGCACAGTGTCTGTGGAGGACGTTTTGATCTGACACACATAGATAGATACGTAGATAGATAGAATAATGAAAAAAAACTAGAATCTCCAAAGAACTAACTTAGGAGTTCAAAGGAGAAAAGGTTTGTCTTTAAACTTGCAAATTGCACAACCATTAGAAACTGGATGTAATGAATGTAAGTTAGAAATGAGAAGAAATGTATTGCACTGTGCCCAAACCTTACAGAGACTGTAATAGTAAATCCAGCTCAGTGGGACCATGGCAGGCCCCAGGGAGTGAGCTGAAGGCTACCAAGAGCAATGATTGGTCAAACACCTCAGAGGTATTAGTCTTTGGCTGAAGATGCTCGTCTTCTTAACCAGCATGTCACAGAGGAGAAGAGAGACTTTGTTCAGTGTGTCAACCAGCTTTACCAGCATCCTCTTCTCGGTCACCACCTCCAGACCTCAAATCTCACTTCAGCCACTAAGCCAACAAGGTTTTTGAGCTTGTTTCACAGCCCCTCCATGGACCCCCTCCATGAAGCCCCTCCATCAGTCTCAGAGTTCATCATTAACAGTGGACATTGTGAAAATGTCACCTTTGACCACGTTTGACCCTCCCCAATACTGATGGAGTACTTCACAGTTTTCCCCATCATTTTTCATGAAATGTCATGTTATCTTTGTCCTGCTCATGTAATTGTTGCTGTAAATGTATGATGCATGTTATTTTGGTTTCCATTTTTTTCTTCATCGGTGTTAGGTCTAAAGATCATTATTAGATTTTTCGGTTTCTATCTGTCCATCATAATTCATGTCATGTGACGTTCAGTTGCAATCTTAGCTGATAATGCTCCTATTCAAGTCAGACCAGATAAGTGTTCAGTGAAGTGCTTTCTGTCTTGGTCTGTCACCACAGTTTAATTTCCCCTCGTGTCCATGTAGCACTGATGAAGCAGGATAACACCACCAGTATTGTTCAATGAACGGACCACCTGACAGACTGTGTCACTCTATGTTTCAAGCTCCCAGTTTGTCTCCTAGTCAGCAGAAAGCAGAAT
>JBBMOC010000256.1:68730-71230 GCA_037975185.1 Centropyge bicolor | reverse complement strand
GAATACAGCCGTACAGTATGTATGTAAATATTCTAAAGATAACTATCACACCTGGCTAATGGTAAAGGAAGGAAACTGTTGTTGGGATGTGGATGTCTCAGCTGAGACCAGGTTACATTAGCCGTGTATTCAATTCAATTAGGAAAGCCATTTCCTTGCTTTCAGGCCATACTGGCTTATTTTTGTCCTAGTACAGAGGTAATTACATGGATGGGGAAGCATAGCAGACAGAGCCAAAGTTGCTCATTAACGCTTCCATCCACCATTAATAGACATCATTCTGTGTGGCCTTCAAAGCCTTTCTCTCACTTCACACTGCGTTAACAGCCTTTTTATGAGTGTCATGAATAACAGCAAGGTTACATCTGAGTGCTCGTCAACACGACTGCATAGAAAGTCTTTTTCTACAGACTGGCCCAAAAAGTTCTCTCACATTTCCTCCATTGAGTTGTCTGCACGCTGGACTCTTTTCACTGAATCACAACATGCACAGCATCGTCAAGTTTCAATTCCAAGCCCGCTTTGAGAGTGGCTCGAGAATATGTTTGTTGTGGTCGACCACGAGCCGTGAGCATGTGAATGGGGGGGTCGTGTGCTGCTGGGAGACTGACCAAGCGGCAACCTCCGGCGCTGAAAAATGAAGCCAATGCGGAAGTGCAAAAAAGCTGCAGTTCCTCCAATAACCACTAGAGCAGGCTGCAGAAGGGAGTCAATTACATTTGAGCCCCATGTTAAAATGTCCGATTTTACGACAGAAAAAAACATATTTACAGCCTGGTTCAAAACATGGCTCTAGTCTCATAAGCTGTTTTTCTACTCCATGACAACTCTGGGGGGGGCGAATTTTTTTATAAGGCGTTGGTTTAAAATATACAGCATACATCATTATGCACAATTCATAGCTGTCAATCTAAGTGGCACCACTTTGATTGACAACTAGCCACTGACGGTCTAAAGGGCGTCACCCCGGCTAATTCTAGTCACTGAGTTTGGGAAAGAGATCGTCGTGGGGTTAGCCGGCTAGCAACGATATTTAGCATTTAACCTAGCTGGTTAGCCGTAGCTAGTTTGATTATTTCGAATAAAGCGCCTTTTTTCAGCCAATAGCGTTCATTCGACCCGCCTCAGCTCCGCCCTCGCTCCACCTCTTTGTCCATATTTGGAGTAACCGGAGGTAGGCTACCAAGATGGCTGCGCACTACGATTTGCTTCATTTTTGCTCTTCAGAAACCTATGGGTGACGTCACGGACACTACGTCCATATTTTATACAGTCTATGATCAGCACATGCTGCTGGAGGTCTCAGTCTCATTACTGTGAAACTGTGTGCACCTGCAGCCCCCCCTCTTCTCAAGCATGATTATATTGTAGTGTTAGCACTCAGGCTAATTACAGCCAGGTGGTAATAACACACACTGGGTCGTCTATCTGACCTCCCTGTGTCGTCAGTCAGTGCACTGTCACAGCTCACAGGTGTCACAGAGGCTGCTTCAGTCGTTAGCTTCATGTTTTCAGTGCCAAATTAAGATCAAGTCTTGTTTAAGTTCAGCCACAGTTCAGCTCTTTTCATCTTCATTGATGCGTCCGACCTGGTGTGAGTCCACACAGGACGTCACCTCCTCACAGTTCACAACGAGCTACAGATCACCTCCTCTGGTCACACCTGCACTGACTGTAGAGAGCGTCCGTCAACAGGAAGTCCCAGCACCACATGTTCCTCAGACAGATGTGCACCTCTGTCTGCCAGCGGCGGCGGCCTCCTGCTCACCGTGCAGCCGGAGAGGAGCCGCTGCTGTCCTCTCTCTCTCTCTCTCTCTCATCCACCTTAGTGTGTAACCTATGTGTAGTGACCCCCTGATGCCAGTATAGAAGGATTCTATGTGTACATGAAGAAAAAAAAAAACTCATCGCAGACAGTTGCTAAGCTAAGGCTTAAAGTGCACTTCATGAAGCTAACTGCTAATCTCACCAGCCTGCTTTAAAAGGGAAAAACCGCCATACCGTCCAGGCAGCGCGCAGTATTTACTCCTGTATTCGGTGTTCTTCACTTCAGCCGACTTGACTTTATTACTTTCTAATCTTTTCGACTCTTAAGAGACTGAATAATACTTTGTAGCGGGGGAGCTTTTACATGATCGATTGTATGACGTCTCTGACGGACGGATGGGAGAACCTCGAACAGACATCTTTTGCTAAAGATCTCAAATTGATGTTTTTTTGTAAATAATGTGATTTTTATGTCGACTCGTGTTACTTTCACACAGTACATGTTTTTTGTGTAGGTTTTAATGATATTGTGTGCAATGTGAGTACATATTTAACTATTGGTATTTAGTTAGTCTGTTAATTGTACATTGAGTTCTAGACCTGTATAAATTGTGTAAATGTGACCCATTATTTTTGTGTAACAAATTGTGCTTGTGACAATAAATTCTTATTGGTTACGTGGCTTCCATTCAAAGTTTTAGTCTTCCATTATTCAGCCATGCTTCAACATACA
>JBBMOC010000256.1:37500-49386 GCA_037975185.1 Centropyge bicolor | reverse complement strand
TGTGTGTGTGTGTGTGTGTGTGTGTGTGTGTGTGTGTGTGTGTGTGTCTGCCGGAGCATAGCTGCGTGCCTGTCTGCAGTCAGTGTGTGTGTGTGCGTGTGTGTGTGTCAGAGTGTGTGTCTGCCGGAGCATAGCTGCGTGCTTGTCTGCAGTCAGTGTGTGTGTGTGTGTGTGTGTGTGTGTGTGTGTGTGTCTGCAGTCAGTGTGTCTCCATGCTGACAGCTCTATCTTAAATCATGCTGCTGTGAATCTCCTCCAAACACAGTGACAACAACATTCAAACCACAGAGAGGGAAAAACAACCCACTGTGCCCGTCAAGGCTGCGGCCTGTTTACCTGCACTCACACACACAGCACAGCTCCATCCTGCCTTTACTCTCCCATCACGTCCGGGCAGCGCTCTGTGTTCACAGTGGGCACATGAGAGAGGATATGACAGAGTGTAATCTGTGTGAGCACAGGGTCAGAGGTCAGGAGCCCTGAACGCACCACGGAGGGAAATGATCCACTCACATTCAGTCACTCACTGACAGTAATTATCAACACAACATAACTGGTGGTGTCTGATGACGGAGGCTCAGAAAAGCAGCTCCCTGTGAAAAGAAAATGAGCCAAACATAATCAACCAGGACTCATCTGTTTCATCCTTTACAAATCTAATGAGATGAGACTGAGTCGAGACTTGTGAAGACAAAGCTACGATGCTGGCGGCCACACAGCAGCATGTTATACTCTGCAGATATGAAAGTCAAAGAGAGGCTTCGGCAGCGAGTTGTGGAGCGACTGTGAGCTCAGGACTCGACTCAAGTGGAGATGAACTCCATGTTCTGAACTCCTGTGGTCGTTCAGTTTGGTGTAGGGCTGCTGCTTTAATCAAGGGTTGAAGTCATGTGTGAGAAACATGAATTTGCCACTAAGAGCTGAAGATGAGAGATGAACTCCAGTCTTCACCCTGACTCACAGAGCTCAAACATTAAACTCTGTTCTTCATTCCTCCGAACATCCTTTCATAGAGCTAACTGATGCTTCCTGTCAAAGGTGAACTTTGTTGTCTCATTAAATACGTATGCTTTACTTTCAAGGAGCTCCCTTCTACATGAGCCCTTTAATCTCCAAACATTAAGGTTAGAAGACAACTGTAAAGCAGATTCACTGTGTAAAAACCAAGCGGCAACCTCCGGCGCTGAAGAATGAAGCCAATGCGGAAGTGCAAAAAAGCTGCAGTTCCTCCAATAACCACTAGAGCAGGCTGCAGAAGGGAGTCAATTACATTTGAGCCCCATGTTAAAATGTCCGATTTTACAACAGAAAAAAACATATTTACAGCCTGGTTCAAAACATGGCTCTAGTCTCATAAGCTGTTTTTCTACTCCATGACAACTCTGGGGGGGGGGCGAATTTTTTTATAAGGCGTTCGTTTAAAATATACAGCATACATCATTATGCACAGTTCTGTCACGTCAAGAAGGTTATGTTAAGTTAGACTTTGTTATGTCTTGTCTTGTCTCGTGATTTCCTGTTTTATTTTGATAATCTAACTCTCCTTCTCGTTTCAGATTACTTGCCCTTCCTAGTGTGTTTCCCGCCAGTGTGATTGTCTGCCCCGCCCTGATTGTTTCCACCTGTTCACCCACTTCCTCATGTGTATATATTGTCTGCGTCTCCCTTTGTCCTGTGCCAGTTTGTCTCGTCTCGTTAGAGCAGCTTACTACGCCTTCTATGTATTCTCCAGGTCAGGTTGTTGTTTCATTTGTTACTTTGCCTAGCCATTGTTTGCTTAGTATTTTTCCTCTATTGAGTGATTTTCTGTTTCTGAGTCGGTTCCTCAGTGCTACCATGATCTGAAGGAAGTCTTCAGTAAAAGCAAAGCCACTTCACTTCCTCCCCACAGACCCTACGACTGTCCGATCGACCTCATCCCTGGGGCCCCCATCCCCAAAGGCCGGCTGTATTCCCTCTCAGGGCCTGAGAAGGAAGCCATGACGGAATACATCGAGACCTCGTTGAAAGCCGGTCTCATCCGTCCTTCCTCCTCGCCGGCGGGGGCGGGGTTCTTCTTTGTGGGGAAGAAAGATGGCTCCCTCCGCCCATGTATAGACTACAGCCCTCTTAACGAAATCACCGTTAAGAACAGGTATCCTCTCCCCCTCATGTCTTCCGCTTTTGACCAGCTTCAGCAAGCCAAGATTTTCACTAAGCTGGACCTCAGGAACGCTTATCACCTGGTGCGTATCCGAGAGGGGGATGAGTGGAAGACTGGATTCAACACCCCCAGCGGTCATTATGAATACCTCGTCATGCCATTTGGGCTGACTAATGCTCCAGCAGTGTTTCAAGCCATGATTAATGATGTTTTGAGGGACTTTTTGAACCGCTTTGTCTATGTGTATCTTGATGACATCCTTATCTTTTCTCCAGACCCAGACTCTCATGTACGTCACGTTCGCCAGGTTCTCCAGCGGCTGCTGGAGAATCAGTTATATGTTAAAGCAGAGAAAAGTGAATTTCATGCCGGAACTGTGTCTTTCCTGGGCTTCATCATAGCCCCTGGGAAGATGCAGATGGACCCGGCTAAAGTTAGCGCTGTGGCTCAGTGGCCAACATCTGATAGCCGCAAGAAGGTTCAGCAATTCTTGGGATTTGCAAACTTCTATAGGCGGTTCATCAGAAACTTCAGCGCCACAGCTGCCCCTCTCCATGCTCTCACTTCTCCACAGACTCCATTTCAGTGGACCCCTCAAGCCGAAGAAGCCTTTCAGCAGCTCAAGACACGGTTTACCACCGCACCCATTCTCACGGTTCCGGACCCCAGCCGGCAGTGTGTGGTGGAGGTGGACGCCTCCAACACCGGGGTGGGAGCGGTCCTCTCCCAACGCTCAGAGAAGGACAGCAAGCTCCACCCCTGCGCCTTCTTGTCCCGGAAACTCTCTCCAGCGGAGAGAAACTACGATGTGGGTAACCGAGAGCTGCTGGCCGTCAAGGTGGCGTTGGAGGAGTGGAGACACTGGCTGGAGGGGGCGCAGCACCCCTTTGTCGTGTGGACTGATCATAAGAATTTGGAGTACATACGCACAGCCAAGAGACTTAACTCTCGTCAGGCCAGATGGACTCTGTTTTTTAACCGTTTCAATTTTGTTTTGTCTTACAGGCCGGGGTCCCAGAACGCCAAGCCTGATGCCCTGTCCCGCATGTTTGACCCCGAGCCTGTTGCCAGGGAGCCTGAACCCATCCTTCCACTTAACCGTGTGTTTGGAGCGGTGACTTGGCAGATAGAATCAGAGGTGAAGCAAGCCAACGGTGAGAGCCCGACACCTAGTGGTTGTCCTGAAAACCGCCTGTTTGTCCCTGTTGATCTGCGTCCACAGGTGATTCACTGGGCGCACACCTCGCTGCTCACCTGCCATCCTGGTATCAAAAGAACCATGCATGTGATTTCTCAGAGATTCTGGTGGCCATCCATGGAGCGGGAGGTCCGGGAATACGTGGAGGCGTGTCCTGTCTGTGCTCGCAACAAGACTTCCTCTAGGGCGCAGATGGGGCTGTTACAACCTCTCCCGGTTCCTACGCGTCCATGGGCAGAGATCTCTATGGACTTCGTCACGGGGCTCCCGGTCTCAGAAGGTAACACCACTGTACTCACGGTGGTGGATCGCTTCTCTAAAATGACTCATTTCATCGCTTTGCCTAAGTTGCCAACTGCCAAAGAAACAGCAGAAATTATGATGACTCATGTGTTTCGTGTCCATGGATTTCCTAAAGACATTGTTTCAGACCGGGGGCCCCAGTTTGTGTCCAGGTTCTGGAGTGAGTTTTGCAAACTCATTGGAGCCACTGTGAGCCTCACCTCGGGATACCATCATGAGGCCAATGGACAGTCTGAACCAGACACTGGAGACGTGCCTCCGGTGCCTGGTCTCCCAGAACCCTGCATCATGGAGCAAACATCTGGTGTGGGTGGAATATGCTCACAATACGCTCCCCACCTCGTCCACAGGCATGTCTCCGTTCCAGTGTGTCTTCGGCTACCAACCTCCGCTCTTCCAGGCATCCGAAAAGGAAGTCACCGTCCCCTCTGCTCATGCCCTGGTCCGGCGATGCCAGCGCATCTGGGCTGCCGCCCGCAGGATCCTTCTCCGCAGCGCGGACCGCATGAAGAGGGCAGCAGACCGGAGACGCCGGCCTGCTCCACCATATCACCAGGGCCAGAAGGTCTGGCTCTCCACCAGAGATCTGCCCCTTCATGTCCACTCCAGGAAACTGGCTCCACGGTTTGTGGGGCCTTACCCCATATCCAAGGTCATCGGGCCCTCCTCTGTTCGCCTGCGTCTGCCCCGGTCCCTGAGAGTCCACCCCACCTTTCACGTCAGCCGGGTGAAACCGGCTAAGGAAAGCACCATGGTTCCCGCAGCCACCCCGGATGGTAGACGGCGGACCGGTCTACACTGTCAAGACTCTGCTGGCTGTGCGCAATAGGGGCCGGGGCAGGCAATTTCTTGTTGACTGGGAGGGCTACGGTCCAGAGGAGCGGTCCTGGGTCCCGGCCAGTTTCATTATGGACCCTCAGCTAATCACTGACTTTTACAACCGTCATCCTGAACTGTCTGGGCCGTCAGGAGCCGTCCCTAGAGGGGGGGGTACTGTCACGTCAAGAAGGTTATGTTAAGTTAGACTTTGTTATGTCTTGTCTTGTCTCGTGATTTCCTGTTTTATTTTGATAATCTAACTCTCCCTCTCGTTTCAGATTACTTGCCCTTCCTAGTGTGTTTCCCGCCAGTGTGATTGTCTGCCCCGCCCTGATTGTTTCCACCTGTTCACCCACTTCCTCATGTGTATATATTGTCTGCGTCTCCCTTTGTCCTGTGCCAGTTTGTCTCGTCTCGTTAGAGCAGCTTACTACGCATTCTATGTATTCTCCAGGTCAGGTTGTTGTTTCATTTGTTACTTTGCCTAGCCATTGTTTGCTTAGCATTTTTCCTCTATTGAGTGATTTTCTGTTTGTACTTTGTTCTGGTTTTTTCTCTCATTTTTGCTACCTCTTAAGAGTGAATTTTAGTTGCTACTTTTTGTATTCCTTGTCTCAGAGTTTTTTCCTCGTCAGAGTGATTTTCAGTTTGCCTACGTTCATTAAAGACTTTTATTTTGAACTTTTGGTTTTGGAGTCGTGCTTTTGGGTTCAGATCACAGACTGGTCTTGTCAAGTTCATAGCTGTCAATCTAAGTGGCGCCATTTTGATTGACAACTAGCCACTGACGGTCTAAAGGGCGTCACCACGGCTAATTCTAGTCACTGAGTTTGGGAAAGAGATCGTCGTGGGGTTAGCCGGCTAGCAACGATATTTAGCATTTAACCTAGCTGGTTAGCCGTAGCTAGTTTGATTATTTCGAATAAAGCGGCCTTTTTCAGCCAATAGCGTTCATTCGACCCGCCTCAGCTCCGCCCTCGCTCCACCTCTTTGTCCATATTTGGAGTAACCGGAGGTAGGCTACCAAGATGGCTACGCACTACGATTTGCTTCATTTGTGCTCTTCAGAAACCTATGGGTGACGTCACGGACGCTACGTCCATATTTTATACAGTCTATGGGAAAAACATGAAGAATTTCCTCCATATGACACGTTTGTCTCACAAATCCTCCTGTTGTGACTGAATAGCTGAATCATCCATGTCTAACTGATATATGATTTTTTCCTGTCTCTAACGTAGTGACAGCCATGCCTGTCTGTTTGCTTTGTACAGAATGATCATGGCTCTTTCTAAGTGTGGGCTACAGCTGAGTTGATTATACATGAGAGGGTCACAGAATTTAACAGACATTTTTCTGTGGCCTCTGTTATTCAAGAGATCATTTACAAACTCACCTTTTTCAAACACTGATCCAATAAACAAAGGCTTGTCCTTAATGAACATATTTCTACTGTACCATAACACTTGGATCACATCTTCCTCAAGGTTCATGTGGGAAACAGAAGGATCCAACTATATTAGTATGTTAGTATTAAATGAGTAGATAAGTATATTATAAGACTAAACGAGGTCGATCACTCTATGAAGCCAAAGTACCAGCCAAATGTCTTATAACAGTCCTGAAAAAGTTGAACACTGTGACCTTCAGAAAACACCTCCCTAATTTTCTTTACTGATTCAGAGAAATAATTTGATAAAATTGACCTGGACTTTATTTATAAATGTTTAGAATAGTTCAACTTTACTCACAAACTGTATAATAACCCAAAGAGTAGAATGACATTTTCCTCTGCAACAATCCTGCAGTACAGAGGTTTAAAACAAGGATGTCCACTCTCTGCATTTTTGTTTATGATAGCAACTGAAAATTTAGCTCAAAATATAAGAATGAATAATAAAAGAGAAGGCTTAAAAATAGGTAGTTTAGAATCAATGTAAATGTCAAAATCAAACATATGTTACTTCATAAGTTGAAAAACTAAATAATTTTTCAGTTACTTCTGGAATTTCTGAAACCTAATTAAGATAAATACAAATTGGATATTTGAAGGACAAAAACTGTGACGTGTGATGTAATCTGACAATAAACTGGTTGAGTGGCCCAGTAGGTAGACATATCCCTCCAACCATAGAACTCATTGCAAAGGAAGCTACAAACAGATGAGAGAAAATTTAAAGGTTGGACAAGAACTGATTGAACTTTATATGTAAAAACCTACTGAAGTGTATTTCAAGTCTGCAGTGATTCTCATCTGACTGACCCTCCTGTCATCATCCATTTTTTCTGAAAACATGATTCAGTTTGATGGGTCAAAAATATAGCAACTTACAAACTGTCGAATTCCACTTAAGAGACTTTTTCATCCTGTCAGTGATTCTGATTTACAGCAGTTGGTAACGTGTCTGTGTCTGTATAAACAGGCTTTGTTTGACTGAACACACTCGACTGAGCCACAAACATCATGATGGGAAAGTGAAAAGACCTCAGTACAGATCTGAGAAAGTGTAAAACAGACTTACATGAGTCAGTGTCACCTGAGGCTCATCTCAATGTCCAAGCAACTTCAGGTCCAGATGATCAGTGCAAAGTCCCGACTAAAGCTCCAGAAACACAGATGTCACTGCTCTCAGTCAGGTTACATGTCACTCTGTGCTGAGAGGCAGAGCCACCAGAACAAAGCAGAGACCTTCAGTCCAGAGAACAGTGCGCTGAGCTCCAGACAGGGTGGAGGTCGACCATGTTGTGCTTCCTCTGCCAGTGGAAGTGGTCCATTACAGACAGTGAACTACATACTGAAGAAGGAAGATGACCTCAGAATTCTTCCTCTTTAAAACATCACACCATCACACAGACAGTCTGGGTGTTCTCACAAGATAATGAGCTACATTTGATTCATTACTGTATATGTATGTATGTATGTTAAAAAAAAAATGTTGGAATATGTGCTCTTATTATTTTCAATATTATGAATGTAACCACTAACCAGCAACCCAATAGGAAATTTGGTTCCCATCAAAGAGTGTTTGGAAAACTTTTGGTGACATTGCAGAATCCACAGACCTCACTGTCGACAGTTCAGAGTATTTAGAGCCTTCAGCAGCAATTAGTCTTCTGTGAAAAGTGAAAGGCCTGTGAGGCGTCTGTGACTGCACATGCAGAGCTGGATGGACAGGCCTCCACTGACTCGGCAGCAATTATGCTATTACAAAGTGCAGCAGTCATGGGCGTGTGGACCGAAGCCGCCAGACAGGCCTGAATACAGTGAATATAACAGCCGTGCACACGGACAGCGGGCGACACCGCGGACGTGCAGCCGTCCTGTCTGTACCATTCTCTGGAGCCTGCACATGTGCAGATGCATCCTGTAGCTTGTTGTGGCATCGTGCCTGGACCAATCCAGACAAGTGTGTGTTCAAACAGCACATCAGAGGTGCACACAGAGCACACACACACAGAACACACACAGAGCCTGGTGAAGGCAGAAAGTATCATTTCAGCTTAAAGCAGCATGAGGTGCTTGTTTCTCCTTCTGTCCCCACAGCTTTAAGAGCTAATTGCCGGTGATTAACAGGCCTCCTGTCAGAGCACTGATGGACTCTGAGGGGAGAAACAACACAGCCTGGCCTCGCTCTCTGTGTCCTGACACCTGCTGTAAAGCTCTCAGCCTCTTCTGCTCAGCTGGCTGCTCCTCAGACCTCCAATCAGAACCACTGTTACTCACTCCATCATCAGCTTCATGATAATGTCTCTCTCTGATGGCAGCTTTTTAACATCTTTTTTCCTTCTGACACAGACGGAGCTCACCACTGACACATCATGAAAAAGCTGATCAGGTTGTGTGTTGGGCTCGTCAGGCTCCATGAATGATGCATGGCCTTGTCACATCTAGAAGACTGTGTTAAGTTTGCGTCAGTCATGTCGTGTGTTTATGTTGTCTCATGACTTCCTGTTTTATTTTGAAATCTAACTTTCCCTCCCGTTTCAGGTAACTTGCCCTTCCTTGTGTTTCCCGCCAGTGTGATTGTCTGCCCCGCCCTGATTGTTTCCACCTGTTCCCCATTACCTCCTGTATATGATGTCTGCCTCTCCCTGTGTCCTGTGCCAGTTTGTCTCGTCTTGTTACAGTCAACCATGCCGTTCCATGCCAAGATCTCACCTTTGTCAAGATTCAGGTTATTTTGTTACTTTGTCTTGTTTCTGCCATTTTGCCTTTTTGCCTCTTAGGAGTGATTTTTGGTTCATACTTAGGTTAAGCCTTTGCTGCCTTGTTAAGTTACCTCAGAAGAGTGATTTTCAGTTGCTACTTTGTTTCATCGTTTGTATTGGTATTTTTCCTCGTGAGAGTGATTTTGTTTTACTACTTTGCATTAAAGACTTTATTATTGCACTTCCTGTCTCTGTGTGGTGCGTTTGGGCTCAGTCCACAGACCAGCCTTGTCAGGCCTCAGACAGCAGCTGGAGACAGAGAAGACCTGCCCCTGACCAGAGTGAGTCCACCCTCCCTCTGTCCCTCTGTCCCTCTGTTCAAACACTGCCCGCCCACACTGCACATGGTGACCCAGCACGTCTTCTTCTTACAGTGTTTTCATGGGCATTTTGTGCCTTTGTTGGATGGTGACAGGAGAGAGAGGAGGATGAAACTGGATGAAGGTCGCTGGTTGGACTTTGTGTTAGACCTGAGGCAGCTGTGTCTCAGGAGGTAGACGAGCCGTCCTCTGATCACAGGTTCAACAGATTGATCCCCACCCCCCCACTGTCCGCATACTGATGACCAGACACTGACTCCCAACTGCACCTGATGGTCATCGATGTGTGAGCGTGTGCAGGGATGATTGTATTTGCTGGGTTATGTTCACCTCTGCTCACCCTGTTCAGTTTGACTGTGTTATTTAAAGTGTTTATATCAGGCAGACTGATGACGAGCCATCAATCTTCTGGATGTATCTGTGAGTCCAATCACCACTAATTTACTATGAGCTTAACGTCGTTGTAAAGAAGATTTAAAGTGGATTTATATTGCTGCTTGAAGGCGTCACTGCCGTGCCTGTGGTGACCACGTGTGGTGATGTCAGAGCTGCAGCTGCCATGACTCTGAGGACACCATGGTGTGACTGCAGGAGTGATGACCAGGTAGCCTGTGTTCATCACACTGCGTGAGTCACGTCCCATCATGTTTGTGCTGCGTGCCCACGCCGTCTGGAAAGCTTCTCTCCTGCAGTCCCAGGAATGAACGGTAACAGTGGCACCTGCTCAGTGTGAGACCTTCAGTCATCATCAGCGCGCTCTCCTTGTAAAGTACAGGCTGTCTGCGGCAGCTAATGGGCTTTCACTGTAATTACAACTCAATTAGCTGTTACACTGCAAAAAGTGATCCTTGTGCTAAACAGACCACTCAGCTTAATAAGCTGGTTAAAGGTAATGATGCTCATCTTTTTTTGATATTTACTCACAGCGTTGTCGTCCACCACGTCAGTGTGGATCCTGAATGTTAACACTGGGACTGTCTACGTGTGAATGCAGTACTAATGTGTCATACTTACTTCAAGGACCATGCTTAATGGCACTTAGCAGCTTCTCCTCAGCCCACACATTTTCTTTAAATAAATGCTCTGTTTGGTTTCAGCCCTCGTTTGGAGGAGGACCATGAAGCGGCCTCAGTAATGGCCCACCTCAGGAAATGAAAAGGCCATTTCTTTCCACTATATCTATTCTCTTGCCTTTATTATGTCTTACAACAGATGTGGTTAGATAACCTTCACCCAGCACTTCTGAAAGGTTTTATAATTCTTATGTTTCATTTTGGTGGTATTTTAAAATCAAATCTGATCTTACGTGTAATAAATAACAAAGATACTCTGAGTCTGTAGTTGGACTGGAACAGGGTTGTGAATCGATGATGTCACAGTTTTGCACCCAGGTTTTGGTTTAGACGTTGTTTTTGTTCAGCCTTTCTTTGGCCGGACATTGCGCTGTCTTTTTTCTCAGTTTAGTCTCTGTTTTGCCATAGTTTCCTTTCCGTCATATGTAATGTAATGTTTAAGTTCTGTTTGTTCTAGTTCTGTGTTCTGCTTTCTGTTCTGTTTCTCATATTCTACATCAATGTATTGTCTCTCACTCACCAGCCACACCCACCTCATCAAGTCACCTGTGTTTTCTGTTGAAGTTAATCACCACCACTCACTAATTAAGTCAGTTGTTTTTTGTTCGCTTTGGCCGGATCGTCTCTTTTCCACGTCCATGTGATGCCAAGCCTTGCCTAGTCGTGCCTGTTTTCTGTTTGGATTTTGTCTTTTTAACGTGAGTTTTTGTTTAGATCTTATTTGGTTTCATTAAAGACTAGTCCTGAACCCTCCGCCTTGACAGCTGAGGCTTCACACCAGCACATGATCTGTAAATGATAAAGACGGCTTTAGTCAATATTTATCTTATTGTGAACATACTAGAAAGTTCAAAACCAGGGATGTGTTAGTCTGTAAGTCTAATTCTTTCTGACTGACTACATCTGTGGCTAAACATACAGCCCAGACGCCCCTCTCCATATCTGCGTCCTTCAGCTCCTCCTGAGGGCTCCCTCGGCCTGATGGGATATGTAATCCTTTCACCTTTCGTCTGGATGTGTCCTTGTGTCTCCAGCTAATTGGATGTGCCTGGAATTCCTCAAAAGGAGGGCGTCCAGGTCAGGTGGAGGAGGTCACCTCACCTGGCTCGTTCTAATGTAAGGGAGCAACAGTTCACCTGGATGTCTGGACTCCTCACTCTGGCCCTCAGGCTCAGTCATGACATCATTCTTTCGGTCACTACTTAAAGCATATGACCGTGGGTGAGGGTTGGGATGAATATAGATTGTTTCTAGATTTTGAGCTTTACCTTCAGATGCAGCTGCCTCTTCACCATAACAGTGAATTACTGCACACATCCACCTGTAAAGACCTCAGTCCAGAGTAAACAGCACCAAAAAGACAAACTGCGTCTCTTTTGCAAAATCAAGTCACATCAGGTCAGAGTGCCGTAAAATATAGTTTTCATTTACCTTATTATTCACCTGTATCTCTACTCTCCTACCTGCTGGATACCTGCACTTTATCTCTGTTTTTTTTTCTCTACATACGTCTATATGGCTCTACATAGAACTGTGTAAAACATTAGTGCAATCAAAGATGATTCTGATAATCAAGCAGAAGACAAGAACCCTTTTTTTTTACAGTGCACATTAAAGTCAATCAATCAAATGAATGCATATCCATGATCCTGTCATGGTTCGGTTTTCTTGTCTTGTTTCTTGTGTTTTGTCTGTCCAGAGGCGGGGGGGCGTGCTCTCCAGGTGCTGCGGTTCTCCATTACCCCGCTGTCTCTAATCTCAGCAGTTTAAGACCCCTCCTCATTCACCTGCGAGCTGCCAGATGTTCCTGCACCACTGGTG
>JBBMOC010000256.1:0-30000 GCA_037975185.1 Centropyge bicolor | reverse complement strand
TTAGACCGACCCACTGGGAAGTGTCCCAGTCCTCCCAGTTAGCCACTCCAGGCCTGCTCAGTGGCATTGAGACAGTGAGGCATGGCCTGGCCTGCTCTGGAATGGACACGAGTTGACTCCACCCTCACCAAGAAGAAGCACCACTCCATCCTGAGACATGTTATACCATCTAGTTAGCACCTCTGTGGAGGAGGAGCTTTGCTGTGGACCTTCCTCCACAGTCAGCTGACTATAAGGACATTTATGGTAAGATACTGGAGGTGGTGGGTGAAGCTGAATCAGGCAGGCTGCAGAGGTGAAGGGGCAAGTTGCAGACAAACAAGCAGGTAGCTGTCAGGTGTTTCTGAGCTACACAGCACACAAAAACACAAAGTGATGAAGAGCAGCTCAAACTGTGGTTGAAACCAGGGCTGAAACGCTGCAGGCTGATGAGCTGAT
The DNA here is from genome assembly GCA_037975185.1 of Centropyge bicolor. Lineage (NCBI taxonomy): Eukaryota > Metazoa > Chordata > Actinopteri > Pomacanthidae > Centropyge > Centropyge bicolor. The sequence goes on along the minus strand of JBBMOC010000256.1, from coordinate 29,562 downwards.
GAGCAGATGAGCAGACTGGGAGAAAAGGCTGATTGCAGACAGGTGTGTGTGATGAGCAGGGATCCAAGAGCCAGGACAGTGAGTGACAGAACAGGGACAACACACACACACACACACACACACACACACACACACACACACACACACACACACACACACACACACATACACACACACACACTCTCTCATTAACCTTGTTGTTTTCCAGCAGCTGTTTTCAATAAAAACCTGCCCAGCACCAAAACAACAAGCAGAAAATCTTAGAAAGTAGCTGGTGAACATTGCAGAGCTGAAGAAAAAGAGACATTTTCTCAGGAGTTGCTGGAGACCAAAACAGATCTAAAAAGACAGTGACTATTGCACTTACAGAATCAAGACTCCAACAGAAATCCTCCTCCAGGACTTTACATTGAGATAATGACTAAAACAATCAACAGTGTGTGAAGCAGTCAAACATAAATGACTATTACAAGTTACTGATCATAACTTTTAATAAAAACCTGTTAGATGGAAGATAATGAATTTCTATTTGTACCATTTTTTCTGAATGTGTTCCACTGCTTGATGGGAAGCACACAGTCACTCTCCTCCAGCAGATGGCATTGATGAATGCCACTTTACCTCATGTGATATGGCCTCGTTTAAAAGCCAGTTTAGATTTGAGGCAGACAGGAAGCTTTAGATATGGACTCTCATAGCGTTGGAGTAATTGGCCTGCAGCCAGCCTCTGGCTCTCGGTGGTCCTGCCTCCAGATGAACCAGTCTGCAGGGCGGCCGGCACACTGCCTTCCACTGCAGCGTCTGGGAAACATCCTCAGCTGGATCTAATCTCTGAACACATTCTCTTCAGATCCAGTGTCCCCTTGGGCACTGACTGAGAGTCAGTCTGTGAGCAAAACACACAGAGATGGATGAACCCAACGAGGCCTTAAATCTGTCACTGGATTTATGTCATAATTGACCCTCAGGACCCCCACCTGTCATGATACCCCCTGCTGAAAGATAAGCAACATTCGGAAGGGCAGCCCCCCCCAATCCCACCCCCATCTATTGGACACTACTGCAGCCAAGTGCACTCATCTTATTGGACTATGTAATAAAACTATGCAAGCAGCACTGGTCCTGTTTTTACATTGGTTCTTGTGAAGGAGTGAGATGATGATGTATCTGTCAGCTCTTGGCCTGAGCTGGTATCTGTAAACTAAAGCCCCTTTCAAACATGCACCCCTTTACATTAGTCATTAATCTTATAGCAGTGGAACATGTTGGTCTCATGTCTAAATGAGCACTCTGGTCACAACTTTTACTCGGTTGAAGCTGGTAACATTTCCACTGCACTGTCAGTAAAGCACAAGTCTGAATCGAAGGTTAAGGTAATGATAGCAGCACAGGAGAGAGAGAGAAACTGATTATTTCCATCAGTCATGTCAGTCATATTCTCTTATAAACATAGATAATAAAATCAGTTTAATAAATTCTGAAATACTGAAACAGCCAATTTCAAGTTGTTGAGGAGATCAACAACAACAATTCTGCATAATTTCTCTTATATAGTTATAAATTATATAGTTATAATGAGAATATTTTCTATTTTCCTTTCCCAAACTTGTATAGTTGTATATTTCTGTCAGGGCTCCTAGACCTCAGAATGACCTTCCTGTAGCAATAGGGACAGTAAGAATATATTTTATATAATGTGTGTTTTGTAAGGATGATTCTATTCTTTGGCTTGTCTCACTTTGTCTGTGTTACTATTTTTCATAATTTCTTATTACATGACATGCCATTTTGCAAAACAATTTCTAACCTTTGAACCTTTGAAGTGCTATACAGATTAAACATATTATTATTATTATTATTATTATTATTATTATTGTTGTTGTTGTTGTTGTTGTTGTTGTTATAGTTTGGATATCATGATGGTTTGGAGTGCAGCATTACTTGGTTTTCACAGTAAAGAACCACGTTGTGATAAACATCGTAGACTGGGATCTATTTTACTGATAGTGTAATAAAATGAATGTGCATATAAATATCATTTTCAGTTGTCACTTAGGAACAGCAACAGTAGGGCATGGAAGATGAGAGTTGAATTTGACCAGGTGTTCATTATGATAGAGACGAGGGAATGACCCTTTTCTGTCATCCTGACAAATCATTTTGTTTTCAGCTACGCTTGCATCAATACAATGTGGAAAGAGGAGGAAAGAAAAAGAGTAGCAAGAAAGAGAATTCAGCAGTGCCACATTTAAATGAATCATTGAGCAATAAGGTGAAGGGTTGGATTTGATTGGACTTTCATGTCGGCAGATTCATGATCCCATATTGTCTTATTTTCGTCAGAATAAATTGCATGTCTGACAGGCCCAGAATCATGTGTTCCAGGCTGAGGTATATAATACATTTGTAAGGGTGAGGCATCTTATGTTAGGTGTCGGCCTCATAAATATTCTACTTGCACTTGTAAAAACATAACTTCGCCCTATCTGTTCCAAATATCAAACATATGGTGCTGAATGACTGGCACTTTTTTTCCTGCTGTATTTGTATTGGAAGCCTGGCACAGACTCTATCTCTCGCAGTCTGTTAGATTTGAACATATTAGACTATCTAGTAATGGCTTTCCCCCTCCAGGCTACGACAAATGTGACCGGCTCCTGTCTCCATATGGTTATTAGAGACAGTGCTGAAATATGTGCATGGAGTTGTCTTCTCCCTCTCTGGTGGGTTTGACTGGCTTCAGCTATCTGAGGACACAGTACATGCCTCTGCTGATACTGAAATATGGTAATGACATCCTGTGTATGTTTGTTGTGAAGCAAAAAAATTACACTCATGTACAAGTAATTTGGATTAGCAACTGTGTATTTCTAATTAGCATATAGTAATGCTTCCAGGATTACGTTTTTTTTTAAAAAATTGATCATACATAAAGAAATTGCTATATGGACCATATCTGTAAAGCATTTACTCAGTGTACTTTTACTTTATATGCCTGTGGCAATTAAAAACACTTGGATAAAGGATATATCTGGATTGTCAGCTGTCACGCTCACAAGCTCTCATTTGTCATTGTTGGTTGGCTGTCAGTCTCAGGAGGGTGGATCTTACCTGGACCAGCCGGAGGGTGATGGGTGTTGAGGGCAGAGCTGCAGAGAGCACAACCCTGTGTCATGACTGTTGTTTCCTCAGGTGTCTTTGTTTTCTTTACTTCCTGCCTTTGTCTTTTTCCCACCCATAACATTGTTCCTCTCTTCCTTTGGATCAGCTGTATTTGTATTTATTTTGTCTGTGTGTTCCCCTCTCTCTTTGCAAGTTCATCCTTGCCTCATGTCAAGTGGTCCAGCCCATTCTATCGTGTTCCCTTAATGTTCTCCCTGTGTTTTTGCATTTTGCTTTGTATTTCCCCAGACCTTGTTTGTTTTGAACTGTTTCAGCAGCTCCTGTTTGGATTTGGCTGCCTATGTTGGAGTGTGTTTTTGACCATTGCCTGCCTGATGTGTCAGTAGTTCTTTGGATTTGATAAGTTAAAAGCCTCTATCAGGTTTAAAAACTCAGCCGACATGGATGATAAAGTCTCCATTGGACTCGTTGTCTATGTAATATCAAACACAGACAAGGAGATTTTCCTTTAACCAGGAAAGGAAGAGCTTCTAACTTTCTTTATACAGGAAAACCCAGCATCCCTGCCTGTTAGTCTAGCCTGATCTAAAAGGCAATAACCAGATGGTCAGGCTTTGAGTACGGGGACATGATCATTTGGTCAGTCAAGGTTCTGTTATTGTGAAAAGATCTAGATCAGTTGAAAGAATAAAACTGATTTGTAAAAATATTTGTTTACTAGTGATCTCACATTAAGAAGAAACAAACACATTTTCTTAGTGACTTATGGTATGTACATCGAAATGATCAATTTGAAAATACCTAAACTATTTTTTCCTTTTGTTAAAACTAGGGCTGTCAAAATTGACACCTTAATGTGGATTAAACCATGATGATGATTAAATAAAGTATTTTAACACAATTAACCCATCTGCAGTGCAGAATTACTCAAAATCCCTGAAACGTCTCTAGTAACTATTAGTAACTAGTAAGGGAGAGCAAATAAAGAGTTAATATGTTTTATTGATTCATATATCTATATACATCCTCCCACACAAACATTTTTATATATAGACACGCAGAGATAAATCAGGATTTCTGCCTGGAGTAATAGAAAATACGATTTTATTAAAATAAAACTAAGGTCCAAAATTTAATCAATTAATCTAAAAGAGAATAATAGAACCCTAAACAAACAAAAGCCAAACCGGATATCCGGTTGTACCGGAAAACCGGCTTGTCTCCGCTCCAGAGAAATGGCTGCCCTCTTTCTTACAATGCATCAGCAACAAACCTTGATGTACAGCAAGTAATGTGTTACAAGGCCCTGACTGTTCTACTGAGACCAGTCCCTGCACTGTTTTGTGCTGTACAGTAAGATGTTGAGTGTTCGTTCATGTCTCGTCTGCATGAGGTCTGAGTTTTGTTGATAGCCGGCTAGCGCGTTAGCTGCAGAGCCACCTGTCATTGAACGCCGCTCGTTTAAAGCCTGTTCATGGGAAATAAATAGGAGCTCAAGCCAGAAGAAGAACTGTCTCTTTGTCTCAACAGCAGCTAATTAAACGGCAGCCCGCGCCTAAATGCCAGAACAAGGCCCCAGGATGAATGGGTTTTCTCTCGGCGAACTCTGCTGGCTCTTCTGCTGTCCACCTTGTCCCAGTCGCATCGCGGCCAAGCTAGCTTTCCTCCCGCCGGAGCCCACCTACTCGGTGCACACCGATGCTAACGGGGTGACTAGCTTACATTTGACGGAGCGGGCGGACTGGCAGTACTCGCAGCGAGAGCTCGATGCGGTGGAGGTGTTCAGCACCAGGAGCAGCCGGGGGAACCGGGTCGGGTGCATGTTCGTGCGCTGCGCCCCGAACAGCCGCTACACGCTGCTCTTCTCCCACGGTAACGCCGTGGACCTGGGACAGATGTGCAGCTTCTACATCGGCCTCGGCTCCAGGATCAACTGCAACGTGTTTTCATACGATTACTCAGGCTACGGAGTGAGCACCGGCAAACCCTCGGAGAAGAACCTGTATGCGGACATCGAGGCGGCCTGGCAGGTCCTGAGGAACAAGTGAGTGTGTGAACCGTGACAGTGTTGTGGATCAACAAATGTCCTCAGTTGTGTGGTGTCGTGAGGGAAGCACATTGATACACACTCCATTCAAAACACCCCACTGCGTTTCTTGTCTTCAGCCAAGTCTCTGACAGAGCCTCAAAAGTCAGCAAAATATATGAGTGCTTTCCTCTTCCAAACATACAATCACTACATACAGGTGCACTTGGAGGTGGTCACACAAAGGAAGGCAATGCTAATGTGAGACATTGTTTTAAGCTGTAGACAATTCAAAATCAATAACAAGAACTTGAAAAGCACTATATCATAAATGTAAACTTTTCACACATCAAGCATAGTTTCTGTGGTCAAGTGCTGCCAAAATCTTTGTTTCTTAATACAAAATATTACACAATTTCAGTTAATTTAAATTGTGTTTTTATTTGTATATTACATTTTAAAATATTCTTTCAGTCGAGCAAAAGGCTGAACCATCAAACCAGGTGCAGTACAAACAAATTGCTGCATCCCATTTGAGGACAGGATACATAATTTGAAAAAACAGTTAACTTCAAGGTCCACTCAGTTGCAGTGGTGGGAATTTTTGGGAATCTCACGATACAATTTGATTCAGATTTGTGGTGTTACAGTTTTATTCAGAATTGATCTTTGCTTCAAAATTGATTCTGGGCTGAATAAATAGAACAGGAGGCTCTTGCACCACTGAGAGAGAAGCAAGGAAAGGGTGTAGGGATCAAGGGATTTTATTGTAAATTTGTAATTTCAAAGAGAGGGTAATAACCCATGGTGCACTGCATCTATTTATTAGTGTAAAAAAAAAAAAAAAAACTTAAAGAAAAATACTTGACCCCTTATGACTAGTTAATGTTCCAGTATTGAGTACAGCTCTTTTGTTGATGTTGAATGTGACATGCAGAATGTGATTTAGTAGAAATAATACCAATACGCTGTTAAAATTCACGTAATACTGAAAGAACAGGCATAAGACAATGAAAACAGCTACAGCTGCTCAAAATAAAATCTAGCTGAAATTGTTTTGTGCTAGAACTCAATTTGCTCATTTTTAGCCATGCTAGCATCATGGCTCTGGGGATGACAGTGTTGGCCATTGTTAGCTGGGCATGTTTGTTTCTTTAATAATCTTGGCACCTATTGGATGGATTGCTGTACAATTTGCTTCACACATTCATGGTCCCAGGAGGATGAATAGTAATGGTTCATGATCAATTACCTGCAGAACTAAAGACATTCCTATCAGCCTCAGCTGTACTGTCTGTCTGTTATTGGACCTCAACACCCCCAAAAATACACCCCTCCATTCATTGTTCTTTCAGAAGCTACAGCCCCCAAATTCAAATTACATGCTGCTAACATGCAGAGACGACAAGATGGCTTCCCAGAGCCTGCACACCAGCGCCAACCGGCCATACACACAACTCTCTTGCTGCCATAGCTAACATCATCACAACAGCATATCTTGGCAAACTAGAAAGTAAGCTGAATGTCTGTGCCAAGCACCAACACCACAAACATTATGTTTGCAAAAACATAGCAACGCTAATGTGACCCCCCTATCAAACAGAAACAGAGCAACTCTGCATTCATCTTCATGTCTTTCAATTCTTCGAGGTCTCTACACCGTTGCAAAGCTTCAGTGATGTTAACATGTGATGTTGTTGACAGGTCTTGTGCGTGAGCATGAAAGCCATCTGCTGCTGATTGACTGGAATAGTGTTGTGTAGCTCTGTCCAAGGCATTTTATTTGTTTCCCATTTACTGAGCCAGCACTGAGTGGATACGCCTTTTTTTTCTGAGCAGACACACAGAACAAAAACAAAAACTCTAAAGAGTGACTAACTCCACCTTGAGCTGTCCTCTTTAGCATTAGCTTTCACATCAGGTGCAGAAATTATGCCTTAAGTTAAATTGTTTCTTTTGAATGTGTTGTCAGTCTAAATTGCCTGATACCTAAATGACATACAAATGCCTCAGATAAGATAAGATAAGCCTTTATTCATCCCACAGTGGGGAAATTCACAGATCCACTTGAATCAGTTAGAATTGTCCAGCGTGATATAGCAAAAAATATGATCACAATAATCTTTTCCGTATAGACATTTACCACAATAATAATATTGTAATCTGATAAAGCTGCAGTTTGAAGAGTATCCAATAATGAAACATGCACTTAGTCACATTTGAAATATTCAGACCACCTCCATATAATTGGCGTAGTTTTACCTTTTTATTTAACAATTCCTCAGCTCTGAAGGACAATGTGAGTTAACTTTCAGTAGCTGAAACCTGTTCAACAGGTGTTTGATAACTTGATCAAACTGTCTCCCTTTGTTGCCCTTATGGTGAAGGAGCATTGTAGTTGACGGCAGTAAAATATATCCTGAAGTCTTTTTCATTCCCTCTGCTGTGGGCCCTGCTCCGACGTTATGCTGCTGTCCACTGTGTGTGTGGAGGAGCTCAGCCTATCCTTGTGCAAACAGGCAGTGACACAGAGAGGCAGCACACAGACTGACTGTTGTCATGTTTATTTCTGCTGTGTGAGAGGCTGTTAGATCTACACTATCAAGATCTCATATCAGGATCATTTTGTCACAGAGCCCTTGGCTGCTGTAGATTGAGAATGGTGTTTATCTTTGAGCAAATGCTGAATTTTAGGAAAAAATGGTCTGTTACTATTTGAGTCTAATATGAAAACCATTTCCTCTCTTGAAGCTCTGGGAAATGCAAAATCCTGATTTTTAGCCTAATAGTTGTTATTTATTTATGTTTTCTTGCCATCAAGTCCTAGAAATGACACTAATTGCTGTAAATTGCAAACATTTTGCTTTGTCATCATTTTCTAGTTCAGATGCTTTGTTTTAAGTCAGTTTGGTGCAAGAGGACAAACTAGTCCAAACAGGGAACCCTGCTCCACCTGGGCTGCTCCATTGATCTGTATATGACAGTCATTAGTTTTTTTTTAGTGTTGATGGGAAGTGACCTCTGGACTTTTGTAAAGTGTTGGATACTGCAGGACTATTATAGGTGAAACATGTACATCTAGAGCACAGTGTATCCTTTACCATCTTGTTGCATCAGTAACTTAACTCACTCTCTGGTACAGACAGTGAAATGCACAACTTGCATTCACCTGCATTTTTGGGGTTGTTGAGATGACTTGTGTATTAAAAGTCAGATTATTGGTAGCAGGCAATTGTTCAACATGAACAGGTTGTCATTTGATTTCTTTCTGGATGAAGCAGCCCTTTAGTGTTTTCAGTTCCAGTTGTCACCAGCTCATTTCAGTCTTGATTACAGTTGTTGACTTTGAGGTTCCTCTCTTACATTTAAGCATTATTTTTGCATGTTCCCAAGGCAACGTACACGACAGTAGTTGAAAATTGTCAATGTTTGCTCGTCTCTCAGACATGGCAGGTATGAGTTAGACTGACACCAACTCTTTATGTTAATACAGATTTAATGATAGTGTCACCTTGGTGTTATATTATAATGTAGGCCAAAGGCTGATCATCACTTTATTCAACAGATCTGTATTTGTCATTCTGAATGTGCCTTAGATTAATGTTCCATTTGACAGATAGTCTAAATGCCACTGAAAGGAAACAAAAAGCTTCTCCTCCCACCCAGCATTAAAATGAAACACTTCATTGTTCCTTGACCCTTTGGAGAGCAACCGGCCCAAGCATAAAACAGTGTCGATCATTAGGCCCTCCTTTGGGGGAGGCAAGCACCTGAGGAGAGAATTTATGTTTATTCAATATCTTTTTAATTACATTCTGTGGAAAATCATTGACTATGCCATTAGCAGCAATTTAATTTCATAGTAGTAGTCCTGTTGCTCAGCCTTTAGGGCTCTGCTGAATTAGAGGAGCCAGAAAGACTTTGAAGATAAAGATTTGTTTGCTGGCTTAACATTTTGATAATTGCTAAATGAGTTTATTGTACTTGTTCTTCTTTGAAATTGCATTTCCCTCCGTCAGGCTTTAAAGCAGTATTTCTCAAACTTTTTTTTGGCATGCCCCCCCTTCAGAGAGTGAAAAAAGTTTATGCCACCCACTCTAACAGTTTTTTTGTTGGTTGGGTGGCAATCATTAAAATCCAAGCTGATTTTTTGTGAAATAAAGGTCAACAAGATAGCATCAGTAAACTTTTTTATTTTCCCTACATAAAATCATTCATTCAATTTTCATATTTGGTCATCCACGCCCCACAGTTTGAGAACCAGTGCTTATAAGATACACTCCCTTGTGTTGTAATGCCCAGTATTGCCCTCTAATGCCCTACAGTTTAGTAATCTGTCACATCAGCACCATTTGATGTTATGGGCTTGCCCCCTACAGCCTCTGAAGGGGGGGCATGCTAGCAAGTCTGAGCCACTGACGTATAAACTGATCAGTTCTATAAACTGAGCAATTACCAAAATGTTAAGCCAGCTGATCTTTGTGAAACTATTATTACAATTATCTCAAATTTTTCATCTGTGGTTCACCTTGTTTACAGCCTACAGATCTTCCATCAGTGGTACATTTAGTGGAATCAGAGAATCCATATTGTTGTAGCTCTTACAAAGTATCCCACAGAGCATCTTTGATTTGACAATACATTTGGCTCACTCTTTCTCTTTGGGGAGCAACGATGAGCAGTTGGCTGTGTTTTGTAAATGATTGTATTTTTAGGCAGGGTTGTTTAAAATCTATTTGCACTGGGCTTCACATATCAGAATATGGATGTTGTTTTCATCCTTCATAATGCTGCCTCTGGCAATCCACCTGAACGCCGCAGGCATCGGTGTGGGCATACCCACCGCATAGGCCTATTTACTCACTTTAATCAAAAGTGATTTGTAATGCTGGTTGCCAATTGTCTCTTAAAGCCTTTTTATACAAAGCCCCACAAGGCTTTATTGAAGTAGGATGATCCAAGCTGGATAGCAGAGCTCTGATTTTTATCAGTGCTGATCAGGAAACAAGTGACATAATGTGCGCTGAATGAATTCTCACCTAAAATAACTCTGCCTTCATCTTCACTGAAAGACTCTTCTGCTTCCTGTGTCCTTCCAGGGAGACTGAGCTACCAGAAATAATAAGTTAGACACCACTACACCTGAGCCTTTTTCTCTCAATATCAACCAAGTGTTGTTTACTGAAATGAAGACTTGCCAGTGTATTCAGAGATGTCAAGCTCCTGTTTGTTTCTATTTCTGAAACATGATTAGTAAGATTTTAAAGTTAAAAATGAAAATGATTTTCAGCTTGATGGAAACACTTCTGTTCACTTCTGTGTCATCAGTTGGTCTGTTTTGGCACAAAAACAACATGCAATCCATTGCTTTGATGACCTTCCACGTCTTTTTTTGTTTTTTTTTACATAGGCTGACCTGTAAGCTGCATTCTGAACTTGAGAAAACTTAATACTGCTATTTCCATGTTCCTGTTCTACCTTGGCTTTGACTTCAGGATTTTCATGCCAGTCCCAATGTTTCCATGAAATTTCTACACACTATGTTTTGCCAGGCCATTTTATACTGGCCAGAGTTTGCATATGGAAACACAGTTCTCTCTTTTTTTTCCATCTCTCTTCCTGTGTATCTCTGTTTCTTTGGGAGTAGCTAGACATTCACAGTTCCAGGTTTTCAGACAGTCAAAGAACGGCCATGACTTCTTCCCACTAGACCCATTTGCTTCCTCGTCTATTTAACTGCTTCTATTTTTGGAGTTCATTTTAACTCCCTGTTTGAAGTTACAGCCCTGTTCAAGTTTACACATGCTCATTTGGCCTCCCTCTCTCAGACAACAAGGACAAAATTACTGTAATGCCATGCTGTTCCACACAAGCACTAAAACATAATCAATATACAATAACTGCTGTCAAAAAAAAAATGAAAAAGATGCTTGTGTGGTCTGTTAGGTTACATTGACCATGAACCAAAGATGTACCCTGCTCACGAATACAAACTCAAACACATAACAGCATGTCAGTTATTATAAAATGGACCTTGAAAAATGTCCTGGTGCTGCCCACACAAAGACTAGAAAGGTGATGAGTGGTGCTAACATTGGGGAAGTTGACGAAGGTTTAAAGTTACGGTATGGTAGGGATGGGTAGTAGGTTACTAATTGGCACATCTGATGTATCCTTTTTTTTCTCTATTAAAATATATTTTCCTGAAAGCATCTTTGAATTATGAGCACATGCACATAAAAATAGTGGTGCTACATGGCCAAGACGGCAGTCTGAAAATACAGTATTGGCCTTCTTCTTCTTCTTGAAATTAATTTTTTAAAAAGTAGCTGCTGTAATATATTCAAATACATGCAAATTCTTTGTAATTAACCAGAACCGATATTTTATTGAATGGATGGCTTTGCATTATGGATTGTTTGTAATCTTTGTTCTGGTAGACTAGGAAGGCTTGGGAGTCTTGAACTAATGCTATAGTGTATCCTTTAGTTAGACCTAAAAGTGTTTCTGTAGACTAGTTTAATCTACAGGAGTTCCTCATCGTTCATGTAATATACTTCCATGGCCTCTGTAGAAAGAGATTAATGACAAGTGAAAAATAATCCAAAGTGTCGCTCAACAGACTGAATTATCTGTCACAGCCCTGAACAAACAAACAAACGAACAAATACTGAATGTACCTGGGAGATTTATCTGCCAGTCAGCTGCTATTCTCTCGCAGTAAAGATGTAGAATTTTTTGTATCACCTTTCCAGGTGGCCCTGAATCTTTTTGCCTGTATTGTCGAGCACCATATTTGATTATGGGTCAGATAAGAAGTCTTTCTGAAAGCAGACGAGGGTTTGGTTTGATGATGCAGGGCAGGTATGGGTTTGCAGAACTGGACAGGACTATGGGAGACAAACCCCCACTCCCCAAAAAACATTCTCATGTTTAAAGTTTTTTAAAAATGTTTCAAAGATCATTTCTTATTTTTTATCGCACATAGGATGAACAGTTGTGTAGTTTTATTATCTGATGTATTTTACATCTGCCCTGTTGTAGAAGTGCATCACTGGATGCACACAGAAGCACACAAGCAACATTTTAACTGCAGGATTTTTTCTAGGTACTAGGAACCTTTGGAGAAACTGATGCACCACCGCGGTTTCCCACCACTTGGCTACTCTATTGTGTACCCAAACAGATGGCGGAACACAACACAATCTGTAGTTGTCTCATTTTGGAAACACACAAAGCTGCCAAAAATGAGATGAGGTACTCTACATTAACATAATTCACAATTAAGATCTTAACATCTTCCCATTTGCACGATGACGCGGGTCCATCTCACCGTCAGTCTCTTCAGTGGCTTGTGGCAGTCTGTTGTAGAGTGGCATGCAAAAATATTGAATAAAAACAGCTGTCACCTTTTCATATGTCGGCAGACTACTTCAGACTGCAGCTCCACATAACACAGTGCAATAAAATGGAAAGAAATGAAGACTTCATTATTAACACAACAAACAGTGAAGATGAAAAAAATATATAAAAGGCTGAATATTTATGCAAGAGAGATGAGCAATACAAATGTAGCTCTAATCTCATACACAGTAAATGTATAAAAGGATTGATGGTGACTGATAAATATAATACTCTTACTGACATATAACTGTATTATTTTTTTCATTTTTTAAATTCTCACATTCTTTCATATTAACATATTGTGATCTATCAAATTCAACATGTCTGTAAAAGTAAAATATTTGTCACAATGTTCTTTTCTTTAGGATCCTTAAATACCATTGATCGATCTCTTGTGATCTCAGGATTAACAGTAGCCACCTGCTCAAGTGTGTGCAATGTTTAATGTTCATGTAATGCAGATTCAGAGGTTCTGTTCATCCTGGATTCTCTGGTGTGCCCCTTTGTGTTATCCTTCAGTAACGCTTGTAGTACATAGGCAAATATGTCAACAAGACCTCTGTAGCACCAGTGCTATATGCAAAATGTGAACTTACCGCCCTGACTTTGTGTGCCATTATAGTGCAACATGAGAAAATATTAACATAATTGCAGCTGAGTATGTAAATGACCAGCTCAGCACCACCACACCTGCTTGATTCAGGCCAGAGAGATCCTGCCACTTTGAATCCCTGTGTGTGGCTGAGAGGTTGAGATAACGGACCAAAGGCCATCTGCACATCTGTGTGAACAGTGCCTACATCTGGCTCTGGATTTGACTCATCTTTTTGTTTGCCAGCACTGTAACCACCAACCGTGTGACTTCCTCTCTTTTTAAATAAACAGCTGACACTTGACTTTGTTGTAACCCAGTCCATTCAGGACCAATGGTGATAAATGAAGGTGCTCAGGCTCTTCAGCTGAATACATGGTCAAACAGGCTGACTCATGAAGCTTTGTCACCAATTTTTTCTCTTCTGTTTTCATTTTTTTTAATCTAATCTCCCTCTTCACAGTGCCTGTTAGCAGCTACCAGTATTTCTGGCTGGGTACAATAAGGTCATTGGTCTCTCTTAGCACGCTTATTGGTTGTTGGGTTAGTGGTTGTTCATGTATTTGGCCTAACGAGTTCTACAAAAGTTTGTCTTAATCCACATAGTGTCTACAGTGCCTACAGTCTGTAGGTTCCCACATTATATGTCCACACAGAACAGAAATTCTAGAGCTGGAGTCACCCAGAAAGTCTATCAACTTAGCCTGGTTAGATAGGTTAATCATGTGTATATAGTCTTGCTGCCATCCAAACGACAAAGCATAAGACTAGGGGAGACCAAACCTGGAGGATCCCCCCATGACATTTAGATCCACTGAATGGGAGCATTATGGTTTCCTGGTCAGTTACAGCAAAAATGGACAGAGTAGTGTCAAACTCTGCTGAAATTTAGGTCAGTTTTGACAGTGGATATACGTCAAAACATGCACGTACATAAGTAAACAAGTAATTTACAGCGGCATCAAGTGATTGTGTCAGTTTTAGGGATTGGGACAAGACCAGGACTGGAAGACCATCCCTTATCCCCTCAGTGTTCAGGCAGCCTCTCTTTGTAGATTGAGACTGTGGCAACTCGATAACTGGCGGGAGCTGATGAGTGCGTTCTATTTTTTCCTGTTGACAGTATGTCACTATTTAAGTGCCGTAGCAGTTACAGTAAGAATTATTATTATAATTTTTCAAAAATTAATGACAAAAATGTAGTTTTTTACATTTTTGTTTTCCCTCCTGTCCTGAAAACATACTGAACTGTGACCCCGTGTGTCTGTATGCCCCTAGTGGTGGGCGACAGGGATTGATTAAGTTTTCATTGCCTTGATGGCTTCATCTAATGGAAATAAGCAAATACTGCAGAATTGTAAGAATGAGATTGGAACAGAGGCCTGAAGCAAGGTGGGCATATCAGCACAATAGACTGTCCAGCCTTACTGGCTGAATCATTCTTGTGAACTCAAGTTGTGTGCCTCCTAAGCATGTAAATGGATATTTAGACATTGTTGAGATTAACTTTAGTCTCATATTTAAACAGCATGTTTGTAATGAGACTTTGAAGTCTTGACCCTTCTCATTTCAAGAACAAATGACACTGACTATCCATCTACTTGATCTCAGATTTTTTGACAGCCATGATGTCCTGCTATGACTATAATCATCCTCAAAGTAGTGCACCGAGTAGCTCTAGTCATAAAAGCCAGGGCTATGCTCTAAAATGCACCAAAGTTCACTGTCTTGTGAGTCAGCTGACAGCCAGTGGCTACTTTGTCCATCCATGTGTGGGGTCATAATGTGCTATCAGACGACTGTTCAGTTCAGTCGCTGCTTATCTGAGGCAGGGTTTGTCTAGGCCAGCAGATTAGTCACACCCAGGCTGTTATCTGAAGAGCACTCATGATGGCATCACTTCATAGGACACATACAGCCCAGCACCTCTTGTCCAAATCCTCTGTCATGGTTGTCTGTTAAGCTAGGGTCTAATCCATCTGTGGTGTGTGTTGTGGCAGACAGAGAGCTGCTCAACATCTCTCCTCTGCCTCCCTTTGCTTTCTCAATACTGTCAGGACATGGGAGGGTTTGCTTCAAGCTTCCTTCCCACATTGTGAGTTCTGGCAAGGGAACATGCTGTCCCGGTTCTCCCTCTCTCCCTGACGTGCCTGTTTTCTGTCAGCGCAGCCTTCCACCCAGCAGTACTTCAGAGGAGAGGACCGGAAAACTCATGCCACTATCCAGGTCCCATATCAAACAGTTCTGTACTGTGTACCATCCAGTGCATACCTGACCCCAGGTATCTGCCTCGTCTGAAGAATGTTTTTACAACTGAGGCAGACATCCTCTTTAGCAAGTGTTGGTTATGAATGTTGCTACTGAAGCACTCACCACAGATCTACAAACATTCAGATAGAGTTGAAGTATGCTCAGTGTCATGTGAGCTAATAGTCTTTATTAGTCTTAAACCATGTGGATTGGTATCAGTTGGATTCTACTGAGCTTTCCTTCTCAACATATTGTGTTTTCACTGAGCAATGGATAAATATTAATACAGAAAAACACTAATCTTGTGATTTTTCTTTTTTTTAAGCTCCACTTGCTTTTAACCATACCTCATACTCTTCATCAGAAAATGTGAAGCCAAGTCCATTTTATTTATATAGCCCAATATCACAAAACATAGATTTGGCTCAAGGGACTTTACAATCTGTACAGCATGCAAAACCATCTATCCTTAGACCCTCAATTTAAAAAAAAAAAAGGTTTGGAGTTTGTTTGCTTAGTTGTCATTGAGTTGGTTCAGTGTCTGATGAAGACAGTGCGATGTGGTTGAAAGTTCCTGTAGAGGACAATAGGTGGATCTTGACCCAAATTTCTCAAATTTCAACCTTCACACTTAAAACTGCAGTTGCCATACATAGCTATTTACAACAGCTGATCCTGGACCAAAGTTATCTACATTGTTTTTATCAACTCTCACTTTCTCATGTCTGCCCTAACCACATCTTCACACAATTTAAAGTAATTTATTTTCCTCTAACATTGAAAGTTTGCCTCCAATATGGTTAAAGCATCTGTCCTGTAATAACGTGTTACATATGATAATCCAGTGAACAGGATTTTTAAACTATAAACCACAGAAAACTGGAAATTCACCTTGCAGTCTTGAAGCTTTTCTTACATGTGGACATTTTCATATTATGCAAATAAGTAATAAGTGAGTCACCCACACACTATACATTACTATTAGATGACACTAGGAATAGTTTAATTACTTTTAATTGTGCTCAGATTTAAAATATATTTAAGCTATTAAGCCAGTCCACTTAACTGCACAGCAAAGTGAACACTGAAAGATTAGACATGATGTTGCAATGCTGAAAACCCTCATGTTAATGTTTTTACAAAATATCTTGACTAGGGGTGCAATGGTACACAGTGGATACTCTGGTTTTTGGATTTGGTTTCATGAGTCAGTACATCCAACAATTTATACTACTTTCCAAAGCTGACAATCTGCTCACTTTCCGTTACTTTGTTTTTGCTCATACAGCAAAGTGCAGTCAGGAGGAGGTTAAAGCAGCAGGTTTTTGTTCTTTCAGGACAGATGAAAATGCATCTAGACATTGTCCGATGACGCCTTGCTTGACCTAGTTCATTTGTACCATAATGAGGCATTATGCCTGATCACTGTTATCTGCTCAGCTGAGTCCGACAGATCCTGATGTTTTTGCTCCTCTCCCATTGCACATTTCTCAGTGTTTCATGGTGCAACTGATATTCTATCAATGTAAAAGTTGGACCACTGTCAAACCTGAACTTTTTTGCTTTCAAGTGTTACAGCATTAGACACGACTGTTGATGGTGCTGTCCTCTGCCAGCCACCTCACAGACCCAGTATCCTCGTCCTGTCTGACTGCATATAGAGATCTGATACAGGCACCTGTGATGTCTTGTGTATTGTGTATCTGTTGATTTGGTCCAGATTAGATTATGTTTCTGAAAGGAAGAATCTGCTTCTGTGTTTGAGATGGCTCATTGCTTTGGGGTTGTTTAGCCATGTCTGTGAACAGCTGCCAGTTATCAGAGAGTATCATCTCCATTTTGACGCCAGAATAGCCTCATCACTGTGATACAGCACTCATCTCTTTTTGCACTTCCCTCACTCCGTTTATGTCCAATCTGTCTGATGGCTGTATTAAATTTCTCACACAAGTCTTTCTCTTCCTTCCAACATTTCTACTGCCTGCCATAGTACACACCTGGAGACAGCCACCACGTTCTCTGATGTCATTTTATATGTGCTCAGGCATGTGTAACCTGTGATGACACAGATACTTGCCTTTTATTAAAAACTGGATACCAGTGAGTGCAGTCCACATCTGATATTATTGACACATTGTGTGCTAATATCATAACTGACTAGCTCCATTCAATGCAACTGACCATTACAGAGATTATTAGTAGCCCACCCACTACTATGAAAACTGTGAAATTATATTATAGGAGAATTATTTATTTTTTTCAGTAAATTATGTTATCATGAATGAAACAGAAGGCAATCAAGAAAGCCCATCCCTTTGTTTCACCAGGGCCGTGTCACTGACACAAAAATATAGTTTTAAATTATTATAGTACTTATAGTCAGCAATTATTTACCTGCATTTAGAAAACCAGTCCAATTAACTGCAGCTCACATTTGATGATAATGGCTACAGTGTAATAGTTATTACATTCAAAACAGGCAATATATATTTTTAATAATTGCAATGTAGGTGTGGTAATAATGGCAAACTACTTGTATGCTGCATCTGGCATTTAATGCTGAAGAAAGCAGATGGCATTTGAATGATCTTATTGACAACTGTGTCTCGCTGTGCTGAGCTAATGTTATAGATTCACAGTCAGAGACAGAGCAAGCTGCTGCTCAGCTCTAAATGGTCCAGATACTCCTATGAAGGCAATTAAATTATCAATGTGATTGATGTGCTTGAAGTATAACTGAAGGATTATGACTATTGTTTACTATACAGTAGTGTTAGCTGTCGGTCAGGACTTCACTGGTGTCTGACTGGAGCATACAGAGCTGGAAAATGAGCGGCGGAGACAGCTACTACTACAGAAGCCTGCTTACATTGATTCTGTCCATGACTTTATGAGGACGACAGGGCACTGGGAGATTAGAGTGCGTAGATATTGTATGTTTTAAGTGAGCAATCGTTGTAATGGCGCAGTTTGGTTCAAATCCCATAGACACACACACACACACACACACACAAACACACACACACACAGTGACAGTGGTGCCATTGTTGATGGTGTGTAAGACCCTAAATTATGCACACTGTGACAATGGTGAGTATTTTTTTTTATCGCTCTGTCAGTGCGAGATCAGCATTTTTGATTCTTTGGTCACCTTCTGCTTTCCGGCTACAGACATCTGCTAACCCATACTGCCCCTATTGCATCTTGCGTATGTGTAGTGTTAATTTCTGATGACATACACAACTAAATGGACACAGGATAAGCAAGACAGCCATCATGCACAAGTGAACACAGAAACTAAAGTTTATCTCCAGCCTAACCTAACCTAAATCCAACCCAACACTTAAACTGAGTCTAAACCCTCAAACAGCCTGTAGAAGGTCTGTCCAAACAGCGAGCACCAGCCAAAATGTACTCACTTTCCAAAAATGCTCCCACTCCCTTGGTATAAAACTCACATTGGGTCTCACAAAGATACATATACAAGTACACACACACTTAGTGTGTTAAATACAATTTTTGTACTTGTTTTTAATTGCTTTTACATTATGCTGTTATCTTGTTTCTTTGGTGTAAAATCACTTTATAAATGAATCTGGCTTGTCTGTGTGTTGTAACAGGTATGGGGTAACACCTGAGAACATCATCCTGTATGGTCAGAGCATAGGCACTGTGCCCACCATCGACCTGGCTGCTCGTTATGAATGTGCTGCTGTCATCCTACACTCACCGCTCATGTCAGGGCTCAGGGTGGCCTTCCCCGATACACGCAAGACCTACTGCTTCGATGCCTTCCCCAGGTAAGTCTCGCACACACACTATCATGCGTGCATGCCACAGCAGTGGTTACCTGGGCAACCAGCGAGCCTTTTTTAAAATCCAGTGGCTACTTTTGGCAAACAGACCTAAGCCATATAAGTCATCTCAGTATGAACTCTTCTTGGCTGCTGTGATACATGTGGCACCTGCTTTAGTCTCTTAGTCCTTTGAAAAAGATGCCTATTAGTTGTAGTGAAATTTTAGTCATTTGATTTTTGTTAGTTTTAGTCATAGACTAGACATAGAATTTAGTCCAATTGTTGTCATGTGTTTTTGAATTTTTGATCAGTTTTTTGCGGCGACAGCTCTCATCATATTTGTTGTGCACAGTTATCATGGTGTTGTTCTCATCTAGTTGGAGCTTTGTGGGGAAGGCACTGTTTATTTTATCACACACACACAGTGTCCATGTCACTTTTCTCTGCAGTAATACAACAGATTGGCTCTCCTCACTAGATTCAGTTGTCATTTCAACTCTGGCTGTTCGAACAGAACCACTCACTAACTCTCTGCCGTTCATGCTCAGCTGGCTTTACCACCACTGCCTGCTCTGTCCACTGTACAGCCAATCATTCAGAGGCTGGATTCACGCTCTTTATCACTATCACTGTTTTAGCTTGAGAGGAGCGGCTGAAACGTAGTTGTGATATTTCTTCAGCAAACTGAAACTCTAGAGGAAGATTTAGATTGTTATAAATAAAGTCCATAAATCTGTTCAACAACTGGTAAAGTCAGATAACAGAGCTGAGAGTGACAGAACATTACTGAATGTAGGGTGCTTCTTATTAATGCTATAATTCAATTCAGTTTTATTTGTATAGCACCAAATGACAACAAAAGTTATCTCAAGGCACTTTACATACAGAGCAGGTCTGGACCATACTCTTAATGATATTACTTATAGGGACCCAGAAGTTCCCATCATGAGCAAGCACGGTGGTACTACAGTACTCCGAATTGTGAATTTCCCCACTGAGGGACGAATAAAGGAATATCTTATCTTATCTTATAGTCCACTCTCTTCTCATGTCATCTATCCCACTTTTTAACTAGAGTCTTTCACTGTCCTGCGGTTGTTATGACCATGTTGGGACTCGCCATGGCCAGTCAACCATGAAGGGATCTATTCTGTTGAGATGGTGATGTCTGACTCCCAAGAGTTGAGGGCTTATGGAAATTGGTGTTTCTGGTAGACTTAAATATAGATGTATTAATATAACATTT
The DNA here is from genome assembly GCA_037975185.1 of Centropyge bicolor. NCBI lineage: Eukaryota > Metazoa > Chordata > Actinopteri > Pomacanthidae > Centropyge > Centropyge bicolor. The sequence goes on along the minus strand of JBBMOC010000256.1, from coordinate 9,124 downwards.
CTTTAATTTACTTTGCCTGGACATATGGGGTGAACATACATCCTTCTTCCCACATCCTCCAGCTCCTCCTGGGGGATCTTGAGGCATTCCCAAACCAGATGGGATATGTAATATGACATGCCTTGAATATCTCCACAGGGCGGTGTCCTTGTCAGATGCCCGAACCACCACAACTGACTCCTTTCGATGTGAAGGAGCAGTGGTTCTCCTCCGAGTTCTTTCCAGATGTTTGTGCTCCTCTCCCTATCTCTAAGAGTGAGCCCAGACACTTTGCCAAGGAAACTTCTTTCGGCCACTTGTATCTACAATCTCATTCTTGCGGTTGCTATTCAGACACCTGAGGGTTGGAGTGTGCTGGTAGAGCTGAAGTCTCTTCTAGCGGATAAATCAACATAATCGTTATTGCAGCTGAGTAATTAATGTCATCGCTATTGCACCTGTGCAAAGAATACAGAACTAAACTCAAGCATCTCCACAAAGATCTCACAGTACTGAGCCTAGAGCCTTTGTTATTCCCGTGTTTCTTAGTTTTCTTAGCTTAATTACTTCAGTTATTTTTGCTTACACAGTTAATTTCTCTTTTCTCGCTGCACAAAGATCCAATGGATTATGAAAAATTGTCATCCAAAGTGCTGTCATTTATTCTGATTCCTCTCAACCCACCATGCTATGACCCAAAACAAAGTGCAGTGATTTAACCTGGTTTCACAACTGTAACTATATTCATGTGCACCTCTCACCTGCATGCAAGTGTGTGACAGTGGTTTGTAATGACAGAAAAACTTTTTGCAATAGTGTTAAGTTAAGTCAAAGTGAAGGCCTGTGACTTATTTTACAAGGGATGACTGAAAAAGGCACCAACTTACATTCATACAATTTACAGCCCCCACGTGACAAAGTAATGGTTTTAATATGCAGAGCTTTTAGTGGAACTGCTGTTCAATTAAATCCATCTTGCTGCAGGTGGTCCGTCTTATCGCTCCTGCTTAGGAGTCAGCAACGGGAGCATGTGGTTACTGCATATTAAGTGTTGTCAAAGTAGCATATTGAGGTGGATTGATCATTTTAATCGCTTACATCGGTTAAGCATCTGTAAAATTAGTGATAATAAAACCATGGATTTTAGAAAACCTAATGTAGCACATTTTATCAGTGTCACACCCACTTTCTTTGGATGAAAGCAGCGTTTACTACACATGCGTATGGTTCAGTTTAGAGCACAGCACATTACAGTAAACAAAGGATCAGGAATGAAGTGGATCCATACAGACAATCCATACAGTATGTCTGGATGTAGCGTCACTAATACAGCTATTGCAGACACAAGCCAGAAAATCTCAGGGTGATCATAGACTGTATAAAATATGGACGTAGTGTCCGTGACGTCACCCATAGGTTTCTGAAGAGCAAAAATGAAGCAAATCGTNCAAGCTCCCCATTGGCATCAGAAACTGTATAGATCTTCCAGCACAGACTGAAAACTCATGTTCAGACTGTACCCTGACCCGTATTCAATCAGAAACCTCTTGCTCTGTCTCTTCTTGTTTCTAAATGTAGCACTTGATGCACTTCAATATATTTGATTACGTTCATGTACTGGCATGAATCTTGCAATTTATGGGTTGTATCATAGTCTTCCATGGGTCCAGTTTTCCAAATCTGCAACCACTGGCACCCGTAAAAACCAGGACTGCACCGTTACCCACAATTATCTCCAGACCACTGACCTGCTCCAACGTAATTATTTCGAGTCCCGGAACCCAACCCATGATTAAACAGAGACGCTACACAATCAGTCCCTTTGAAGTACTTTATTTTTACTTACACAGCTGGAACATGCAGACACATGAATTCAAACTGTAATTAACCTTAGCCTATTTGGCCGAATCAATCACAGACTGTACTGTACTCACCTCTGTCAGTCTCATACACTGTTTGGGAGCAGAACTCATCAGGACTGTATTCATGTAGTGTTTGTATGACGGCTGGTCTGAGGTCTTCTACCATTTTGTTTAATGTCCTGTCCCATTCACATGTGCGAAGCTTTCTCTCAGACACCTCCCACTTGTAATGTAATGCAAAGTGACCAAACAACGATTTTTGCTGAATCCATCACAACACACATTTTCAAACAATCTGATGTCACACAAATGTTGCTCTTAAGTACTTTATTTGGCAGGATGTAAATTTAGGGGTTAAAGTTTGAGTTGTAGGCTTTTACAATGGAAAGAAACAATCCTGGTGCTAGGCTTGATGATGCTAGCTGATTTAGATGTTAAAACATTCCATCACCAACAAACAACATCATCAATTTCATTTTTGATTTCTCCTGAAAAGAACAAATGTTTTTGAACTCAGCTGCTGCCAGCAGCTGCATGTACTTAATTTTTACCTCATGAATATATATAAATGTATGTTTTAAGTCTGTCCAACCACCTTCCTCCACACTTTGCTGCTGTACGTAGTCATAATGTCACCATGTCGCAGTGTTGTGATTATCATAATACACCTGTATTCTCATGAATGGTATCACATACACTCCCCTGTGAAGTAAAAAAACTTGATGGCAGGTGAAATGGCACTTGGCTGATGTGTGACTGATGAGTTGTCTAAGCTCGTGACGTGTCACACTGTGAGGACAAAGGTGAGTTTTTGCAGTCTAATTAGACCAACAAAGTGATAAGTCGTCTTGACTGAAATCACCAACTGACAGTCAAGTCGAATTAAAGACTCAGTATCTCTGTTATACCAATAAAAACATATGAATATGAGGTCATTGACTGCCTTGTTCTGAGCAGCTCAGGTGTTCAGAGGCAGTGAACTACAGCATATTCAGTCAGCATGTCACACTGCTGCTGCTCATGCTGCTGCCACGGTTAAATGCTGTCAGTGTTAATTAGACTAAAACATGCAAATGTTCACACCTGAACATAATTAGATTCTATAAGGGATTTGGAAAGATTCAGATTTGGACTCATTTAGGAAAATGCTCTCGAACTCCGACCCGGATGGTCTGTATCTGCACTCCTCTGTCAGTCTGCTCTGCAGGGCTGTGAGCTCACATTCATTCAAATGGATTCAGATGATGTGCATGTGTGACAGCCACGTCTGCGCCCCCCAGCTGTGAGGTGAACAGTAATAGTTTTATTCCATCTGCAGTGAGATTAGCTCACAATGATTTCTGTGTGTTAATCTTCCAGCTCACCTCTGTGTGAGCAGCAGGGCAGCGTGGAGGCGGAGCTGCTCCACCTAGTTAAGGACCAGGATGATTAGTGAGGAATCTGTATGCATGGCAGGGTCTGGAGCTCTGAACAGCTCACAACTGATCATCATCTACACAACTCATCTACACACTCATGCTATTGTCTCTGGAATAAGAGACCGTGTTTCCACTTTCCAGCCTTTCTACTCATGTTGGCACAACATGGACACACAAACACTAAGAGCTGCTTTAAAGGCCACGGTGTCATAGTGGATGATCACAGAGGGGCTTGAAAATAAAAGTGATTGATCAAAGCCTTTCCTCTGTTTGACGTGCCTTGAGATGACCCGGCTGTTGGCACTAATCCGTCTGTTCCCACCACAGTAATGCAGCCACACTCTGTGATGAGTTTGTACACATCGTGGCTGTGATGTTCTTATATTAGAATCCTGTGGTTAGACTCAAGGTCTTTCTCAATCTGTGCTCTTGTTTGTACTTGTGTTCTCCACGTCATCTGTCAGGGCCAAGTACTGGCCCCATTCACAATCTGTATTTGCAGCAGCACGAGGTCCATAAAGTCTTCTTGCTCTGCTTATTTTGTCAAGGATGGTTTGAGTGAACTGGTGAATGAACCTGAGATAGACAAGTTTGCCAGCATGCTTTTCTGCATCAGCCAGTGACACAACCCCACAGGTGTTAGGATTCACAGATGTCAGTAAACTTTGTTTTTTTTGTGGAGTATGATGCTATGTTCTGTTTCACTGTAAATATACACTATAGAGTAGAACCATAGACTGTATAAAATATGGACGTAGTGTCCGTGACGTCACCCATAGGTTTCTGAAGAGCAAAAATGAAGCAAATCGTAGTGCGCAGCCATCTTGGTAGCCTACCTCCGGTTACTCCAAATATGGACAAAGAGGTGGAGCGAGGGCGGAGCTGAGGCGGGTCCTATGAGCCGGCTGAATGAACGCTATTGGCTGAAAAAAGCCGCTTTATTCAAAATAATCAAACTAGCTACGGCTAACCAGCTAGGTTAAATGCTAAATATCGTTGCTAGCCGGCTAACCCCACGACGATCTCTTTCCCAAACTCAGTGACTAGAATTAGCCGGGGTGACGCCCTTTAGACCACCAGTGGCTAGTTGTCAATCAAAGTAGCGCCACTTAGATTGACAGCTATGAATTGTGCATAATGATGTATGCTGTATATTTTAAATGCACGCCTTATAAAAAAATTTGCCCCCCCCAGAGTTGTCATGGAGTAGAAAAACAGCTTATGAGACTAGAGCCATGTTTTGAACCAAGCTGTAAATATGTTTTTTTCTGTCATAAAATCGGACATTTTAACATGGGGCTCAAATGTAATTGACTCCCTTCTGCAGCCTGCTCTAGTGGTTATTCGAGGAACTGCAGCTTTTTTGCACTTCCGCATTGGCTTCATTTTTCAGCGGCGGAGGTTGCCGCTTGAGCAGAACAAGTAGAAGAGGTGTATGTGTTTTGTTGAAGAGTAGAGCAGAGAACAGCAGCACAATGATCGTAACCACTGTCCATCTCTGTCCCCTCCACAGCATTGACAAGGTGTCCAAGGTGGCGTCCCCGGTGCTGGTCATCCACGGTACAGAGGATGAGGTGATCGACTTCTCCCACGGCCTGGCCATGTACGAGCGCTGCCCCCGTGCCGTGGAGCCCCTGTGGGTGGAGGGAGCCGGCCACAACGACATTGAACTGTACGCTCAGTACCTGGAGAGACTCAAGCAGTTCATCTCCTTCGAGCTGCCCACATCGTGAGGGAAGCTCCGCCCTCAGGCCAGGTTCATCTCAACACACTGAAGAAGCCTCCTCCCTGTCCTCTCCAACTTCCTCTCTTAGCATCGGGGCGGGCTCAGAGTCAACTGCTCACACTGCTCCCCCCCCTGTCAGGGTGGGAGTGTGTGTTGGACTGGAGGAGGAGCTGGTTTTAGATTGTTGAGGTGCAGCCGGGGATGAGGCTCGTCCTCGCCAGGCGTCGAGCTGAGGCTTAACATGCAGTGTCCCCAAAACCTGGCCTAGCTCCCACATGTGGACACAGTTTGCCAATGAACCCGGGCCTAAACGGTGTTTGCACTCGCTGCTCAATCTGGACTCATTCCCCACTCCAGCTCTCAGCCCCCCCCCTCCCTGCCTCTCCTCACTCTGTCTCCCCTCCCACCTCTTCTCTGTCACTGTCTCACTGTGAGCTTCAGTTCGTCACATTTACTCGTTCTTCCCTCTCTCTCTCCCACAATCCCTTGCTTTTCTTTTCACTGAGAGTCTTTGCGATGTTTAAGCTTGATTTTTATATTCTTTTATACCAGGTGAAGAAGTATCGATTTTTACACCTCGAGATGCAACTGAATTTTTTTAACTTGTTCTGTATTTTTAAGTTACCATTCAGGGTTGATTCAACAATTGCACTTTAGATGTGCAGATATTTTCAGGTAATGATTTTTTTTTTCTGTGTTTGAATATGTACATGTTGATTGCTTTTGTTATCAGCATTCCATGATTTTCTTAATTGCAGGTTGAAGTTGTTTTTTTTTCTTTCTCTTCAGTGGGTGTGTTTGCTTCAGAGCTGTTCACCAGAGTCCACCCTGATACATGCTGCTCTCTCAGACAACAAACTTCAGTTAGAAATCTAGCAATTTACATTGTGACTTACTTTTACAAACACACATACAGTTGTGGGAGAAAATTGCTCCAGTCCTTGAATATTTTGAAGCCACAGGCAAATAAGACTTTAACACATTTTCAACATTCAGAATTGGTTCATAACTGTATAAATGATACACAGTGACAGGAGGCTGTAAAGAACAGTGTGAACCTGAAGAGATCATCTTTATGCAGAATTCATGTTGAATTTACCCAAAATCATTTGTGAAATGGCTCAAACAGGTCATGAAGTCAACAGATTTTATCGACCTGTCTTACAGAATATAAACACATGTTGATGGAGCCATTTTTGATTGTTCTGTTGCTCCATTACCCACAGTCTAATTCTCACTTATTGCATCTGTAAATGTGTCACAGCAGGTGCTTACTCTATCACTGAGCAAGGCAGCAGTGAGTATCCCAAATGTTGGCTAATACAGAAGCTTACCTCAGTAGAAGAGAGCAGCAGGTATCAGGGTTACTCTTCACTGTAGATCATGTGGTCATCAGACTTGACAGCTGTTTGACACAGAAGCACACTCGACTCAGTATTGTGAAGTGAAGCCAGGGAGCATGATGCCAGGTGTGTTTACCTGCAGAACTGTGAACTCCACTCCATATGAAGGTGTTGAAGGCCAACATGCTGTCGACTGGTTGCTTATTTTATCATTTCACACTACAAATAAAGCCTTACGTTCGTAGACATTTCACCCAGTCCTGTCGACTACAGCAGGGCTCTCGTGGTCTTCAGGGGGACTGATCACTGCTGCTACTCATCAGAGGAGTTCATCAAGTCGATCACTGTGAAAGCCAGACAGCTGGGGGGGGGGGGATACTGAACTGACAGTGAGGTACTAGAACCAGATTCAGCCCCTCTGTCAGCCATGTGCTCCTGCCTGCAGTGGGACAGGCCCTCTCTGACCGGCCCTGTGGTCTGCTCAGCCCAGTGACAGCTCGCTCTCATCCCGGCTCCGTCTCCACAGACATGTGACAGGAAGTGACGCAGGGGAAGGTGAAGGCTGTGGATGTAAGAGACCTCTCATAGTCGTGGACATTTCAACTCCTGTCAGCTGTATTTGAATCATTTGTTCTTTTTCCCCACTGCAAATGGAAAAAAATGAAGTTAAACACTAAAAGTTGAAGTTAAACAATCACAAAAAATAAAGCATAACACTATGAGATTGAAGAATGTTTTCAGAGGAAGGTGCTCGGGAGATGTTTGCATAGCGGCTTGTGATGATCGTCGGATTGATCCGTGTATTGCTGTGAAGTGGTTTGTCAGTCGGGTATTAGTGTTTTCTGATTATAGCTAACGTCGGGCGGATGTTTTGGATAGGGAGCCCTTGATCATCTAGTCTACTTCCTCTAGCTCCTCTTTTTACAGGAAATGAAGACCCTGCTTTAGTCCTGATCATTGTTTTGATACTGACATTTTTACGAGGTTTTCCAGTCTCAATGTTGATAGATTTACACTGTCTCTGAAGCTGGTTTGTATGATAATCCTCTGTAATAGTAAACTACCATATCTTCTCTATACATATTAGCCCTCACACGGGGCAGTCTCATTGATATTAACACTGGAATCACAATATGCAAATGAAAGGCAGATGAAGCTTGTAGAATCTGATTTTGGTGAAAGTATGTAAAACAGATGAAAGAAGCCTTAAACATGCCATGAAACACATTGTCATACATGTGGTGGTTCGCTGCAAGAAAGCAGCACTGTGGATGTTTTAATGCTTATAATGGAATAAAGGATGCATGGAAACACGTGTCTGACCTGACTGTTTCAAAAGCTTCCAAAGATCCTGGATGTTAAATATTGTCTACACAAGCAGCAACAAGAACAAGGACGTCAGCCAATAGAAATCTGTCCAGACGTTTGATGTCAAAAAGGCAGTGGGTGGCTGTGCAGTGAGACAGGTGTCATTGTTCTGTGAGTGCACAATGAAAAGCAATGTTACAGTTCAGCTTTCATTTAGTCAATGTTAAAGCCTTTGTTGCCTTTAATTGTAACCTTTGTATTGTATCATTGTGAATTAGAGACATATTAAGCCATAAAGGGCAGGAGGGGAAATATGAAATGACTCATTTGTTGTTGACTAATAAGTTGTTTTATTTTAATGGGGAAAACAAACCTTCTGGCAAATTGAATTGACATTTTGTAGAAAGTGTAAAATGGGAAATTTTGGGTTATGTACTGTGATAATTAGAAACTCGTGCAGAAGCAAGTTGGAGCACAAACTGATGAAGCTGAAATTTCCACCCAGGTCACTGTTGATTTCTGGGGTCGCTCTCACATCGATACCTCAGCTTATTTGGTCTGAATACGTTCGTAAACCTTTTCAGGTCTGCCCCCCCCCCCCTTCAGAAGCTGAAAAAAGTTCTCAGCCCCCACAACACATTTTTTATCAACAACGAGGATAGGGGAAGAAAAAAAAAAAGATCAAAGTTGAATTTCAGTGAAGCAAACGTCAGCACGAACTCTGCTCTCTTTCAATGCAGCTGCACTGGATTGCAGGGATGTTCTGTACTGCCACACTGTGTCATCATTACTGCAGCAGTCCAAGCCTGTTTATCATGGTGCATTACGCTTTATTACTAATGACACATTCTGTACTCATCACTGCTCTCAGCTCAGTCGGTGATTTACTTCCTCACTGACAAGAAGAGTAATCCCTCATCATGCCCTGCTCCTCAGGTTGCCTTTCTGAAGTGTACTGTGTTTAAAGCAGGTGGGCTGTCGACACACAGCCATGAGAGCTCCTAATCCATTAGTCTATTAGTCATTAATGAAGCCACAGTGTGTTCACTATGCACTACAGGGCACACGTGAACTGTTCTGATTTCTCACAACTTTCCCTTCCACTGAACTATGTTCAGATGCTCATCACAGGCTCGTTCAACTGCCTCAACTCCAGCCACACTTCATCTGTCACGTGCCATCAAGAGAAAGTGTGATTGTTATTCTAAGCAAATCAGGGCTTTTCAGCATGTCATCATGGCCAGATCAGAGGTTTCTAACTGGTCAGTGTATGGAATTTATTTATTTAATTATTTCTTTTAGCCAGTACTTTTTTCCCCTTATGTTTCATTACTTAGCGTATATTTTAATTGTATTAGAAATGTTATTGTTTTTGAAGCTACACTGTTTTTACTTTCCTGATATTTTTATTTTTATCTAACACACACACACACACACACACACACACACACACACACACACACACACACACACACACACACACACACA